>VYXC01005275.1:448438-458785 GCA_013397175.1 Platysteira castanea | reverse complement strand
GACAGGGCGGGGGAGGAAGAGGAAGAAAAAGACCCACCTCATAAAAATAAATCTCAGTACAGAGTAAAAGCACTGCACAGAATTCAACAAGAAAATATATAGATCTTGTATTTATCAAAGAATCATCAAGGTTTGAAAAGACCTCCAAGACCATCAAGTCCAAGTTTTGACCAATCCCAACCTTCTCAGCTAAACCAGAGTACTGAGGACCACATCCAGTCATTTCTTCATGGATGGGGACCCCACCACCTCCCTGGACAGCCCATTCCAGTGCCTGACCGCCCTTTCAGTGAAGAACTCAATGTCTTTTAATAGTGACAGGCCCAGAACTGGACACAAGGTCCAAGGTGTGGCCTCATCAGTGCCCAGTACAGAGGGACAATCACTGCCCTGCTCTCGCTGGCCACACTACTGCTGATATTAAGAATAATTTCTTTGTCAAAGCACCTTGATGAAGAAATTACAGATTTTAGCAAATGGTTCTGAGGGAAAAAGTAATCTTGGAAGAGAAAACAGAATCTCTGATTATGGACAGAGGGGTAGAATTGGTGCTGACACAATAATGTCTTTAAAAAATGATTTCTGAAATGCTATAGAGAATGTAGTGAAATACTCAGAGAAAATTAAAGAGAGAACATATTTTTCCCTAAGAGAAGAAAAGAAATGGTTGGAAAAGGAGCATAAGTCCTCACCTTCATCAGTCCATAAGCTGTGGCACCAAGTAATTTAAATTATTTCACTCTCATTTTCTAATGGAACTTTTCATTAAGAGGCTTAGTTCATAGGATTTAGGCAATTAGCATTCTCTCAGGAAAAGAAAAGCTGCTTAGACCAAAACCACTCAACTGTGCAGTAGACAGTGGGCTCAAAAGGAAACTCAAATAGGTGGAGCCCTTTGAACTAAGTGTTTTTCTGTCTGTGTTGCTGACTTAGCTCGGCAGGGACTTGTCCCAAAGTACAGGCACTTTGCACAGGATGAGAGAAGGCTGCCATAGGTCCCACTGGTCTGGGCTGTTGTGTGCTCTGCTTCTGCCCTGCTCAGCCCTCTCTGAGGGCTTGAGCCTGGCCTGCAGCCACACACCCATCCCTCACTCCCCCTCCTCAACAGGACAGCGGGAGAAAATGAGATGGAAGAGCTCATGGGGTGACATAAAGACATTTACTGATCTTTGACACGGGCAAAACAGACTTGGCTTGATGAAAATTTAATTTATTGCCTGAAGTCCATGAGGATAAGCTTGCTCCATAGTGGTCCCTCTCTGTGGGCTGCAGGGAATCTCTGCCTGGCTACCTGGAGCATTGCCTACCCCTCCTTCTGCTCTTACCTTGTTTCTCACACATTTTCCTCACTCCTTTCTGCCCACAAGGCATTTTTTGTCCTTCTTTAAAGATGTTTTGATCGGCATAAGGTTTATTCTAACAATATTGCAAGAAATAGCATAAGGTAATAGCTAGGATACTGATTGTTGGGAGTTTTGTTTATCTTTTAAGTGGTTTTTATGGCCAGTGTAGCTACCTAGAGGAGCATCAGTGTTTTGTCTCATTCTGGACTAAATCCCTTTATATCAATGGAATAATTGCTATTAACTAAAAAGGGAGCAGGGCCTGCTTTAGTTTGCTATCTGAAAAAAGTGCAGGCCATGAGAAATTCTCACATTTCTTGGGAAAACAAGTACATCTCCAAAGGCCATTTTGAACTTGTAGCCTGTTCAGTTTCCTCTTTCTACCAGCTGCAAAAAGCCAGGGAATTTTGGACCGTAGAAGGTTTTCAGTTGCTGACAGCTTTTCTCCGAAGCAGGAAGAGTTCTGGTGCCACATCACCAGCCAAGCTCCAAAAGTAAAGCCCAGGCCCTTTCTCTTGGTCTTGATATCTCCTCTTTCCATCCATATTCAGTTCTCACACCTCACCTGTCCCTTGTGTGTTTTCACATCCCTCAACCCTGCCAGTGGATGCCCTCGATCCTTTTTCCCTCTTCTCTAGGAATCTTCTTTCCCTGTTGAGTTTTTGTTTCCTTTATGTCTCTTCTCCTTGCCCAAGTCTCTGAATTTGTTTTCTTTCCCTTACATCACACACACATGGCCAGACCTGCTCCTTGCTCTCAGTTTTGTTATTTTTCAGTCAGTGCATGATAACCTTTTAATGAGGATTTTGAACAATAACAAGGATTTTGAACTCTCCTTGTGGAGGAGAGTAAACAATGTTATCCTTAATAAGGATTTCCAAATATATTGTGAAATTAGCCATTTCACAAGCACTAGGACTACTGAAGCATGATTCCTACTGGCTTTGTGCCATGAGGCTCAACTGGGCAAAATCTCTGCTGCCTAATAAAACAAAAAGTCATCTTAGTTTTTCCCCCAAAGGGCACCTTGAAGGATCTCTTGTCTTTTCCCAGATGCCATTTATTAGTGTCTGTATTATGTCCCAATGACTGTTAACCCTTAGGAGAGATGTTGGTCCCTGTTTGTGCAAGCCAGAGCCTTTTCTGTGATTTAACCCTTGGCTCCCTGGTGGGATGGCACAAGAGAGGCACACAGATGTGTGTCCCCAGCCTGCCACACGAGGCCAAAGCTTGCAGCTGGACCATTAGCACAGCTCTGGAAAAGAAATCTTTGAAAACTCTGCATTTCATATGTTGATTAATCTGGCTCTTGACAAGGACACAAGGTTATGGCTGAAGACACCTGGACATCTTGTGCTACTTTTAAATGGCAAAAACAAGCTTATTTATTTTATTTAATGATTTTATAATTACTGGTTTCTTCATTGGTCAGTGCTGATGCATGGGTGGCTGTGCAATAATTGGTGCAGAGCTGTGTGCCTGTGGTGATGGGGTTCACTGAAGCATTCTGGCTATGGCAAGAGCAGGAGAAGCAACAAAACTGATCACCACCTTTGAGTCAATCTTCTTCAGAGGAGCTCTGTAATGAACAGAGCCAGACATGTCTAATTAATTACAAATGCTGGCCTAACTAGTTCATGCAGGACAGCAAAGTGAAATGGATGGACTGACGTGACAGCAACAAAACTGTGACTCTGTCAGCTTTTTCAGCAGTGCTGAAGTGCAACGACCTTGCTGTGAATGATGTGATGGGCAACCTGAAAATGGGATGGTGATTTGGATCAGCACTGCAGTAATAATGGGTTATTACACCAGTTTGCCAGTGCCAAACCTTAGAAACAATATATGCCTCATCACAGAGCAGAACCCAGTTAAAGCCCTATTACCTTTTGCTATCATTTACTATTTATTGAAGTTGGAGGGGTTTTCCCTTTTTTTTTTTCTAACTCTGGTTTTCGGCAAAAAGAAATAGCGTATTATGTGGAATTCATGAAAGCACATGCCACAGGAATGTCATCCTGCCCTTAGGCAAATAGCTGAGCAAACCCCAAACACCAGAGTTTCAAAAGCAAGCTCCGAAGCAGCTTTCTGCAACCTCCTATATAGGAGCAGGCATGAATTAAACATGCTTATCCCTCCCATGGCTTTGCTGAGGCAACTCTTGTTGTTTAAGAACAAAACTACCTAGAGGGATATGAGCTCAAATGTCAGGTAATAAACCTTTCCTGTTCTCAGTCAATTGTTAAGTTTATATTTTTAATAATACCAAAACCTAGGACGCTTTGCTTCCTGCAGATAATTTTTTGTTTAACCCTGAAGGATATACTGCTGATGAAAACCAAGCATGGAAAGTGTCTGATATTTGGCTGCATTATTTCATGATATTAGTGGTAATTCTGGGTTAGCAGCTGAGATTACCTAAGAACAAAAGGGGACAAAAAAGAAAAAGAAGAGGGAAATAACAACAAAAAAGTGTCTTTGCTACAGTTATTCCTGGCTTATGTTGTGCTGAACTAGCCAGCAATAAAGGGGACTCTTGATGATATTAAGGACACGAATTTGGCACTCATTTTTCGGGACAAATCTTTCTATTTGATTCTTGAGATGCCAATATATTATTAATGATTGCTCCACAAGAGTTTAAGTGATGTTCACCACCTACTTGGCTGTCCCTTATGAGCCTCCAGAAGCCTGGAATGCTTCTCCCAAGGCGCTGGAGTGACAGATATTCCTGCCACTAGAGGGTATGATGTCTCCATCATTGATACCTGGCCAGCCCTCACTCATCATGGATGCACGAACACCTGGCTTTTCAGGAGTTTCAAAACTGAGACAAAGCTCCTCAGGGAAGCCCGAAGGAATTAAGCGTTCTTTGGGATAGGAGCACCTCACTTTTGCCACCTGCTTTGTCGGTCTCAGCCCGGGAATACTTTCCAGAAAGCTGCAAGTGTGAGTGGGAACTGACCAATGGACCTAAAGGGAAAGTGTAATTATCAGGATTTGTGGGAAAAGTTAATTTAAAAAGTCCATAACAAGAGCAGTTTAGCAACAGTGGGAAATCCCAGCCTGTCATCCCAGGCTGAACATGGAAGGCTGACGTATAAATCGATTAATCATGTTCCCAGTACTTGGGTGGTAGGATCTCCCAGCAGCCAAAAGAAAGGTTCTGAAGGCTGAGAAGCAGCCCTGCATAAAAACACAACTGAAGAGATCCCTGACTGATAATTCTGAGGAGGGAAGAGTTCGTTCTCACTCCACTGAGGTAACAAGCTCTGTGCCAGCGCAGCAGTCCTCAAGCAGAACACAGGGTACCACAGCACCAGCCAAAAATAAAGATTGGGCCATGACAGCCCTTCTTCTACAGGACTTGGGATCCTTCAGGAGAAAAACCTGAGTGTTCAGCTCTAGGGATTCTTCTGCCAGGTGACAGATGCATTTTTTCTGCTTCCAGCTAGTGAGAAAACTGAGCTTTGACAGAAAAGTTATTTGTGAGCTGTTAGAAGGTTCCATGCAATTTATCAGGCTAATCTCTAGCATTTGGGAGCAAGGTATATCTTTGATTGTCTGTCTTGCTGTACTGCAGGCTGAGGATCTGAATATCTGAATAACAAGCCCAGTGAAGAAATTGCAGTCTAAATTAAACATGTGAAAGCTTCTTCTTAATCTTTAGAAAAACGGGAAAGACATTATCTTCTCAGTTCACCCCCTCTCTGCTTTGTGATCTCTCACAGAGAGATGAAACAAGGAAAAATACTTAAATCCATACACGTTGCAGATGAAAAAAGTATTCCTTTAAAGAGCAGGAGATACAAACCCTCTGTAAAAGTAAGAGAGTTTCACCTTGCCTTTGAAAGGGCCAAGATGCACACAGATATGCAGCCAAACGCTGCTTTTAGGTGACCAGAATGTCACTTCAGCTGCCTCCCACTCCCCTTGGACCAGGGCACTTAGGTGGCACCTGAGTGTGAACATAAAAACGCCAGCACCAAGTTCCAGATTCGCCACAGTTCAGTCTGGCAGTGCAAAGCCATCAGGCAGACTCAGAAGTATTTGCTCTGCTAATCTGGACTACATTTAATGGCTATCAGATAACCCCACCATGGTGATTGCTACGCTGCTGCTGTCCCTGGCCAGTGGCACTGCACATGGCCAGGCAGCCAGGCTGCCTTTACGGAGAGGGCAGTGCCTGAGGAAAGCAGGAACACAGGAATTCTGTCTGAAAATGGACTGTGAGTGGGTCAGGGCTGCAAGGCACCTGTGACAAAGCTCTTCCCCCTCCATCCTGCACGGGGAAGGCCTGGGCTGGTAGAACTAATCCCTGGTGAGGAGTGAGTTGATGGAGACTGTGTCAGTGTCTTGCTGTGAACCCTAAACTGTGAAAATTCCCAGTACCTCAGCTCACTGGCAGTGTGGAGAAGGGGCTAGGCAGGATCAGGTGTAATGCAGAGTCTCTGCTGCTGCTCTTGTGCAAGGAAAAGCCCTCGTGAGCTTTACTGGAGCTAAATTTGTCCCTCTGGGCCAAATGGGTTCAAAGCCATGTAGATGTGGCACTTGGGGACATGGGTCAGTGCTGGCTTGGTGGGCAGACTTGCTGGTCTTAGAGGTCTTTTCCAACCATAATTTGTGTATGTTGTATTGTGACACTTAATTCAGGAATGGGGAATTTGGGAGTCATAAGTGAGGTACAGAGAAGCTGGACCAGCAGGACTAGAAATGCCTGACGAGAGAAATTTTGACCTCTGGAAGTAAGGGCCAGACTCGAAGCTAGAAATGATGCAATCCTTGTTTATGCATTTAAATAGGATATATACCAGGCCCAGCTGCTCTTTCCTAGCATAACTAAGAGCCTTGTCTCTCTTTCCAGTTTCTAACCTGGGGTTGGTTTTTTTCCCCTTTGTTCATTCCATAAGAAAAATAAGTCTAAAAAAAGAAAGGTAGTCTGCTTTCTTAAGATGTGAGAAACTTTCAGGCACATGGTGTGATTCTTAGGGCTGTCCTGTGCAGGGCCAGGAGTGTGACTTCAATGATCCTCGTGGATCCCATCCAACTCAGGATACTCTATGAAATTTATTTACTATTTATTATTGAAAGCATTCTGTCACTTCATTTCCCCAAAACACGTGTATAGAGGTGAAATAGGAGGATTCTCCACATAAACCACCTCACAAGTTTTGATGAAAGGAATGAGATGCTCAGAACCAAGATGATTCTTGCACCAATAAAATATGTACAATCCATGAAAAAAAAAATCACTTACAAAAAACGGTTTTAAAAGGATTATCCTGACAATGAAGAACATAAAGAGACGGGTTGGTATATTCTGCCATAAGTACAAGGACTTGCCATGAGACTGCATTGCAATGGAAGTGTGAATTATGTGGATTCTGTGTGAGCCTGGAAAAGGCCTGGGAATTAGTGCAGCTCCTTGTATTCTGTTATCAGTGCTTATTATATGGCATAATACCCAAATCCTGGTGGGTCCATTCCAATTCCTGCAGTTTAAACTGGCTTTCAAGGCAAGTACCACACACGTCACAGGAGAGCTGTAGAGCTTTTAGCAGCAGGCCTGTGGAAACCCACAGTTGAAGAATGTGCTGGTTTTGCCTGGGATAGAGTTAATTTCCCTTACAGTAGTTGGCGTGGACCTGTGTTTTGGATTTGTGCTGGGAGTGGGATGGGTAATACCGGGATGTTTTAGTTCTTGCTGAGCAGTGATTACACAGCACCGAGGCCTTTTCTGCTTCTCACCCCACCCCATCAGCAAGGAGGGTGCACAAAGAGTTGGGAGAGGACAGGACAGGTGACCCCAGTCGGCCAAAGGGACATTCCAGACCCTTTGGCATCATGCTCAGCTTATAAAGCTGGGGGGAGAAGAAGGAAGTGGGGGCTGTTTGAGGTGATGTTCTCCTGAGGATGGCTGAACACCTGCCTGCCTATGGGAAGGGGTGAATTAATTCCTTGTTTTGCTTTGCTGGCTTGTGTGGCTTTTACTTTCCCTATTAAACGGTCCTTATCTCAACCCATGAGTTTTCTGGCTTTCATCCTGCCAATTCCAGCTTTTTTCCTTCTCAGTGGGATGAGGGAGAGTGAGTGGCTGTGTGGAATTAAACCACAACAAAGTCATTTGCAGTTCTCAGTCTTGAGGTTGCCTCCTGAAGCTACACTTTACTCTGCCCCATCAATGATTTTACCTCCTGTGGGTTACCACATCTTAGCTGTGCAGGCTGGATGGATTCCTTGGAAGACACAATTAAGTGATGTTTGGTTCATGGATTTAGATAAAGCAGCCACACAACAAATTTATCCCCTTTGTGCAATTGTAAATGTTCACTGAACCTGAAGAGGTCAGCTGGGTGTAAATAAGGGCACATTTCCTTTGGCTTAAAACTAAAACCACTTAAGTGGGTTGCTCCAAAAACACTAAACATAGTCTTCTCTAGAAATCAAGAGATTTGTAATTTTAGTGCATTCTTGAAAAGAAGAACAAAATACTAAAATTACTCTGCGTACCCACCTGTAAACTTCTTAATATTTTCCAAACGTTTTGCTGCTTTCCAGAGTTATGATACAATAGTGCTTATTATGGCATTGTATTGCTTCCTGCCAATTGCTTCTCGACCTTTGTAGGCCACAAGCATAACTCATGTGTGCATTCTGAAACCTAGAAGTACCTAACAAGGCCCAGCATAATTTTCATGGTCCAAATATGCAGAGTGCCTAGCATTGTCCTTATTTTCACATGTGTCACCTGAAGGGGTGGCCATGGGCAGGGACACCTTCCACTATCCCAGCTTGCTCAGAGTGTCCAACCCGGCCTTGGACACTTCCAGGGAAGGAGCAGCCACAGCTTCTCTGGGCAACCTGTGCCAGGGCCTCAGCACCCTCACAGGGAACAATTGCTTCCTCATACCCAATCTAAGCCTCCTCTCTGTNATGGGGCTCTGGGTGCAGCCCAGAAATTTCTCTTTCCTCCTCAGGAAGCCTTTTGGAAGGTTGTTCCCTTTGCCTTTGCTCCTCGAAGAAGAAAGTGGGCTGCCATTTCCTACCCTATTCCCACTGATTGTTGTATCTGCTGTACTTTGGTTTTCCAGTTTATCTCACTGTCCCTTAGGCCACTGTGTGTGCTTTCATTTCCGCATGAAAATATGTCCATGCACTCCAGCTCTTGCCCTGAATATCACAAAGGCAAATATGAGTATTTTCCCTCAAGATTTTGTGCAAACATAGGTGCTGGCAACTCAAAACTAAATACATATTTGGTGTGCACATACTTTTTCATTTGGAGAAATGAGAGACATAAGATTGATCATGCCCAGAATCATTAATTATTAATTATAAACAATTCTGGAGTAGACAAACCTAAATGCACTTTTATATAAAGACAGGAAAATCCCACCTGGTGCATCTGTGCATTAAAAAATAAGAATCTTACAAACTGTACTGTGCTGCTTATAGGAAATAATCTTCCCCATTAAAAAAGAAATTAAAGTTCCTCAGTTTGCAACACTGAAACTTGCTACCACTGTTACATTAACCAATGTCTCTGGATGTAAAGTCTTCCTTTTAACTGAAAGCATGAGGAAAAAAAAAAATTCAGTGACGTATTCCTACAGGGAAAGCCTTTAATGCTGAATTTTTCCAGTTAATAGTTATAGTTCTAATGAGGCTTCTTTGAAACTTTTTGGAATTCTTTGTCAAAATAAAAATAATTGTTCCTAATGTGTTTTCTTTGAGTATCCCTGTAAAGTACACTTTCTCAAGTGCCCAAGATGTATTCTCTAACAGTAAAAGGAAACAAAGCTTGAAGGCATTGTTTTCCTTGTTGAGTTTGTGGCTAATTTTATATTTGTCTTGTGATTCTTAAAATTCCTTCAACTTTTTCTGTACCTTCTCTGTTACTTCTTGAGACCATAATCTAATATACCCCAAAGAGCCCTGAAAAACTGTTTTGCAAAGAAGACAGAATGATTACAATTCTTTTCCTGTTCATTGTTTTGGCAAATACATTTGGCAAAAAGGGAGATTTAAGAAAATTCATAACGACATGAAAATAAACCAGGACTTTAGACAGACAGAGGCAATGTGTGTGGTGCATATTTAAAAAGAAATTTAAAAGTGTAGTTGGCTGCTACCAGGCTGTCCCTCTGTGTTCATGTTAATGAAGAGGTGTACTAGGACAGTAAAATGACATTTCTCCTCTTAAACAGGAATAAGAGGACAAGCAAAGCATCCAGAGTGGGCTCTGCATGACACTTCAGACAGTGTAGGAGGAGCATTCAGGAGGAGGTGCTGCAAACACTGTTGGTGTCCTCCCCAAAGGGGAAGGGAGCTCCCAAGATCCACAGATACTCCTGGTCAAAAGGAAGGACAAAACTCAGAGGGTCTGTGAAAGCTTATAAAGTTTTATGGGTAAATCACACTCCTGCCATGGAAATCTGTGTGAGTTTGTCCCTGATCTCCAAGTACAAGCAAGTGGTGGTGGGTTTGGAACAAAGGGGTGGGGTGGAAGGGAAGAGACGAGAGATAGCAAGAGATGGTTCAGAGAAGGGGAGAGAGAAAGAAAGGAAGAAAGAGAAAAGGCGAGATCATCATTCCTGGCTCCAGTGTTGTTCCAGCTGAGCNTGAAAGCTTATAAAGTTTTATGGGTAAATCACACTCCTGCCATGGAAATCTGTGTGAGTTTGTCCCTGATCTCCAAGTACAAGCAAGTGGTGGTGGGTTTGGAACAAAGGAGTGGGGTGGAAGGGAAGAGATGGGAGATAGTGAGAGATGGATCAAAGAAGGGGAGAGAGAAAGAAAGGAAGAAAGAGAAAAGGCGAGATCATCATTCCTGGCTCCAGTGTTGTTCCAGCTGAGGGGGTGCCCAGGGTCCTGGGGCTTCTGTGTGCCCAGGCATTGTGGGGATAGCTTTTGATAAATAAGTTGTCCTCACCCTGGAAATAAGCTTCTTGTTTTCTATGCAAATTACTTGTCATGGAATCACAGAATCGCTGAGGTTGGAAAA
>VYXC01005275.1:411690-448304 GCA_013397175.1 Platysteira castanea | reverse complement strand
CCAGGGATGGGGACTCCAACACCTCCCAGGGCAGCCCCTTCCAATATTTCACAACCCTTTCCATGAAGAAACTGCTCCTTATGTCCAGCCTGAACCTCCCCTCATGCATCCTGAGGCCGTTTCCTCTTGTCCTGTCACCACTTGGCCTTGGAGAAGAGACCAACTCCCACCTTGCTACAACCTCCTCTGGAAGTGCAAAGCCAAACCCTGGTTGGTCATGGCATTGTCCCATGGTAGGAGCAGTTTGCAGAGTCTAATTTCTGTCCCCACAGCGTCACCTGAAAGGTTCAGTAAGCGTGGCTAGGAGCAGTAGGTTCAGTAATCGTGGCACAGGAGCAGTACCACATTGGATCGCCAGCCCAGCCATCCCTGGATCCTTTCTCTTGCCATGCCCTGCACGAGGAGACCAACTCCCAGGAAGCTGCTGATTCAACCTTGATGATCAAATGGCAATTGCTTCCTTCATGCTTCATTTGGAGAGGGGATTATACGCTAAATCATCAGGCTTTGCTTTTCCTTCCAGTAACTCTCAGATGTATTTTTCTTTCCCCCACTTCTTCCTGATAGAACTATAGCTGTTGATCTTTATATGATTCATCATATAAGTGTCCAGTCCCTTTGTTACTCTTGACAAATGCTTAGCCTCAAAGCCACTCTGTGACTAGTTCATCCCACACTAAACGGCACTGATACCCCGTGTGGGCCACAGGAATGGCTACACAGGGGCTGCATTTGCATGCCTGTCAGGTGAGTTCTCCCTCCCCCACCAGCCTGAGGTAAACATTAGCACAGTACAGGGTTCCTCCATCTGTCAGCATGCTCTGTTAACATTAAGTGACCAAAATCCTTGATGCTAAACCAGATCACAAGAATAAAGGATATTTTGAAATCTGGAGTGTTTTCTAGTTCTGCTTCCCTCCTTCAGAGTTGAGCAACATACATTCTGCAACAAAAGGTGTTCACTTCTTGAGGTCTCATTTTGATATGCTGAGATCTGTTTAGTTTTATAATATTCAAAATTTGCTCCAACTGTAAAAATTACAATTTGTAACAGATAAGAATAGAAAGATCATGTCCATTGTCTTTGGGAAAGTTGAAGAAAGCCACCAGGATAACAAGCACAGAAAATGTTAGATGCCCAGAAAGCAAAGTTATTCTTTTTGCACTGAGCACAAAATGCTGAAAGATGTGAAGAGTGAGGGGGGCATGCAATGCCAAACACAAATTCCAGGTGAATGCTTTCCTACTTCTTTATGAGACCCAGCAGTGTTACTGCGGCCTCATTTACACTGCTGCTGTTCCACCTGGGTCAGTATTTCCTTTGGAAATCCCTATTTTCAGGGCTTTAGAAACTGCCCATAAAAAGCCTTAATGGGCAAAAATCTTGGCAGGCCTGATCCTAGTATGGGAGAAAGCCACTGAGTTTTAAGAGGGTTTATTTTCCTCTAAGTTGTAACTCAAATTACTTCATGGGCTTTGCTTAGAGGAAGGTTTTCAGACTATCTGTGTCCTCTTGTGGCCTGGACTAAGGAAATCTTGTTGCTGAACACGAATAACACCTGTTGCCCAGTGAGGAAATCCAAGGATGAGTCTCTTGGGTCACTTTTGCCCAGACCTCCCAGCTGGAATGTAGTCCTGGCAATTCTTAAATGGAAAAGGGGAGAGAAGATAAAATTGAGGCACTCTTTTCCCACCCCACCCCAATATAGATTTATATCCTGACCAATTCCTTTCCATTTGTGGATGCCATAAACCAAGCACATACATTTTCTTTTCCCCAGTTCGGAGTTTAATTTCACACCTTGGGCCTTCTTATTTATCCCCCAGCCCTTTTAGGCAGTCTGAACATATAAAGGCACGATTAAGAATGCATAAAGGTTATTGACACTCGTTTTATGGGCCCTTTGAACTGTTCAAGTGATATAAAGGCAACACAAAGTAATAAAAAACAGAAGCAGCAGTGTGTTAGCAATAAAAAAAATAGGAAAAAAGAAATCTCTTAGCCTGGTGGGCATCTACATGGTTTGCTTCATTCTTACTCCACCAACCCTGACTGAGTCTATTTGCAGTGGTCAGATGCCCTTTTCTTCCTATCTGTGGGTTGTCCACTGAGGAAATCACTTCTGATCTCCACAGAAGCCTTGGAGTGACTGCATGGATTTCATGCCATGCCATGGCAGCACTACCCACAGGATAATTTTGCAGTTTGGTGGCTGGAATTGCAGTTGTGGGTGGTTTGAAGTAAAGCTACACCTCCTTGTGCACCTCTTACCTTGGAAGGCCCAGGAAGGATTTGTGTGCGTGGTGATGAGCAAACAGGGCCCTCCAGGATATTTCTATTTCTGATCAATATTGGTTCTGGATGCCTTGAGAAAGAACATTAAACAAATAAAGGAGTGTGAGGACTTCAACAATCCCTTCTGCAGCCACACTTGATTGTGAAGAAAGTAAAACACCTCTCACCCCCTTCTTTAATGTATGGATAACATCTCTGCTCAAAAGGAAGGGGGACTCAATCTTAGCCCTTCTGTCAGTGAAGGACCTCTGAATGCATCGTTCAGTGAGATTTATCTTTCTTCTTGTCACAGCTTCATGTCATTGATGCTTGGTCACTCAGAGTTATCCCCATTTTTTGGTAGCACTTCTGCCTGGGAATGATCTCCTGCCTTAGATGCATTTGCTCCTTCCTATTTGTATCACTTTGTGCTTGGCTTTACTGAGAATGTTTTTGTTTGTCTTGGACTGGTTTGCCAATTTTTCAAGATCTTTCAGATTCTGATCCAACCCTCCAAAGCACTTAGAATTTCCTTTCTTTCTACATGATATTCAAATCTTTATGAAACCCATTAAGCATTTACCCTTAGTTAATACTTTGTGCAAATAATGAACTTTTCAATTCTTAGTCCAAACAAACAAAACATTTAGCCTTGAACATAAGTGATTTCTTCTTTTTTTTCTTAGACAAGCAAATCCCTTCCAACTCAGCATATTCTGTGAAAAAAAGTCATTATGAGTCAATGGAAATATTTTTGTTTTCATTGCTGACAATTCTAATAAAAGAAAAGTACTGGAAATGAAAAGCTTCATTAGGTAACACTGAAAAATAACAAAGAAACGCCACTCTTTCTACCTAAGCCAGTGCCTAAGCTGCTTACCCAAAGTAACAGAGATTTAGATTCACTGCCTTCTCCCATGGAGAAGTGTCAAATCCCCAGCTCCCAGAATGCCCCGGCCTCCAAACTCTGTGCCAGAGCTGGACAGCTTTTCAGTCTCCCTTTCAAAGCAATTCATTTTCACAATAAGCTGAAGTGATCACTGGTAGAGGGATAAGAACCAGAGCATTCCCCTTTCCAGGTGAGTATCCCAAACACTACAGAGAGAGCACCAAGCTCCAGCTGCTCTTTCCCATGTCTTGGACAGGCTTGTTCTTAGGCAGATCCTTTTATGAACAGCATCCAGCAAGAGGAACCTTCTCCCATCACTCTAAACCAGAATATCCTTAATGTGGTGATGGCCTTAGATGTGGAATAGGAGAAAGGTAACCAGTCCTTCACTTCTAAAAGGTCCCTCATACCAAAAATGGTGTTCTCATAGAAGGGGATAAAGATCCTTGCTCCACTTGAGCAACCCAAAGTTTCTTCTTATAAAAATTCTCTGAAAAGCTTTGCCAAAATCACTGCATCATTTCAGGCCAACCCTAAACTCGTTCTTCAGTGAGCAGAACACAGCAGTACATTCTCTGAGTGGCACTCACTCGTGACAACATGGGACAAGTGTCTGTCTGTACCCAAGATCCAAGACTGACTCCTTCCAAAATAAATAAACAGCTTCTACTGAAAGTATCTGAAGAAAAATTTTGGTGGCTCTGGGAAGCCCAATGTGATTTTATGGTGCCAGAAGCTGAACAATAGAAAGGTTTGAACTGTTTCCTCTTTAGGTAGTGTTACTCTGAGCTCCCAGATGTTGCCAAGCAGAACAGTCTGTGCTGCTCTGTTCTCAGCTGCCATGTGGAACTGCTTCCCCAGCCTAAACCGTGCAATGATTGAGATAATTAGAGAACATAATACAGAAACAGACGTGGTTTGGTTTGAAATTCATTAGTAACAAATGCTGTACAAGATCCTTGCTGCTAAACTGCTCATCAAATAGTAGAGCTCAAGGAAGCCAGCCCTACCTACCGGTAATGGACTGGGGTGGTAAAGTAAATGCTGAGTCCACCAGCCTGCTGAGCTCTATATTGTCAACAGAATAGAAAGCTTTGTGCACACTGAAATTGTTGTGAAAGAAACCCTAGACCTCTAGCAAAAATCAGTGTCTGGTAAGGCCCTTGCTCAGTGCTATGTTTGGGTGAGGATTACAAGGTTTATTTTCAATTCTTATGTTTGGAGCGTAACCGCTGAAGAATATTTTGTTGGAGATGTTCCAATGCCCAGAGTAAGTTTCTCATCAAATGACAACACTCCAAGAAAGGACTGCAGAGGACTCAGAAGTGGAGGGACCCTCAGCCCTGGGTGTCCCTGTCTGCAGGGAGGGCTCCGAGCAGGGCCCAGGCTCTGCTCCGGGGGGCCCAGCAATGGCACCAGAGGAACGGGCAGGGACTGAGCCCAGGAAGCTCCCCCTGGACAGGAGGCAGAACTTCTTTCCTGGGCAGTGCCCAAGCCCTGAACAGGGACCAGAGAGGGTGTGGAGTCTCCTCACTCGGGGTATTCCAGAACCATCTGGACACAGTCCTGTGCCCTGTGAAATTCATGGCATAAAGGGAGGATATAGAATCTGCAGCAGCAAACCAATGGCTCACCATGTGGCCTTGAAAACCAGGATTTCACAACATTAGCAGGGTAAGAGCACTCTAAGCAAATGGATAAATCATGGCTAGAGTTTTCTGTACATGCCTTTTTTCTATAGGACACCCTGCATATAGCAAAGCTTGATCTATAACCGTCACAGACCTGACTTATATTTCAGGCTGCCTTTTCAGAGGTTTAAGAAAGGTTTCCCATAGTTAACTTTAGTGCAAAAGAGCAATCTGCATCCACCAGTCAGGTAGCTATAAAGACTTTAATTAATGTTCATCATTAATTGCTCTTGCTAAGCTACAGGAGCAGCCCTGAAGGATAAAATAGCAGCAACAGGGAACAAAGCATTCCCAGCTGGCACTGAATTCTTATTCAGCTTCCTCTGTAGGATTTTGTATGTATCTTACTGTAGATTTGCCACTGGCCAGCAGTAAAAAAAAGAGGGTTGCTCTGGCTGGCCAAGCAATGCAGTTCAGAACTACTATTATTGAAATGTTTATGACAATGCTGAAGTCATATACAAAAATTTGACCTAAAAACCTCAGGAGATTTTCAAGCCTCCAAGGAAAGCTAACATCTTTAGGAATATCAAGGACACAAACCCAGTACCTGAGTTTAAAAGCATAAGCATGTCTGAAGAAGAATGTTGTGGAGACTATTTATACTGAATACTTCAACCAAAATTTTTCTGTTCTTATATTTTTATAATAGTTTATGGGTTTGGTCTATGAAATATGAGACTTTTGCAGTTGTGATGTATATCATACAGCACTGGGTGCTGCAAAACTGCCAGCATTCTCGGGGAGACACATCTAAGAAATGCCTTCTAGAGCTTTTAACAGTAATAACTCTCATTTCAGTCCCTCACTCTGCTCTGTGAAGCAGAGCTACAGCAGTTTTGCTTTTGGGAGGTGTTAAGATGCTCTGCTACTTGCTAGGCTTTGCTCTGCACTGTTCACAGCAGGTTTAAGAGGCACAAATGAGAGGTTCCACCTTTGTGTGGCATCTGATCTCAGTGGCTGCGACTCATTCAGGAAGCGCAAGTGGAGATGGATCACCATGGAATTCCACGACGAGTTGCAGTGTGCACAAACATTATAATGGTTATCTCCATAAGCACAGAGGTGGAGATGATCTGAGGGAACCTAGAGAGATGTGGCATCCAGCAGCTGCCTGCTTTCTTTCTCTGCCCAGCATTGTTTGCATGCACAGTCTTAGACTGAACCCTCTGTCCCGGAAATGACCCAGGGTCCAGATTCCATTTTTTTATAAGAACTGATGGGTTTAGAAACAACTTTGGAAACATTCTGGGCAGAACTTTGTCCTTGCCATGCACACAGAAGCAGATTTTTCTTTCCCATTTCTCTTTCACTTTCATATCTTCTCTTCTATATCCTCCCTCTATGCTCTGTTTTTCCTCTCTGCCTCAGACAAACAATAGGTGCTTAAATTCTCTTTGTGTGCTTTCTATGTGTACCATTTGAATGGATTTGAAATACATGGGTCTGGATACACCTCTGTTCCTCAGCATATCCAGTATCTAATCATCTTGTGCTGCCAGTTAGGAGTTAACTCTAAGTCAACAAATTTAAAATTGGATGGTGTAAAAGGTTTCTTCCCTTCTCCCCCCCGATCACAGCATCTTCAAAATGATTATTTGTTTCCTTAATAAAAGCAGTGAAACAGGGGCATCCCACAGCCATAATGAATGGGGGGAAACTGTATTTAATTGTGTGCTGCCCTGAATAACCATGGCCACAGCTCAGCAAAAGACTACCCGGTTTTTAAAATATCTTCCTTACAGTCTAGAGTGACCAAACTTCATTTTTCTTAAAAATAAAAGATATACAAGCCTCTATGAGCACAAATTTTAGCAGGCTGGCATGAACAGGAATAGTCTTGAATAATATATATGAACAAATGTACAGAAATTTGAAGTTCAGAGGTGTATTTTAACAGATTTCAGTGGGACCACACTAGCCTTGGGGAAATCAGGAAGACACTATCCTAAAAGCCACGTGTGGAATTTTCACTGTAATGGGACATTTTTTTGCTCAGAACAAGGATTCTGTCCTTGGCTTGTCTGACATGTTAATGCCATGGTGGGAGACACACAGGTACAAAGGAAGGGGAAAATAATTGCTTTTTCCCCTCATCTTGTGGCATCTGCTTTGTGGCTTAACTGAAGAAGAAAAGTCCACTAGGGAGAACTCTAAATTTAATCTACCCCTGATGAAACAACACCATTTCAATATTTGTTGGCAATATTTCAATATTGCAACAAGTGGCAAATTCTTTGGAGTTGGTTTTGTAGCCACTGAAATCAAAGTCAAATATCCCAGAGACTTTTTGGTAGCAAAGTAAAGGTCCTTTACTTTTGCAAAGAGAGCCTTGTCATACTTTAGGCCCTCTAAATACTTCAGAAATCCTTCTGGCTGCTAAAATAAAAGGTGTTGTGACATTTGTTTACAAATCTGCACCCTTAAGGAAGATCTGGATTGACTTCATGACTCAGTGGGGGCAGCAGAATTCCACCAAATGGAAATGTTTTAGTCAGACTTTTAACTTAAAATGCTAACACTTTTGTTTTACATCTTAATGCTGCACTAACACTGAATTAAAATGGAGACCCAGTGGTAATGTGCAATATCTGAATCAATACCACATGATTAGTGTCATGAAAATGAATATTAAATGATATAATAGCAGTGGGACTCACCAAACAAGAAGGGATTTTTAAGGGAATAAAGCCTTTGGTGTCCATTAACTCATGCCTGACTAATGCTAAATTATGATCAAATATCTGGAAAATACTTGTGAGAGCTTCACTAATGCCCGCAAAATGTATCCTAATTAATGCTATTGTGATAAATTCTGAAAGAATTCATTATGGCTCAGTACTTTTAATAGATAGTTACCCATAAATTTGATCTCAACAAACTCTGGTCTAACCACAGCCCCAGTGATTAGTCCCACAAAGATGCTCTGGTGAACTCTGTCCAAACTCTTTATTTAAAGACTACCAATGACTGCTTTTTCTGTTTGACATATTTCTACTTTGGAGCTTTCTGCCACGACTGGGAATCAACATCCTGCCTTGTTTTGTGGCTTCTTGGTCAGTGCAATGCCTCTGTCCACGTGGTCTCCACAATGGACAGGCTGATGTGGATGTGACAGCAGGAGGAGCACAAGGATGGATATGATTTCAGTCTGTCCAGTCTGACATTAAATTAATATTAAACTCATTTGCTGGAGAAGAAAACTGCTTGGATTCAGATTCTATCCGGCACCAGATGTATGGATCTTTTGAGGTTGTTCTCTGCTCACATGGAGTCTCCCACATCTATCCCATTGTAGCTCGTGGCAGGGCCTGGTCCCAGTGCCTTCAATACATCAGGAATCTGGTTTGCATTCTCTGAATGTAAAATAACACGTTTTCTATCAAACTGTTTCCATGCAAAATTAACCTCCCAAATAAGCAAAGTGTTCTTTAACATCTAAAACATGAAAGCCACTTACAATTTATCCCAGCAAATTATTACAGACATACTCAAACACAGGCCAATTTACAAGGCATGGGAACAATATAAATTTAAGTTAAACTCTCGTAACTTTGTGAAAATTGCAGATAACTCTTTCAAGTTCTCCTCTTCCTTTTCGCTGGATGTGCTGTCTTAACTAAATTTAATGTAAATGCTGCTGATTTCACCCAAAACACATGTCCAGCCAGGACAAGGGTTTTAGAGCATCTGCTTTGCTGGATTTATGCTTGGATCAAATCCAGGGAAGCCCAGTGTGCTCTTCTAAGCAGGACTCATCCACACATGCTTACACGATTTCCTAAATCAAGGGCTTTTTTTTGTTTGCATTGCTCAAAACCTTCCTCTCCATTTAGCCTTCATATTATTGATTAAAAAGGGATTTGACAAAGTAACAAATATAACCCAGGAGTCAGGGCAGAGTTACGCCAAGATTATTTTCCATGTAGCCAGCAGACAAATGAACAGAAGGTCTATTGTTTGTATGTCTAATAATTAACTTCTTTTTAAGAGTTTATGTCCCACTTTGTCTATACATTGCTTATGTCACTTATAAATTAATTCAGGAAAATTTAAAAATACTGATTTGCTTGGTTTTCCCAGAGCTGAATAAAATTGGATGCTATATTTTAATTTTCAAGGGAGAAAAAAAATGCAGTGGGTCAGAGTCATCCCTGTTGTGTGCCAGAGACTAATTTGGCCTCACGTGATTTATTTGGACATAATAAAATGTGCTTCTGCTCTGAAAACATGCTACATTAAATGGCAGCTTACACCAATCAGTCCCACATTCTGAGTAGTCAGAGTCAAAACTGCTGACTTCAATGACAAAGTGATTTTTTTACTGCTTTTTTTCCCAAAGTACATGCCTGAGACTGTAACTGAAGAATGTGCTTCTGTATATGGTTGAATTCAAAATATTCAGATGGCGATGCAGGCTGGCCTTGAGTATGTGCTACAGTGCAGCCCCTGAAAAAAGCCACTTTCCTACACAGAATAGGGTGACCCAGCCAACTTCTGCTCCATCCAACAGCTTAAGCAGGTCAGGATCTTTTCTCCTGAAGGAAAATAAAAAGAACCTTCATGCAAGGCACTACCACCACCAGTTAAATTTTGGGAGTTGTCATTATTTTGTAACTGACACCCTTAATCAGCCCTTCCCTCTCCTTCTCCTCTGATTTTCTGTAGAACTTCTTTCTCATCATCTTAACATTGCTCTTAGAATTCTCTACACCAAAACGTTCCTCAAATCTTTCAGAGAGCCTTACGTAATGAATTTGTAGTCCAAGCTAGGAATACTGCTTCTCTTTCAGGCAGAGACATCAGAAGGCCCTGATTTCCACAAAGGAAAACCATTTCTGTGTTTTTACTTCAGTGCTTGCTTGACCTTTCACGTGCATCAACAGGTTCACGTGTGTTCAAGCACTCACACGAAAATCAGGCCCCGATTTTGCTCTCTTGAAGCATCACTTTAGTTTGCTCATTTTCCTGTGAGTGCTTAGACTACAAACTCCTCCTACCCCACATAATGAACTTTTAACTACAAACTCAAGGTACCTTTTGTCCACTCAGCTATTCGCAGTTACTTCAGCACGTGGTCAAGTAAACTGAGAAACTGAATTATCCTGTGTTGAAATCCACGTTGCACAAAGCACACTGATCACAGGTGGCAAGTGAGTGACATCTCAGTCAGCCAAGACAGGTCTACATGAACTCTGGCCATCCCTTAGGTTCCCCCCCTCATGGAACTGGAGATGCAGGCTGCAAGGAATGCTGTATTCCTGCCAGGATTTATTTTCACAGGATCAAAACCATTTAGGCAGTCAAAACACGAACTCCAAGGTATAACCTTTATCTCAGGTAATCCCCAAGCTGGTTATTAGAGACTGGAAGATCTTTTGGGGAATATCATTTGATATTTACTTGATTCTCACCTGTTTTCCACGGAATGTGATATTTACGTTCCCATGGGCCAGGACACTGAGCTTGGTGGACTTCTGTCCTGGACTTCTGCTGTTCTTGCATCCAAGCTGAATTTACAACCAACCCATCCTTATTCAAGACATGGAGTTATGAATAAACAGCACAATAATTCATGTAAACTGGTATTTATTTCTTTGCTATTATTAAACAAGCAAACCAGTCACAATCTGGCCGGGCTGGGAACTGAAGCTCCGCAGGGCTGACAGTCCTTGGGAGCTGCCAATTCCAGCTGGAAGAGGAGAGGCAGGAAGTGGGGCAGGATTAGTCCTACTGAGTATCAGCTCTCTGAAAATTGCATGTCTGGCTCAAGCTGCTCACGTGGGGCTCTCTCTCAAGCACCTCGAGGGAGTGATTCATCTCTCTCATCTGAGAGATTAAACTAAGTGAGGACAGCTAAATGTGAGGGAAATCAATCTTGTTCTCAGTTTCACCCTCTCTTGTCTTCCCTTCCGCTTAAGTTTTTTCACCCCACTGATTATATTCTAAACAACTGGATAATGATGTATAACAAGCTTAATAAAGCTTATCAAATTTTTTTAAAAATGGATTTTTAAAGCCATCTGAGGCTGACAAGGAATAACAAAAAGATGTCTCACATATTTTCTTCCTGGAGTCTGAAGGACACAGAGAGAGAAATTTGGAGACAAAATCTTTTGAAGCCAATGGAGACATTTTTGTTCCCAAAAGAAAAGAAAAAAACCAACCAATAATATTAATTTGAAGGGGTTTACTTTGCTTTATTGTGTCCAGGTTAAGAGCAGTCTTTTTCACTTCCTGGAAAGAAAAGTTTCATTTTCTGTTGCAAACTTATTTCTACAATTACAAGACAAAACCAAGGGTTAAGAATATGAAAAACCAAGAATTTTCAGAAAGAAAATGATCTGAAATTCCATTTTCTTCTCAAATTCTGAATTTTCTGTGTGCTTTCATTTCAGTTTAGAAGGAAAAACATTTTGAATATTCCAAAAAACAATGTTTTTTCACAACTGTTCTTGCTTTCAGTTTCTTCCAGAGGACTCTGCCTGGTTGTGAGTGAGGTGGAACTGTTTCCAGAGCTGTCCATGAGCAATGTCTACTCATTTCCTCAAGCCAAAAATGGGCTTTTGTGTCTAGGCAATGACTTCCGGATCAGATTTAATTTTTTTAGAAAAAAGTCCCCTGATGCTGCCAGCAGCACCTGTAGGAGAGGATGCATGTCTGTATAGGATGCTTCCTGAATCCAGGCCTTTGCCTTTGTCTGGGCTATGGTTTCATTTACCTGTCAGTGGGGATGATATTTACATCAACCTCACAGAGGTGTTGCAAGGTTCATTTCATTAAAATCTGCCAAATGTCGGGTCCTTGGAAGGAAGATGGGATGGAATTATAAAGAAGTTATTTTTAGCATTCAGAAATTAATCTTTTAACCTGCCAGAACAGATGCTCTGTGCCTTTCTCTGAGCCCTGCAGGCTGCTGAACTCTGGTGAATCATAAGTAGAAATAAGGTGCAGACTTTGCCTGCAGACAGGCTGAGGATTGCATCAGACCCCGTGGAAATAAAAATATGTCCTCAAAGACCTGTTAGAGTCCTTTTGAATGTGGAGATGGTGTTGGACAACTTCATAGATGATTCTGCTGCTCCCAAATACAAAATCATTCTGTTTGAAAGGCCTTCTCTAGGAAGTGACAGCTGTTTAGGCCACTGAAATTTAGATTTGCTTTCTGAAATCTGCTGATTTTCCATCATTTTACCCATGTTTGGAATTAGTAATTCTCAAAATTGCAATTGTGCGGTTCTCAAATGAAAGAAGTGGAACCATAGGAATACCATAAAAAAGTAGATAGGACCAACAATGAAAAAAAATTCAGGGGACCTAAAGAAATAAAAAGCAGCCATGCCCTGAAAATTGAAAGCTAAAGTCAAAAAGGAGAGAGTGCTTAAGTGTATAGTATTTGGAATGGAAAAATGCATAAAGAGTAAATAGGGGAAGATAATTTATTTAAGCTTCAGGCTTTTTTTTCTTAATTATGTTTTAAGAATGCCTCATTTTAATTATCAACATGAACAGTTCAGTGACTCCGTTCTACAGACCCCAACAATTACAGCTCAAAACATGCAAAAGCTGCTCCTCCCACTACCTTACGCTCTGATATTTGACCACTGCTGCTGCTACGTTCCAGTTTGGGACTGTGTGACCAAAAATGGGAATATTAGGGAAAAAAATGCTTGCAAACACTCACATTCCCTGTGCTGCACCATGCAGGTCTGCTGTGATGCCTCATCACCCATCCCTGACTGCACTGGCCTCCCTGCAGAGAACAGCTCCACAGGGCATCCTGTGGGCCTCATTGCTTCCAGCTGTCTGTGCTTCCAGCTTTGGGAGAACCTGTCCCAGAGCTTGCCAGGATGATGGGATCTGCAAGAACAACATCGTGGCCTTGTCCCTTTTTCACACTCTTTGCTTGAGCATGCACTGGCCTCCATCAATGGCCTCAGTCTGACAGAAAGTAGGTTTAGATTGGGTATTAGAAAATAATTCTTCCCTGTGAGGGTGGTGAGGCCCTGGCACATGTTTCTGGGAGAGACTGGAATGTTAATAGGTAATGACTTAAAACAATCTGCCACTTGTGGAGGTGCTTGAGTGTTATTTTTATGCTTTTATATTGCTGTATTACTATAGATAATCATAACCAAAATGGCTACAAACCTGCTCCCCATTGCAAATAAACGTTCTAAAATAAAGCTTGAAAACATGTATTTATAAACATCAGTCATTCAGAGTTGTTTCACTTTAACCCGTTCCAAGGGATCTATTAACGAGAACCTGGGATACCCTCGCCTTCAGGGGCAGCTCGTAACACTTGCCCAGAGGAGCTGTGGTTGCCTCATCCCTGGATGGACGGCTCAAGGCTAGGCTGGATGGGGCTCTGAGCAAGCTGGGATAGTGGAAGGTGTTGGGAATGAGATGGACGTTATGGTCCCTTGCAATGCAAACCATTCTGCAATTTCATGATCTAGGCATGGGGTGATCTCATCCAGCCCATGTGCAGCTGCACGGCCCCAGAAGTGGGAGCACTGTGGAAGGGGTGAGTGAAGCCCAAAGCTGGGACGTGGCTGTCACACTGCCAGGGTCACTTCATTCCTCAAGACAAGTTAGTGCCTCTGTGTGGTGTCTCTGCCCCAGACAGACCCAGCCGCCTGCTCAGAGCTGACTTCACAGAATCACTGAAACATTTAGGCTGGAAAAGACCTCCCAGGTTATCGAGTCCGTCCTTTGACTGAGCACCACCTTATCAACCAGACCAGAGCACGGAGTGCCACGTCCAGTCCTTTCTTGAACACCTCCAGGGGTGGGGACACCACCACCTCCCTGGACAGCCCCTTCCAGTGCTTCACCACCCTTTCAGTGAAGAAATTCTTCCTGATGTCCAACCTTACCCTCCCCTGGTGCAGCTTGAGGCCGTTTTCTCTTGTCCTGTCCCTTGTTCCTGGGAGAAGACCCTGACCTCGCCTAGCTGCACCCTCTTGTCAGGGAGTTGTAGAGAGTGAAAAGGTCCCCCGTGAGCCTCCTTTTCTCCAGGCTGAGCCGCCCCAGCTCCCTCAGCCGCTCCTTAAAGAACTGACTGCCTTGGTGTATTCAGAGTACAGAGCTTGAAGATGCTCAGGGGTCCATGCAAACACCAACAGCTGCAGAGTTACCATGGAACAGAACCAGCCAGGCATTTCAGGTACAAAGAGATAATGGAGACATGGTTCAGAGGAGTGAATCATCTCATTTGTGCTGCTAAAATGCTGCTAATAAAATGTGATGACAGCCCCGGCGTTAATAGCATGTGCACTATCTCTGTGATCAGCACAATGTTTATTTTAAAGAACGGTGTTTATTCCTTCCATTGCCTGTCCTCGTCATTCAAGGCTGAACAAAAGGTTTTTTGTGTAGCACAGAGCTGGGCTTAACCCTACAAAGGGCTAAGCATTCTTGCAGCAGTGGACTTAGTCACATGCTTAACTTTAAGCATGTCAACAGCCCCACTGAAATTGGCAAGACTAATTATGTCCTCAGAGTTAAGCACGGGCTTAAGTGCACTTCTGGACCACAGCCAGAGTACTCAGCACCTTTGCAAGGCTGATCTGCCAGTGACCAAATTTGTTTTGGAAGAAATTATATTCAAAGAAAGCAAAATGACAAAAAAAGGAAAACCCCTTGCATCTTTCTGTAAGTATTATCAAATTGGATCCAGGCCAAAATTTTACCATTCCCACCAGCACATGCAGCTGTTCTCTGAGAACAGGGTGTAATTCCAACCCCTGGATAAAAGTGTACATTTCAGTGCATTTGCCATGAGGAGAAATTTGCCGTTTTTCACAGTTAAAGGAACTTTTCCTGGTTGGTGGTAGTTTCCTTGTCTCCAGTGAAAACTGCCTCCATTTCCTATGGAATGTTTACAGGCAGGAACAGGAAACAGTTTCATTTTATTGCGACCCCAGAGAGTATTTCCCATTTCATCAAGCCCATGAAGCACGTCTTCCAACCCTGCAGGCTGAGCTGTGGCTCGGACAACGCTGGGGGAGAGTTTTCAGGTATTCCAGGACCTTCAGCAAAGACCTTAACCAGCTGGAAAGAGCAACTCGTGTCTCCAGGGAAGGGTGAGGTGAGATGAAGTGCCACTGCTGCACCTTCATCTCATTCCAGGCCATTGCTGCCATTGACACGAGCCCCAGTAGAAGTCTCACTCTTCCCATTAATCCACACTGTGAAACACACCCCTGTGAAACTTTGATTCCTCACTGCACACCTTGCCATCTCCTGCAGGATAAATCCAAACTTCCATTACTGCTCAGCTGTATTTATTTTTTTTTCACTTGCATACTCGTTTTTCCAACTGGACACCCCAATTTTTCACCAGATTACTTAAATTCTCCACTTCTCTACTGCTACTTAATGCTGCCTGTTCCTGTCCCCTTCCACCTGTGGAGGTGAATGCATAGCAGCAAACAATTTCTCATGGATGAAATAAAAGAACTGCTCCTTAGGAGAGGAAATGGAAGCAGGGAGGGAAGCAGGAAAGAGGTAAGTCCCTGAGCTTTGAGATTTGTAGGTGCTCGTGCTTTTCTAGGAGTACCCTCCCAACTTGCCAGAACCTGTCAGTCTAGCCTTCCTATTATCACTTCCACTTTGAATTTCTGCTGGAATCTACTCGTTTGTTGATTTCCCATTTGCTATTTGGTGAGGCTTCATAAGCAGCAGCTGCAATACCTGTCCCAACTCCTTCCTTTCTCCTCCTCCCCTCCTCTTTTCAAATCAGTCACCAAAGTACAGCTGCTCTGGCTGGGAGACCCTACACAGAGCTTGCAAGCAATGTTTGTTAAAACCAATCTTCACTTAGGTCTAAGCTCCCCATGTTTAGCTCTGGAAACACTCAATTTAGCAGCTGACCTTTCAGTTCAGTCACCTATCAACTGGACTAATTTTTAAACCCCAATTTTTACCTAACTCTTGGCACTTAAGGAGGGTTTTGCTTTCTTCATCCACCTTTGCTAAATCACACAAGAGTGCATGAGGTGATATTTTCTGCTTTCTAAGAGGCTAAAAGACGATTCTGTTATAATATGTTCAGTTCTGCTTTTAATCCATGCCATCTTCAGGTTCAAGTGACTTCAGAATTCGGCCCTATCCATCATCTATCCAAATCATTCCATTAGGCCCGTCATGGTGGTACAGGAGAAGTGAGGTCACTTTCCTGGAAGGATAGTAACTGCTGATTTATTTAATAAAAAAAGAATCATCTGTAAGCACAGCAAGCTGCAGGATGGGGTGGGATACTATGAGTGCCTCCTTCTGCTTGTTGGATATTCCCAGAAACCCAGTATGGGTCAGGCTGGAAGGAACCACCTCCCTGCTCCAGCAGGGCCATCCCAGAGCACAGGGCACAGGATTGTGTCCAGACGGTTCTGGAATTATTAGTGATCTTTGTGGTTTTTTATGGCTGTTTCTGGATCTTAAAAGTCCTGCACCCGAGCCAAAGAAATTGGAGACTTCTGTGGAGTCGTGTTCAGGTTGTTTATTATTTCTTATCTCTCAGTGTCTGGAGCGAGGACAGCAGGTCCAGCTCCTCCAAGAATTACAGCAGAAGTAACCCCTTGGTAGGCTGTCTGTACCTTTTTATCTCTTTCAGGAAAACCAACCAAGTTCCACAACGTATAATTGTTTAATCAATTTTTCCAATTAATTTCTACCTTTTCTTAACATGACAGTGCTACCTTCACCAATACCCATCACCATCGTCACAGCAGAAGATGGAGGGGAGAGAAGAAAGAGGAAGGAGAAGGGGCAACGCCCTTTGCCCTCCATATTAACTTTTTTCCCTCGTACCTCCATAAATCTAAAGTCTACAATCACCCAGTGATAAGATAAGCTAATTACACACTTTCTTTCTACTGTACATCTCATCTCTCAATGTGGGCAGATAATTCCACGGGCAGGGTTCGAAAACGGAATTCTGGGCTCTCTGCCAGGGTCCGGAAACCGTCTGGCAGGGTTTCAAACCCCCCTGGACCATCATAGGAATATTCTGGGCTGCCACATGGAATATCTCCAGTGAGGAGACTCCAGACCCTCTCTGGACAATCTATTCAGGGCTCGGTCACTGCATGGGGAAGAAATTCTGCCTAATGTTCAGGTAGAACCTCCTGGGCATCAGTTCCTGCCTGTTCCTCTTGTTCTATTGCTCAGCATCACCAGCCTGGCTCCATCCTCTAGGCAGCCTCCCTTTTTCATTTAAAATATCAGTAATTACTGGGTTTTTTCCCTCAGAAAATCTCGTTTGCTCATTCACTGCTTGTATGCAACAAGACTAGAAGGAAAACCCGAGGCTCGTGCTTGTGTGACTGTATTCAAGATTTCACCGTGTTTTCCTCTGTTGCTGTGTCCAAGCATAGGTCCTCTCCAGTCCCACGGAATCATTTAAACACAGAGCACAAATTCAAGCAGTCTCGAAAAAGCAAGACTTTGGCAGTGTAAAATGTTACAGAGGGTTGAGAGCAGAAGGCAATCAAGTCAGGTAGCGAAGGCAAACTTGCTGTAAGACAGCAATTTCGAGATATTTACTTTCACAAATGCTGGCTGGCAAACATTTTGTTTTGTCATTAGAAAATAAACACTGAAAATACTCCTAGAGGGTACAAACTGAGTTGCACAGACTTTCTAGACATTCTAACACTGCTAATGCTGTTTCCTGCAAACTCTAAGACATTATCGGATCTTCTATCCTATCCAGCAGTAGAAGTAATAATAACACTGTCAATTTTTAGTAACCTGCACGAGCAGAAGTAGCAATCTGCAAGTTTTTAAAGGATCAGGAATCTGAAATCATGCTTTGTTGCAATGAATATTTTCTTCTAAGATTCTCCATGCTCCCTTCCTCTGGGTCCTCATGCTAAGCTGGGTGAAACCCTTGTAGCTCCTGAGGAGCAGATCCACATGACATGTGAATGTCGTGAGATATCTGAGACATTCAAAGCTTATTTAAAAAAAAAAATGGGAGTCATCATGAGAAATGTCTATTTACTTCTCACTGGAGGAATCTGAGACAGTTCTGAGGAAGTAGCACTTAATAACAGTGCAACATTTTTGCAGTCACTGTGACGTGAACTCCCTTTTTGCTGAGAAGTTGCACAGTTTGGAAAACGGTCAATGCAGTGAGAGACAATATATCTTTTCCTGCTCAGAAAATAGCACTTTTTGCTATGACCGAACTGCTGTATCACAGGCATCTTCTTAGAGCAGAGGGGATCTTTTAACAGTTATAGTGAGGAAAATCAATCTAATTCATTATGAAAGAGCAACAGTAATGGAGTCAAATGTTTTAGGACTGTAAACCATATTCCATTAGTTCCTGCCTGTTTCACTTGTGCCGAGGAGGAGAGCCTGGGCCCTGCTCGGAGCCCTCCCTGCAGACAGGGACACCCAGGGCTGAGGGTCCCTCTCAGCTGGGGCTCCTCTCGAGGCTCAACAGCCCCAGCTCCCTCAGCCTTTCCCTGTCAGAGATGCTCCAGGCCCTAAATCATCTCCACAGCCTCCGCTGGCCCTGCTCCAGGAGCTTCATGTCCCTTCTGTCCTGAGGAGCCCAGAGCTGGACACAGCACTGCAGATGTGCCTCCCAGGGCTGGGCAGAGGGGCAGGGTCACTCCCTGAGCTGCTGGCAATGCTCTTCCCTGTGCACCCCAGGATTCTTGGTGATTCCAGGAGCTACTCACCCCTGTGAAAGGTTTGCTGGAGGCTGAAAATGCAGTTAGAGGGGTGCCTGGTGCCTCTGGGCACACAGCAACCCTTGCCTGAGGGGTTTCACACTCCCTGTGAGAGTGCCTTCATCAGCATCTCTAAATAACTTATAAGTGAAAGGCCACCTCAGGCTCTGCTGCAGGATCTGGGTTAAATGCTGTAGGGCAAACAATGAAATTCCACTTGGGCTTTCCACATCTGGGGGGAAGATCTGAAGCACAAAGTACTGAACTGAAACAATAAGCAACAGAACTGGCAAAAAACGTTTTGTTGTATAATGCTACAGCTACACCTCGTCACTACAGGGGTTTCAACTCTTACCACTCTCTGTTCTGTCACCTTTCGAAACTTTCTTTGGTATACAGGCAAATGACCCCAGGTACTTTGAGACAGGAGCTGGAAAAATGTTAGTGGGGTAAATGGATCAGGACTATCCCAGTCAGATCCAAGTGCTATTTCCTTTTTCTGATTTAGAAGATGAGTCATCTTTTTCACTGGATGTCCAAGCTGAGCTGTAAAACCCTGGCCCATGTTAAAGAAATCTGACTTGAGGCCAACCTTTTTTCTCATCGAAACAAGGGCTCAGATAACACACCGGAAAAGTACCTTTTGAAAGTATTTAGCAGCTGGTAAGTAAATAAATCATAACCATCATAACCATCAGTTCTATGGCTATAATACATTAGAAAGAGCTTGGTAAAGATAACTCCTTCCTAATGAGAGACTGTGAAACATCACCACTTCGTGGTTGTAAACAGGTGTGAAGATTGACCATGAGTCTGAAGGAATATGACATCTGCAGAAAGCACATTAGGTGTCTATTTCTCCTATTTATTTTTCTTCACCTTTGCTATGAGTAGTAAATCAGATCTGGTTTATCCTTGTCCTTGACTCTTGTTTTTTTCCCCAATCTTCACTGTATCTGTGAGCCTCTACAAAATTCCTCAGAGACAATTAGGAGTGACTTGCAATAAACATATAATCTTAGAATTCATACAAATGTGTCTATACACATAATTATAATTATTTATAATTATGAATCTTACTTTCCTGTTTCCTGAGGAAGACCAGCCCCTTTGTGGGCACTGCAGTCAGGAAGGAGTGAGAATTGTGCAAGCCAAGGGAAACTCAGGTTCTGTAATTTATTCATGCAGCAAGGCTATCATTAGCCACTGTCAGAATATTTAATTTCAGGAGTTTTTATTATTGTGTGTCAGGAAAGCTTTGGGATGGGGAAACCATGATGGTTTTTATTCAGTTGCTGAAAGGAATTCCGTCTACTATTGGCCAAGGAACTAAAAATTAGTATCTTGGGAAATGAATTGGATAAGATTATTAATCTGTCAGGCAGCAGAAGGAATCCATCTCCCATTGATTTTGGGACATCTATAAATGGAGTTTTGCTGTTCTAAGTAGTGCTGAACAATAATCATTTGTATTTTCCAGTGTTGATTCCCAGACTGATACTGCCAGGCTGTTGAACTGGCAGGATCTCACGCCATAATGCTACAATTCAACAAAAATATTCCAGAAAGTGGAGGAAGACTCAAGATGAAGCCAGAATCCCAGGTGTATAAAACAAGGAAAAAATGGTACAACATGTGAGCATCAAAGAGATTTTCTGGAACTCAAGGAAAGCAATTCAAAGAAAAATGAATTGTTTTGGGGTTTTTTAAGAAAAAAACAAAACAAAACCAAAGCAGAACAAACCAAAGCAACCTTTAAATTCTAATTAAAACTTGGGCAGTTTGGTTTTGCAGAGAGCAATCAAGAACACAGGCACAAACCTTCATTCTAGAAAGAGATGACTGAAGACTTAAAGATGAAGTCATAGGAGTGGGAAGAGACATGGAAGCTAGGGAAGGACCAGAAGGAAGGACTACATGCCTTCCAAGGCATTTTCAACACAGATAAAATGCCTGGCACTATTTTCCAAACCTCATTAAGTGGGGGAATTTCCCAATGCATGACAGGGAGCAGATCTTTCAGCAGGCAGGGCCTTATCTTATCGATTTAAGCTACATTGCTGTATATTGATTTGCTGACTCTAATCAGGATGTTCTTCTAAGCAATTAGATCTTGTCTGAAAATGTAGGAGTTGCTGCTTGCCTCTACTAATCCTGAGATTTCAATCAATACTCACAAGATGCAACCAGTACCAGCCAGAATGTGGCGTGACTGTCCGCTTTAATGGAATCTCCATCCAGGGTAGGGCATCCCCACTCCCACACAAACTCATGTCTTCCACTGGAGCCTCCTGCCTTAAATCATGCTCTGGAGGAACCTGGCCTCCTCCCCTGGCTCCGAAGGCAATCTGCACTGACTAGTCTCTGATTCCAGAGCTCACTTAGCTGTTAGTCAGGCCGCCCCTTTCTTCCCCCTGATCAGACTGCCCAGAGAAAGTCCACACGGACAGTGGGGAGGAGGAAACTTTTGTTTCTTTGGCTTCTGCAGCATGGTGAGAATATTACAATTGACATCTCCAAGGCACCAGCAGAACATCAGTCCCTTCCCTGGCCAGAGGAAGGGGAGGGAGACACTGTGACTCAGTCACTCAGCTGAGTCACCGTCCTGGCGGTAACAGTTTGGGTGGTGCCACTGTCACCACCCTCCTCCCTCAGAGCTGCACTTGGACTCACTCCCTGTCTGCATGAGACTCTTCTCGTCAGGGACTGAGGTACCTGCCCGGTGCACCTGATTTTAAAATTTGGATGATGTTCTCCAAGCCGTGGAATAAATGTCAAAGCATTCCTTTGAAAGAAAAAAGAAATTACCCACCAAGACCTTCTAAAATACCCAAATCAGCCTTTAAGCTGAGTCTGGCAAGATTTTAGGCACTAAAGTAAACATTGCTGCCTGCCAAATGATCCCCTTTCAAATTAGAAAGAGGAATTTAATTGAAATTGTTAGAAAATCAAGAACAATATAGAACTGGAGTTTTCCCAAACTGTCCTTCCCATTTCTCACAGCAGAAGCAGAGCATGACAGTGACATTCTTAAACACCAAAATAAAGACCAAGCAGGTGGTCTTGTCCTACAGCATTTAACCCTTATCTCAAACTTCCCAGGAGAGCATCTTAATCACCCTCACACCTCCTGCAGTGGCGTGTGCCACGGATTTCAGAGCAATTACAGGCAAGAGTTCTTACAATCACCCATAGGACATTATTTTATTTTCAGGCTGAGTAAAGTTAAAAGCCATTGAAAAGCTATAAGCCAGGCATGAAGGACACTTAAACGGCCTTAAAAACAGCACTGGTTTTGCAGTATTTATGAACAAATCTGTGGAGGACTCAACTTGGATCAGACTCATTAAGGTGTGAACTATATGTAATGCAAGATATTCCCATCTGCCACTGCTCTCAAGGCACTCAGGCCCCTACAAAGAGTTCTTTACTTACTGCTCCTCTAGAGCCAAAGCAGTCCTAAGGCCCAGGAGTGAATGTGGGCTTTGTATCAAGATCAGAAGAATGGCAGAAATAAAAATTATTTAAGTGTCAGCTGCAATTCAAAAGAATGTGTGTGGTTCTGGTGGAGTTTGAGGTGCTCCTGTAGGAAATTGATTTATTTCTACCCTAGAAGAGCCCTGTGTGCTTTCTGAGAGCTGAACAGAAAAGGGAAAACACTTCCATAAGCACTTCTCAGTCAGTAATTTTCTCTGTTTTCACTGAAAACTTCCTTTCAGAATTTACATGTATTATTTTAGTTAGTCAGCCATTACCACATTAAGGCTTTACTGTGGTAAAGTTTTTATTCTCTCACAATTTGAAATAGTCCTGAACAAAGATAATCAAGAGGAAGTAAATTCAAAATAGAAATTCTGCTAAGATAACAAAGGTCATACATAATGTGTGAAAAAACGGTGCATTGAACTGAAATATATTGCTTCATCAAATCACTTTTTTTCACTCCCTGTGTTGCTGCTGGCACTGGATGGGAAAGAAAGTGGAAAATAAATTCAGGTTTCTTGTTGCATCACCATCTTCAGAGTCTTTATGCTTGGCTTTTCTATACACTGCAACCACATTTAGAGCTAGGCCATCCCTGAAAAGTGTATTTATGTAGCTGTTCCTTTTTTTTTTTTTTTTAAGCAATGTAAGTTCCCACACTAAGAATGTGTATTCTGAAAAAGAAGCAGAAGCAGAATGGATCCATGTTTGTGCCATTTGGACCCAATCACCCGAAGATGATTTTTAAGCACCTGAGGGATGACGTGAAACGTTCATCCTGCTGAAGGCAACAGCCTGTGGGCCACTTCGGAAGCCCTGCTGGGGCATGGGAGATGCCAGAGGGGTGCCAGAGCTGGCTCCAGGCACCCTGCCTGGTGTCCCTGTCACCGGCAGTGCTGGGAGGGGAGGTTCGCTCCATCCTGAGAGCCGTGTCCCCTGGCAGGGTCAAACTGGGCTGTACCCGTGGCGCTTGTCTTGCCGGGGGGGTTTTGCAGCACAGCCAACTCATTCCAGCTCTGGATTCCCACCAGTCACAGGGGGGTAGGGATTTCTGCAGGGCACTCAGCAGGAGGGGGAGATGAACGCTTGTTGATTGTCACCAGGAACATCAGTTTAGGCTGGATAAGGATCAGGCTTGGGACAACCACTTGGAAAGCAGACTCTTGTCAAGCAACCGGTGAGTGAAAATTCCAGACAAACCATATGAGGGGGATCTGGGATCTGGGCCTAGGAAGTCTGTATCAGATCATATTTGTATCCCTCCCAGTTCAATGTTCTATTTCTGACTGCAGGCACTGCCAGTTATTTCAAAAGAAATTCAGCTGTAGACTATTGCAGTTTATCCCCAGGGAAAGCCTGGTTTTATATTTATGGCCTGTGTCTTGAACAGAAGATTTATATCAATTTGAAAAAAACGTTGATAAACATTTAGTCTTTTGGACAAGACACTCTCCAGCCCCTGGGGAGAAGCATTTTGAAAAACCCTGGAAGGGGGGATGGGGGCCTCAGACACATTTTTAAGACTCAAGCCTCAGGGGTGGGGAGGAGCTCATGCGAGAGCTAAGTCACTTCAGGCTTTGCAGGCTTAGGCTACAAGTTTCCAGGGAGAGCCAAAATTCATGTCCATGCCACGTGAAAGGAAAGTGCCTTTTTCAGATAGATAGATTTACCCCACCTGAATCTGAGGACTGAATACCCCCTCACTCCCCACTGAGGTGCTCTGCACTTCCAAGGGAATACCCAGCAGCTTTCAGGAAGTTTGGGTTACCATTCCTCTCTGCCCTGCCAAACCCCAGGTGTCCCTGTAAAGCAGCAAACCTGTCTAATCCACAGCTGGAGGAGCAGGGATACAACTGAGATGAATGTCCAAAGCTGTTTCTACCTCCAGAAGCACTCGGCTGACTCAAGATTTACTGGGCTGTCAGGGCAAAACAAGGCATTCAGGAGACCCCCCTGATCCCATCCTCAATCTCATTAACTTCCTGCTTCCCCCGGTGCCCCGGTGGCCGCGTGTTAACGAAGGGCTGTAATTGGTAAATGAAATTGATTACACAACTCTATGAATGAGGCAAATTGTCCGTCTCTGGAGAAAAGGTATCATTTTCTCCTGTGCATAAATCAAACGAGGGTCTCTTAAGAGCCCAGGGTAAGTAGAGAGCATTTCAAATTGGCTACAAAGTGCTGGACAAAGCATTGGCAGAAGGAAGGGCAGGGACAAAAATGACCTTAGCGGCTCTCTCCTCTCCCCAGTTTCTGTGATTCTATGAATTTTAATTCTGTGCTGCACAATTTAATTACCACTTGCAAAGAGCTGCAGAAAATGGAGAGCCATTTTCTACTGTGGGCAGATCTTTTCTGTCATCTGTCAGCTGTGAGGGTGCTGAATTGTTCCTACAGAAATGTGGACATAAAATTGATCCGTGTCTGTCCGAAGGACTGGACATCGGGGCACCACAGCTGGAAAAAGCTGCCAGAGCTTGTCCTAAAAGCCCCAAACCCCTCTCCAATAAAACAACCTGAACTCTGCTGTGTTGCAGGACTACTCAATATCTTGTCATTTAATCATGTTAATATTTTCATATATCTGGTTTTGAATTGCTGCAGAGTAAAGGAATCAATTCCTTTGTTCTCTTCCTCCTTTTATAGTAGCCATTTTACTAATGCAGAGCTTTGCCTTTTCCATCTCAGATGGAGAAATGTGTTTCTAGGCTATTCTGGGAAACAAGGAATAATTCCCTTTCTTTGAGAGCTGCCCTTGTCACATTAATATCACACTTTCAACTCTCTGTAATCCTTAAAGGAGTCCTCCAAGCCTGGTGTGAGTTTTGTTCTGAGTATTCTTCATACTATGCAGTTGCTCCTGAAGCTGTAATGACAGCACAGAGACAAAAAGATCTCAGTGTCTGGCCGTATAAACATAAATGATGAGCCTGTGTATTCATAGTATCTTAGAATCATAGAATGGACTGAGTTGGAAGTGACCATAGGGATCATCTCTTTCCAGCCTCTCTGCAGGGGCACCTTCCACTACACCAGGGTGCTCATTCCTAGGCCAGACAACCTGTGGGACAGGTGTGTCACAATTTAACATTTCTTGTGCATAAATATGCACCCTATTCTCATGCTAAGCCTGGCCAGTTTCATCTCCCAAATTCTGTTATTGCAGGAATTACGGAACAGGTGGCACATTTTGGGGGCTGTGCTGGTTTTAAGGGAGCAGAGTGCTCTGGGAGGAATTGTGATGATTGTTCTTTCATTCACTTAACTGAAACCCTATCATTTGTGACAGCTGTGAGATAGGTTTTAGAGACCAGATGGTACCCCCAGTTATTACCCTATTTTTTCCAAGTGGAGCTGTTAAGTGATTAACCTGTGCTCAGCAACAGCTTCTTGAACTGTGCTTTTTTGGACCATTTTTCCTCTTGTCTGCATTGAACTGATTTATTTATGTAGACTTTGATGCGTTATAAACCCTAAAATGATCCTAGACATCAAGTTCCTTCTCAGGGCAGACCTTATCTCACTGTTGATGGCCTGATTTATTTAACTCACTGCAGGAAAAGCACTATTTTCTGTGACGTGCTGAACTATGAATTCTCCCTAAAAACCTGGTGTGACAGACAAATAAACATTTTAGCCATGGGAAGGCAGAAAGGTGTTGAGACTTGCTGAAAGCCACACAGGGTGTTACTGTCAGAGGCCAGATTAGGATTTTGCAAGTCACTCATCAGCAGCCTTGCTTGATTTAGTACCTGGCAGTTACAAAGAAACTTGGCAAACTTCACCAGATCTCCTACCACTGGCACTGAGGTAGGATCTGAGGAAAAGCATGTGTAGGATACATTCTGCCACAGCCTCCCTTCCCCGTTGTGTGTATGTGTGAAGACGAAAAGGATCTGGCAGAAAGGTGCAAAAGCTGTGGGTAGAAACTGTAGCACCCATTCTGTGAGACTGAGAAGTTGTGATGGGTGGTTCACTGACAAATCCCTAAATCCCTGTGAGCAGGGAGGTGGCCCTGCAATATCGGACTGCCACCAGCCAGTTTTTTGTTCCCTTCTTTTTGGGGGAGGTCAGAAAATGGATCTCCAGGATCCATCCAAAAAAGGCAAAGCTTGCCATGTGCCAGTCACTCTTAATCTCTTCATATCCAATTTAGCAATACAGTTCCTGTCTCTGATACCACTTCTGTGTTTGGGCCGTCCATGCCCTATTTCCCTTCAGGAAGACTCTTTGACCTAGGTTTGCTGGATTGGTTACTCAGATAATTCCCTGAAACAGCAGACAAATGGACTGGGTTTTTCCTAGTTAATGTGTTTAAGGATTGTGTGCCAGATGAACTAATAAAGATAAAGATTCACTGATTTATGCATAGAATCATAGAACGGCCTGAATTGGAAGGGGCCCTAAAGATAATCTGGATCCAACCCCCTGCCATGTGCACAGACACCTTTCACTATCCCAGGTTGCTCCAACCCCTGTCCAACCTAGCCAGGAACACTCCCAGGGGTGAGGCAAATGGAGAATGATACCCACGTACCTTCACACACTTGTACCATACCATTCCAAGAATCCTGAAGAGGGTTAGGAATAGGATGCAGGAAATTAGAGCAAAACTTCAAGAGCATTTTTGCTATCCATCATAATTCTAGTAACTCTTATCACCTGTGGATTTTTCTCAATATCTTCAAGAAAAAAGACAAAGTTCTTTTTCTGTTCACTCTCAGCATTTCCTAACAGTTCAGTACTGAAGGATACACTTACAGCTGAAGGATATATGACATTTTTAATGTCTATTGCAATGTCATTTTTCTCCACGTGCTGCAATAGTTTGTATTTCCCAGCTCCTTCTGTGGAGAAGGGGGCAAGGATGGACACAAGACTTTGAGTCCTGCTCAATAAATCATTTAATTCCCAGTAATAGCAACATCTAAAATGATCTTCCCTACCCCAAGTGGAAATCATAGCTGGACACAGATGTATTCCCCCAGCTGCACAGTTCCCACAAAAGTACTTTTTCAAACTAATGGGTAAAAACATTCCAAGTGTAATTCTGCTGAAAGTGATAGTGTGAATCAATCTGAAATTCAGTAGATGGTGCCTAAACTCTTTGTTTCCATGGGCAAGAAAAGCTTGGGATGTGGAACAGCAAGTGTGAAATAAAAGCAGCAATGGGAGCATTAGAGAAGAAAGTCTAAATGATGAAAATCCTGAGCAGAATTTTTCTTTGTGGTCCAGGAAGTCCTGTCACACATACATTGCACATTCATATTTGAAATGTATGTATAAATGCAATTATGTTCTTGAACATAAACATTTGGAGGAATTTTTTCTTCATTTCCAAGGTTTCCAAAGTGCAAATCTGGGAAATATTACAGATATGTCAGGCAGGTTGGGAGCCACCTCTGTTTTCAAAATCATTGCAAATGCGTTTATGAATGAGAGACTTTTTTTAGGCAGATTAAGTCAAGAGCCACGAGAGAGATGTAGAATGGAAGCAAAGCCTCCACATTCCAGAGTGTTCCATTTTTCAATTCCCATTATTTTTTAGCTTGGGCTTCTCCCTTCAGAGCTGGTATACACACGAGTTGTCCTCTCTGGGTGTTTGAAAGTAGAATAGTTAACTGTGTAGGTTGGTTGGTTGTAGATAGGTGGATGTCACAGAAGTCAAGACATGCATGAGAAAACAGGGAAGGAGAAGAGTAAAACCAGCCCAGGACATTTGCCTCAGAGGCGTATCAGGCTGTAAACACACAGTTTCCACCGAATTTAGATCTCTGCCAAGTGTCTGCTTAAATATTTGGTCCCATAATCTCGGCCTACCTTGGAAAGTGTTTGTTGTTAGGAAAACCCTCTATGATCCAGTTACCTTGTTGCTTCTGGTCTTTTATTTTGCTGCTCCAGCCAAAGTCGATTTTCATTTAAATGTGGTAAACCTAACAAGCCCTTTCATGAAATTAGAGGTCAACTGCACCCCTCATTTTATTTAGTGTCTGTTTCTCTACTTCATTTAAAAGAACAATAGCAAAACCGCAAACTGAAACCCAATATCACCAAGCACTGAAAACAAAAGGGTGCTTACGGGATTGGAGTGCTGGGAAAAAAACCACCATTTTATTTTGCAAAGCATTTGGAAAAGTACATTTGATCTTCTTATTTCACTCTTTGGTGCCTGACATTTCAGCCATCCATCCTGGGCTTAATTCTGTGTGGTCTTACCAGCAAATGCAGGGTTTGTTCCTGGTGTTACTGCTCACCTACTGCGTGACATGGGCTGAAGCACATCTATATCCTTGTGGTGCCTAAAGACACCTGCATTTAAAATGGCTGAAGAGGTGTATTTCATTTATATTTGTGAATTATATTTACGCATTATATTTATAAATTATGTTTATAAATTATATTTATAAATCATATTTCATTTAGCTAGGTTCCAGAAGGCTTAATCATAAAGTGTCCTGCTCAGAGTACCTAAATGAGTTCTCTCTCATGTCTCTCTCTGTTCTCTCCAGTGTTTTGTCCGCTCTGCCTAAATATGGTATATTTATTTGTTTGAATTTTGTCGTGCTAATATTTTTGCTAATACTTTTAAATTTAATTTCTATCCTTTTTACTGTCCCCAGTTATGGAATGTCCTTTGGCACCATTTCTGTGGGAAGGACTGCAGGACTGTGCTGTTTTCTCACATCATGAGCCTCGAGCAAAAAAAGCTATGGCATAAATCAGTAAAACAAATAAACAAGAGGATAGTTTTTTTGCTATCAAAACTGAAAGTTAACATGATTTGCCTTGTTAGATGTTCTTCATTTTTAATTTATGATTTATATGCATTTCTATACTTTATATATCTGAGATAGAGACATTGATGAATTTCTGCCATTTTGGACTTTTACTAAAATGACATGCATTCATAAACTTTCCTATTTCAAGTGTTAAAATACCTTCATTTAAAAAATATATTGTTTTTTACACTTCTTATGAGAAGTATATCTTTAAAAAACAGAAACATGTTCATTTCCAGTATGATGCTCCCTAGTCAGCCCTAATCAGAGGCAGTAGGGACATTAAAAGGAGGATGATAAATCTCATTTCAGTGCTTTGCTGGGCAAACATGCATGTTATATTCACAGAACCAAGAAGCATTTTTCCTTGCAACTGGAGATGAGAAACATGAACATAGATAACACGATAAATAGCACATTGATTGCACATTCATTAGGAACCTCATTCCTTGGGAAGCCTGTTATTACAGCAATAAAACCACAAAAGCTGCATCTGTAAACGGGATAAAAGACATTCGTGTGTGTGCGTGTCACAATATTAAACCCAGACACAGCTAATAAATACATTTAAGAGTGAAAAGAGAATTAGTAACTCACATATAGAGCATGTTGGATGTGGACTTTGATTTCATGTGTTAATAAACAAAATAGGATCTCTCTTCCTTTATTTAAACCTACATAAAGCAAATATTGCTTTAAAAACTTCTGAAAAAGCAAACACTTCAGTCTAATATTTCAGTCTCCCTTTCACTTTGTGTAAAATTATGTCTGTGTGTATTTCTGCATGAATTTTTAAGTATTAAAATGCACTGTTTTGATTTGTGTGCCACCTATGCATTCTCTTTTCTTGTTTTCTTACGTTTTGTTCCATTTCCACTGTTTGGAAAGGGAATAGCAGAGAATGGCAAGACACTGGGTTCCTGCCATGCTCTGTTTTTCCCTGGAGAAGCAAGATCTGCCCCATCAAGCAGGATTACAGTACCAGAGGCATTTAGAATTGACTTTAGGAAGGGTGTGTACAGGTATGCTTTTATGAACCTGATTTCTATGGGACAAGTTCATGTGCAGGATTATACTGGATTCAAAGCAAGACTTGAATATCCTCATATTTCAGTCTTTCAAAACCCCCACAGATCATTTCCTACCACACAGCCCTGATAAAAACAGCTAAATATGGCTGGAATGTAACAGATGACTTGTTTTTAAAGGTTGCTTTCTATAGGTTAAGTGGGAGAACAGCAGTTTTTCATTTATTCCTTTGTAGATCTGCAGCGAAGAATTCCAGAGAAGGATATAGATGTAGCAAGAAGCAGATGACGTGGTTGGGATTTCTTGGTCGAGTGATATTTTGCAAGAATTCTTTAAAAAATGGAGGCGTTTGTTCCAGATCCTTATCCAAACATTTATTTGTTTCAGCAGTTTCCACAGTAATTGGCCACACAGTAATTGTTGCAAACACCCAGAGTCTTTTAGGGCTGGCATAATAGGCCTGCTCTTAATTTTTAAAAATAAATCACAAGTTAGATGTCACTTTGCAGTTCCATGTAGCAAACTGATACCCAGCTGGAGAGTAGTAACAATATGGTAGTTTATTTTCTTTTTTTTTTTCTTCAAGCAGTGGCAATGAAATTTCTTTTCAAAGTTGACCAACCCCCCAAGACAGCCCTGACAACATCAAGACTGGCCAGCACAAGCCAATATTTTGGGTTGTCATTGTTTCCAGTGTGGAAAATGGCTTTTGGTGAGCTGTACATCACAGAAGTCTTCAAATTACATCCACGCATGCACAGATGCTGTATGATGAATATCTTTCCAATGTGAAGTTATTCCCTGCTGTTAATTTCCTGAAGCTGTATGAGCATCTTCCCCAAAACTGGTAACAGGCAGCAGCTAGAGAAGACTAGGAATTCTTAACTGGAAGACAAGAATTCCCATTTTTATTAACATCTTAGGGGCTTCAACATTTGTTTTGTCTGTTGGTTTACAAAAAAAAAAAAAGCACACTGGAATGAAAATTGCACTGGAACAAAATCTCTCTGTCTTTGGAGAAATAAGAAATCCCAGCCCTAAAACTGTAATATACATTTACATATTTGAGGGACAGACAGCACAGCTGTGACACTGAAGGACACCAAGGTTCTGTCTCCTTTGGCCACCTGGATGATTGCTGTGGCCTCTGGGCTACAAAATGGTAGAATCATAGACTATACTGAGTTGGGAGGCACCCACAAAGATCACTGAAATGAAACCCCTGGCCCTGCACAGACACGCCAGCAATCCCACCCTGTGCCTGAGAGCATTGTCCAAATGCTCCTGGAGCTCTGGCAGCCTTAGTCCTGTGACCATTCCTGGGGAGCCTGTTCAGTGCCCCTCCACCCTCTGGGGGAAGAACCTTTTCCTAATATCCAACCTAAACCTCCCCTGACACAGCTCCGGCCATTCCCTGGGTCCTGCCCCTGGTCACACAGAGCAGAGCTCAGAGCTGCCCCTCAGCTTCTCTCATGAGGGTGTTGAAGAGCACAGTGAGCTCTGACCTCAGTCTCCTCTTCTCCAGCTGAACAGACCAAGTGCCCTCAGCTGCTCCTCATGTGGCTTCCCCTCCAGGCCCTACCCCATCTTCATATCCCTCCTTTGGACACTCTCTAACAGCTTTAGATCTTTCTTATATTGTGGCACCCAAAACCACGCACAATATTCAAGGTGAGTCCGCCCCAGCCCAGAGCAGAGCAGGACAATCCCTCCCTGGCCTGGCCAGTGATGCTGGGCCTGGTGTCCCCAGGACAGGGATGTCCCTCCTGGCTCCAGGCCACCGGTGGCTCATGTCCAACTGGCCATCGACCAGGACCCCCAGGACCCTTTCCACAGCACTGCTCTCCAACCTCTCATTCCCAGTCTGTCCGTATACCCAGGGCTGTCCCATCCAAGGTGCAGAATCCAGCCCCTGTCTTTGTTAAACTTCATGCAGTTGGTGATTGCCCAGCCCTGTCATTTGCCCACAGTTCTCTGCAGGATCTTTCTGCCTTACAGGGAGTCCACAGCTCCTCCCAACTTAGGGTCCTCTGCAGTCTAACTTCGTATCCCTTCCAGTCCTGCATCCAAGTCCCTTATGAGGTTGTTGAGGAGCACAGGGCCAAGGATGGAGCCCTGCAGAACCCCACCAGTGACAGGTCCCCAGTCTGATGTCACCCCAGTCACTTTGTGCCCAGCCTGTGAGCCAGTTATTCACTCAGGGCATGATGTTTTTATCCAGCTGTGAGCTGAACAAAATCAACCTGTAGTCCTCATTAATAGATTCTAAATTATTTTTATACTATCAAAACCAATGACCATCAAAACAAACACTCTTTGTTGAAGTAACACTTTCCAAACCTACTGGAAAACCTCCATGACAACAACAAGTAGCACACCAGAACCACAGAATCCATGATCCCTGTATTTCTGCATGAAAAATAAGGCAAACTTTATTCAATGCACCAAAAGTTAGACCAAAAAATTTTAAAAATGATGATGAACTTTTCAACAGCGGATACAGAATAGGAGCAACGATTCCTGGCATTTTTCACTAAATAATAATTCTGTTTCTGAGCTGACAGAGATGTTTTTGCAGGGAAGCAAACCTTTAGAATGTACATCTGGTAAACTGACATTTTTTTGTTCTGTTAGATACTGAAGCACACTGACCTGCTACAGGTACAAGCTTTATAGCTCATTACAGTGTTGTCACTCACAGTCTCCTCCAAAACACTGAACTACTCTTTTTCATCTCACTTCAAATGGAAAAACATAAGACCTTTAAAAATCTGTATTAACTTTATGTTTTATGCTTTGATAGACTCAGTTTTCTGAGGGTTTTTTCAGTAGCTTGTTTCTTTTTTCCAGACTAAGCTGGTATTAAATTTCCCTGTATAGCACTTGCTTCTGTTTTTCCTCCGAGTTTAACTTACTCCTACTGCTAAGTTGCGTTCTTCAAGTTTCATTTCAATTTCTGATTGTTAACAAGGAAGATGAAACATAGTTTTTGAAGCCGATTGTTCTGTATCATCCTCCTGAGAGGATTTTGCAAAGCTTTCCCACCTCTGTTGGTGCCTGCTGCCACATTTAAGATACCAGAATATGCCATGTAACCTGTCTTCCATGTAACTCTTGTGTGCTTAGATGACTCTAATTGTCAAAAAACTCAAACTAAACTCATCTGCCATTCTGCTGGTGCTCCAAAGGTGCTGCTCTCAGCTGTCTCTCCTCCTCTCACTGTGTGGGACAGGCTCTTGCTTGAAAGACACCCAGCCAACAGCCAGTTTTGACCCTCAGAGAGACAAAAGGACCCCTGCAAGCCAGACTGGGAATAGCAGGTCCATGGATTTGAGAGAGGTGAATGCACCAGAAAGGACTGGCATAATGCAAACTTTTGTTTATTTTGACCTACAGCTCAGAAGCAGAGGGAAAGTGGTTGAATTTAAAGCCAGTAAATTTAAAACTGATAAAAAGGAAGGGATATTTCAGCCAAAGTCCAATTAGGTATTTTTTATCTGCATCTGTTATACACAGAAAAAAAAAAAAAAAGGTAAAAGAAGTAAAAACCATATACGGCATTATTTTCACACTAGAAAATATAACCAAATATATACCCCAGAAAAATCTATCTTGAATAAAAATACGCCAGACTTATAAAGCTACTTTAAAGCTTATCAAGCCAGTTGTTAATAGAATAATTAAATTTTAAAAATACTAATGAATAATTATTTAAAAATATATCCTGCACATTTTATAAATGCTATGAAGGGAAAATCTTAAATCTAATATTGTCTTTATAGTCACTTATTTCTGCCCATAAAATTCTCAGAAAAGTGAACAGTCAGGATAATAATCAGTGAAGATAAGGAATGCACTGATGTGCATATAAGGAGGAAAACTGTGTGTGAGGAACAGAGGATTAGGCCCCATTGACTTCAAACTTTTTTTAAAATATTCAAAATCATGATTTTAAGCAATGGTAAAAAATCCACTGAAATGTAGGCTGCCATAGACTTTCAGAAGTCACACAGACCATTTTTCTAGCCTGGGCAGGGTTACATATAAGCAAACTTGAGTCTTAGAACTCACCTGGCAAATGTTTGTCTAAATTGCTCTTTAAACCTCCAGTGAAAGCCTCCACAAATTCCCGGAGCAAGCTAATCCAGCCCTTCACTATCTTGCCATTAAAAAGCTGCTTTTTTCCCCTAATTCCCACTCTATTTCTGCTGAGGCAATTCAAACACATCATGTCTTGTCCTGTTCCTGGTGGCTATTATCATGTCTCTGCACATTCTTCCCTTCCCTAGACTAAACAAACCCAACTCCTTCGCTCTTGTCTCACAAGTTGTGTTTTCTGGACCTCTAATAATTCTTGGTGTTCACCTCTGAGTTTTTGCCAGTTGGCAGGGGGCATTTCTCCAGCTGTTACCTGCACTTGGCTGGACGCAGGATCCCAGATGGGGCTTTATCCATATGGGAAAGAGGTTATTACTCCCCATACCTTCTATAGCACCTCTCATTTATACAGGATTCCTTTTTTTCATCAGGATGGATCTGCTGACTCACAAATTCCCTTTTGTAGATTTGCTGCCTGGTCAGCTGTTCCACACCTTGTATTTGTCTCCTTGACTCTTTCAAATTTAAAAAAAACCCCAACAATTTCTAAGTTCAAAAGATGAGAGGCTCCCATCCAAAAGAGGAATTGTACATATGTTTACAATGATGGAAAGACAGGGAAAAAAATCTTTGCATATGAAACTAAATTTGTTTTCACCACTCCACAGTTACCATTTACAGTCTCTAATCTTTTGTTATAAGTGGTGACAATGAGGTGATTTCTGGTACAAATTACTTAATTCTGGCAGTGTTTGTATTTTGATGTAATAAAAAAAAATCAGTGAGTTCTTACTTATCTTTCATAAATAAAAAGAAAAAAGTATGGGANGGGGGAGTTATCTCTGAGTCATGGGGTGAGGCACTGATGGCCCATTAACAGGAGATAGTACAGAGGGAGAAGGCAGGGAAAACACTGCTCCACCTGGTTCCAACAGCTCACAAAGATGGTAACAGAATACACTTCAACCCAGGACAGATCATTAGGCAAATGAATGAATAGAAGGACTTCAGAAAAGAAAGTGAAGGGATGTGTGGGATTTCCAGTGTTGTCTGGAAAATTCAGGAAAAGAACTGCATTTTCTTCACATTCTTGTAATTTTTTCAGACTAAAATTTGTCATTCTCTTCATATAAGGAAATGAGAAAAAGTCTGTATCTACAAAGAGATACTTCATTCACAAGCCTTCCTCTTCCCTAGGAATGTGAATTATTCCATGATCAGCACAACACCTGAAGCCTGACACCCTGGTGCTCCAGGTTTTGTGGCTGAGTCCTCCTCTGAATACAAAATTCTGACCAGACTTGCTTCAAGACTAGAGCACTTCCACTGCTTTTCTGCTCTGGTTTCTGATCATATATTTGAGCTTCTTCTCCAACTTTTCCCCTCAGGAAAAACTAGTTTGGATCTTCTTCTGTCCCAGCCACCAATTTATTGAAATTTGCAGTTTAGCACCATCTGTCAGATGTAGCTGAAACTGGAAAAGGGTTTTGAGATTATGAAGAGAAAGGACAATAGCAGACATCAAACAGTTTCTTTACATCAATCTTATCCTCACAGAAAATCAAGCCAAGGAGCCTCTGCTTTCTAAGCACTGTCACATTTTCCTACAAAAAAACCCCTGCTTTGTTCAGGCTTTCTAGAAATTAATGGCAACAAAAAAGAAACTATAATTCTTGCTATAAAATAAACTTTTTGAGGGTCTGGGTGTGAGATGAAACCAAGGAAAGGTTTTCCACTGGCCAGAGAAAGTTTGGGTAAAACTTTTACAAACACTGAGAAAAGGGGTGAAAGGAAAACCAACATTTCATGCTTAATTGCAGCTGGCATCAGTGAAGTCCTCTCCTAATTCACTCTGCAGAAACAGCAAAGACATATCATTTATTATATCATTTATTAGATCAGCAAAGACATCACTATCCTTTAGATATCAGTGATGATACTGCAGAAGAATGGACAAGGTAGACTTGAGCTAGCCAAAGATCAATTTTAGGTCTTAGACTTTAAATAACTCGAACATTTATGTCAATTTTCCCCTCTTCATTTAGAGCTACTGAGAACTCTCAAGCATCAAAAGCAAACTGTGGAAAACACTGTGAAAATTTATGAGATCTCAACCTGGATGTTTTCTGTGATCACGCATCTCAAAAGTGAAGCAATAGCTTGTTTGGCAATTTTCAGGTCCAGTGTATTTTATTTCTCAAAATAAACAAAACCCAGTCTCATCTCCATCCTTCCAAACAGAGGAACTGGCAGAGTCGTAATTAAATGTATTTCCACTTAAACATTTATTTCTGAGGAAAAGGATTTTTGAGAGACAGAGAAGAAATAAATTAGCAGAAGCATCTCTGATCTGTTTTGAACTTGATCATTAAATTGATAGTTTTTCCTACCTTCTTGCTTTGCCAAGGTCCCCTCTGTCTTTCCTTCAGAAATTCCTTGCATTGTTTCAACAGCAGTTCCTAGTTTATTAATTCAGGCTTAGGCATCCAGCTCTTTTAAAACGGGGGTCCCTCAATCATTTTCTGGTCATGCAAGTAACCTTCTTCTCAAATAGTATTTTTTTTCCTCTCCAAAGCAAATCCACCAGTATTATATTTCCCTATCAGAGAACAAATACATGAATTACAAATTCTTCCTCCTTCCCCCCCCCCCCCCCCCAACCCCACATATCTTTCTCCA
>VYXC01005275.1:386662-411672 GCA_013397175.1 Platysteira castanea | reverse complement strand
GAAAATCCAAGCAGCTTCGCATTCTCCCTGCCCCCAAGTCCATCAAGTTTCCCATTCCCACAGTCTACTCCAGCCCCTCTGGACGGACCAGGCTTCTGACTCCCAAGGACTCCACGAAGAGCCCAGGAGTGAGGTGTCCTCGGTGGCAGCTCTGCTGTGTCACAGCAGCAGCGTGACAGTGGCAGCAGAAGGGCTGCCTTGAAGCCTCTGCTAACAGCGTGATGTCTCACCCAGCCTTCCCCCAGGGCTCCAGTTTTTGGCTGCTTGGCAGGCTGGAAAGGGGGAGAATCCGACCTCCCTCGCTCCTGTGGGTGAGACATGAAACAAAAGCCTTCCCCTGCCTCACTGATTTCAGGCTGGCTCAAGTCCTTCACATCCTGCAGGCAGCACAGGCTGCCCCATCCTCCTCTCCTGAAGGTAAATGAGTGATTTATATTCCTAGTATTACTATATGGATGTCAGTTCAGGCAGGTTCATGCAAGGCAAGACAGTAGGTGATAGGGAATTTGACTGAAAAATCAAGGTTGTTTCATTTACCCTCATGGCAGAACAAAATAAAGATCATGATTTGCAACGTTACTTCAGGCAACAACTCCCAGGAGCTGCACTTTAATACCCTCTCAAAGTAATTAAATGACTTCTACTTTGATCACCCAAAGATGGCTTATGGAAATCCATAATAAGACTAGGATGCTGCATTTTCTTAATAAATATAACTTAATTAGCTTTTTTATCCCAGTAACACTAAATACTTACACATAAAAAATTATTTCACTTGGAATTGTATCATGAAATAAAAGTAATTGATTTCTCACAATGTTGCTCCTGCAGAAATATCAATTTGCTGTCTCTCTGCTTGGGAAACACACTCCAGTTCTGATAAACTGACAGAGCATAAAATAGTTACAAGCTAATCCTTGTGGACTGAGAACTCCCAGGATTTCTTGTTCCCCTCCCCCTTGGCAAGAATTAAAGACTTCCTCTTTCACATGGCAAATCTCCCCTTTCCCACATATTTGGTGTCAGACCTGTGTTTCACTAGGCCTTACAAATCCAAATTCCTCCAGGTCTTCTTTTCCTTCTGTGAAATCCCTATGTACAGGCAATGGGAGTAGCAAGAATACCCATCCCCTTCCTCCTCCTGGCCTTCCCTTTCAAGGCAGTCAGTTCCTTCCCTTGCATGGACACAACTCAAGAGTTTCCTTGTAGTAGTTCCCATCCTTTTCCCTCGTGTGTTACCCCTCCCACTGCACATTCACAATTCTCCAAGCAGAGCCTTTAAGAAACAAATTATGCACAAATCTATGTAGCTGAGCTCTACACAAATTCAAATCTCCCCTGTAAAATCAATCATGGTGTTTCAGCAGTTTTGCAAAAGTTGCTGTCAAGTTAGTCATAGCTGGACTTTTACTATGTGAAATGCAGAATAATTATTTCTTCCATCACCCTGCTCTACTGTCTTTGGTGAGGTGAAGCCGGACAGGAGGTGAAAGCTTGCACCTCCTGCAGCTCTCCTAAAGAGACTGTGTCCTTCCAAGGCAGCTTCTGAAGGGAATCAGTGGGGATGTTAAAAGGAGTGTCAGAGGTGGCACCTCAGGTAGGAGATGCTGCCTCAGCTGATTCCAAGAGCCTGTCTTCGTGTGGAACCAGCCTTGCCTCGAGGCTCTTTTCCAGGCTGCAATTCACCTCTTCAGTAAATACTTTTGAACAGGACTGACCAGGTGTTGGGACTGCACTTCTTTCTGAGTGGGTCATCCTGTCCAAGCTGGCAATGGGTTTTGCTGGGAGAAACAGGCTCATGTCCCACCTTCTGCATTAAGACCCTCAGAGCTGGCAGCTTTATAGAATCACCAAATCACAGAATTATTAAGGCTGGAAAAGACCTTCAAGATCATCGAGCCCAACCTGTGACCAACCCCCACCTTGCCAACCAGACCAGAGCAGTGAGTGCCACATCCAGTAGCTCCTTGGAGAGCTCCAGGGATGGGGATTCACCACCTCTCTGGGCAGCCCCTTCCAGTGCCTAACAGTGAAGAAATCCTTCCTGATGTCCAATTTGAATCTCCTGGCACAGCTTGAGGCCATTCCCTCTCATCCTGTCCCTGTTCCCTGGTAGCAGAGCCCGACCTCCCCTGGCTGCCCCCTCCTGTCAGGGAGTTGTGCAGAGCCAGAAGGTCCCTCCTGAGCCTCCTTTTCTCCAGGCTGAGCCACATTCCCAGCTCCCTCAGCCCCTCCTGGTGCTCCAGCCCCTTCCCCAGCTCCGTTCCCTTCTCTGGACACGCTCCAGCCCCTCAATGTCTTTCTTGCAGGGACAGGCCTAGAACTGGACACAGGATTTGAGGTGTGGCCTCACCAGAGCACCTCAAAGCTCCAGGTGGCTGCTCTGCTGCTCCAGAGCAGCTCTGTGATGTGCCCTGCTACGTGCAAAACCTGCTCTATGGACTGTGAGTGACCTCACTGTGATGGAAAGGCTTTGGCAGGGAAAATCTTCAGTTGCCCTTTTTAAAGCACTATGGCTGTGCCAGAGCAGGAGCCTTGAAATGGAGCACGCAGTTTAATCTGCCTTTGACATGTTTGTTTTTAGCCCAGTTGTTTCTTATTAGAAAGCACTTTCATTTCTTCTAATCATTCATCAGCACTTCTGTGTGAACAGTGTTTAACAGAGCAGTCTGACCATCAGCTTCGGACATCAACTGCTCTTCCATTAAGAAAAAATCCTTCTGTGCTGAAATAAATGGTGAGATGTCTGAATCTGGAGGACACATTTTTAAAAGGTGCAGTTGGGGTTATGTAATTTTATGTGCCAAAATCGCATGCACCCCGATTGACCACATTTATTGCGAAGTTTATACATTTGTGTAAGGAAACAGACTCAAACACTAACTTACAGACCTCTACAGTGTGTGTTTCATGCAAGTCCACTCCCTGGCACACTTTTGGCTCAGGCCAGCTATCCTTGGGGTGGTTCAGGGAAGCTCACAGCCCAAAACCTGCAGTCAGTAGGGATGCAGCCACCTTTTTCCGGGGAGGAAGAAAGTTCAAGCACACTGACAAAGAACCAGATCATGGCACTTGGCCCGTGAGCCAAGGCTGGGGCACCAGTCTGGGGCTGGGTTTTTTAGCAGTACAGGCCAAATCTGCCTCCTCTGTGATGTGGTTTTGTATTACTCCCGTGAAAAATAACACATTGAGGTAGGTGACTTTGATTAAAGGACATTTAAAACACTGCATGTAGTGTGTTCACTGGTTGCATTTTTCCTCTGATCACTTTCAGATTTTTTTTTTTTCAGGAGGATTTAGCAGTGCCAGCAATCCACTGCATTTTTTGAGAGTGTAGGGTGAGTTCTGCACTGATTTACTGCACTACAGAACATGGAATCCATTGATGTTAGTCAGGTAACATAAGATTACATGGAACAGAACTTAGAACCAGCATATTCTTATTGCCTGTTATCTATCAGTTTGCTTAATGTCCATATAAAGAGCTTTTTTGATTTAAACCCCTTGTGTCTAACTGGGTAAGAATATTTTACCTTCAAGTATTACATAATAACACTTTATATGCAATCTATGAATGCTGGAGAATCAATGGTAGCATTAAGTAATATTTTTCTGTGGTTTGTTTGGGTTTTTTTTCTTTTGTGTTTGTTTGAGAAGCTTGTTGGACAAAATCTTTTGAATACAAGGCATGATCATATGTTTAGCCTTTCCTGAGAAAAAACACCCAAACTTTAGAGAAAGAATACTTGAGTAAAAATTGCCCAGGTTGAAGGAAAGTCCTTTGGAATGACAACTTGTGAGTTCTAAACTTTCCTTTTTCTGCAGCTTTTTCACTTGGTCTAATAAAAACATCCTCTGTCCCTGCAAGGTTTGCTTGTCACGTAACAGCAGAGCTGATAGACACTGCTCACTTTAACTAAAAACTGTCATTGTCCCATCAATATGATGGCTGAGATGAGAATAACTCAGACTTAAACTATGCAGTGCCTAGGATTTAGAATGACTAATGGCTTTAAAATAAAAGAGTCAATTAATTCTACAAACAAGTCAGGCAGTTGCCAGAACTTCTGGTTTTGGTAGGAAGCAAATCTGGCACGGTTCTGGTTGATGCAGAATCCAGTTTTATTTTCACTGATTCAAGACTCAAAAATGAGCCAGGAACCCTACAGAAACACAGGCCTTACTCCAGTTGTTGTCAGATTAGTAAGGGCTTACGCTGGCGTGGATCAGGCTGCTTCTGCAGGTTGGTGCATAGATTGAGAAGATAATAATCTAAAGATATAATTCAGGCAAGATTTAAAACTCTGTTTCATTTTACATGTGTAGGCAGTCTCGAAGAGATCAATGGGGTTACCCATGTCCATAAAGTTAAATGCACACATAAATCTTTGTGTAGCTGTGACCCAAGGGCCTTGTATTATTCTTCAATATAGATTTTAGTTCTAGAGGCAATTTCATTGATGATTTAAATATGCTCACACACAGTGGTGTCTCATATTCATCGCTGCATGTGTCTGATTGATCAGGTCCTTAAAAAATGTGAAGAGTGGCAGAAAAGAGAAAATTTTTTTCATTCTGTTCACTTTCAGTATTGTAACTCCAACCAGCTTTAAATCCTTCTCTTTCCTTGCATTTTTACTCTGAAAAGCAGAAGATGTTCATTATGCTAAATTAATACGATTTTTCAGTCTTCATCAGGACTTCCACCACATATGGTTCTTAACTTTAGTTTATAATTAGATTACTAATGATAAATTGGTCTCCCCTTTACCGAAGTCCGGATTAGAACATATTTGATTTTTTTTTTTATTATGATTGGTTTAGTGTTCCCTTTCCTGTCGGAATTTCCTTTCCCTTTCCCTTTCCCTTGGCAAATGTGATCTACTCTCATGTAACTGCTTTGGTTTTGACCCTTTGACACTCACTGATGTATATTCAAGAATCTTCAATTAAATATAACTGGGCTCAACAGAGCACTGACCCCTTATTTTTACAGCTGTATCACAATTTCTTCTCCACAAGAATTTCAAATTGTATTTGTTACTATCCATCACTTCTTATTACAGACATATCAGAAAAATAATTTTTATACTTATCGTGAGTCTCTGAAGCATACACACATCTGCCTTAAAATTCTACAATATTTTCTATGTTTATTAAACCTACCTGTCTTTGAAGAATTTAATGGATTCTGATCACTCTCCTTTGAAGGACTATTACCTAAAAATTTTCTGTCTTCAACACTGCAGTTCAGTAAACCTAAAAGATATTTTTTCCTAATGAGCTTCTTCATTACATACTGATTTTCTCTTCTGACACTGAGTCTTAACACAGTGTGGCTCAATAGAATTCAGTAAAATCGTGCTGATATGGAAATATTGCAGAAGTGGAGGAAGAGACCACATCAATTTCAAACATAAAGTTTGGAACCACAATTCTGGTTTTCCCTCCACAAAAGATGATATACATTAACTAACAGCAGGGCAATTATATTGATCCAATACTTGTCTGAAATCAGAATCGACCCCTACATAAAATGATTAGACAGCTGGAAGCTGGAAAAAATGCAACAATTCATATTTTTAATCATCTGCCAATCGCTCTATATTGGTTGAAAAAATGGACAGCCCCCTGCAGACACCCTGCATGATGAGGGACCTGATGCTCCCCTTACACAGGTTTCAGGTGGCTTTGCTTTTGCTAGCCTGGTCCCATGGGCTGAATTTGTAGCTGGTGTGGGTCAGGCGTCCTCCTGGATTTCTCCTGCCAAGCTCATTTCATTCCAAGGGAATGCATTTGATGTGCTCAGAGAAAACCCTGGGATAAAAACCACGGCATGGTATTAAATTTAGTGAGACCAAGCTTCTCTGGGACTACTGCTCATAGCCTAAGACAGGGAAAAGGCAGGTGCTCCTAGAAATCATAAAATGCTTGTCTTCCAAGGGCAGATGCCCAAATTATTGCTGCTTGTGAAGAACAGCACTCCTTCCTTAATTAAAAAAAAAAAAAAATAGCTTCACTCTTTGTTGCATTGACCAACTCTTGGAATTTTTCTACAATTTGTGCCTGCTTTCCTGTCAGGAAAGTGTTCCAGGCCAGGCTGGGTGGGACTTTGAGCAACCTGGTCTAGTGGAAGGTGTCCCCCCCCATGACAGGGGGTTGGAATGAAATGGTCTTTGAGGCCCCTTCCAACCCAAACCATCCCATGATTCCATGATTCTAAGGAATCTAATATTCAGCTCCTTCCCCATGCTCCAGCCAAGCTTGAGTTTGGAACATATGCAATGAACTGCTTTTGCTGCATACTTTGAGCACCTGCTCCAGTAATAACTCCCTACCTCCACCATTTCAGCACCCTTCCATGCAGGTTTCCACCTTCCCCAGCCCAGAGCTGAGAATATCCCTGGCAAGAGCACCCCAGGCATCATTACTGACACAGACACCAACACAGCAGTCAGGTGAACCCCTTGAAGCACCCCTGCACCTGCTGCTTCTCATTCAGTAGCAGTGAGGGGTGGCCAGACACGACCCCAAATGATCTCTCCTCACAATCCACACACTATCAAGTTGTGCAGCTGATGCCTCCCTTCACCCTCAGACCCTTCACACCCAACTCAGGCAATGCAGCTGGGTTCTGTGTAAGCAGCTTTTGGTAGGAATTGATAGGCTGGGAGAATGGAGTTAGGGTTCATGGAGTGGTTGATGGTTATAATATTGTGCGGAGGTGCCTTCCTGGGGGATGGGCCCTGGGAGTTGAGGCATGGTTACACGGGGTTTCCAGGCTCCCTGATGTTTTCCTGTTCATTATTGGTTATAGGTGTTTTCCCCACCCCGAAAACTGTGGTTGTCCCATGATTCCTGGGTCTTCAGGGCAGAGTTCGTGCCTGACCTGGCTGCCACGTGGCCGGTCTGTGTCTGACCTGGCGGCCATGCGGTCAGAGAAATAAAACATCCATGAATATCTACCAAAAATATTGTTCCTGATTCTTTCTACGGACAAAGCTGCCTTCAGGGAGGGTTGCAGACTTGCCTCACTTCAACAATATTGCACTGCCCCGTTTCCAGAAACCCTAATTTAAGTTACTCTGTTAAATCCTTAGGGAAGGCAGGCAGGCAGGAAGGCAGGAAGGAAAGAAGGCAGGCAGGAAGGAAGGAGGGAAGGAAGGGAGGGAGGAAGGAAGGAAGGAAGGGAGGAAGGAAGGAAGGAGTTTGTTTACTTGTTAGCAGAAGAAGAACAATTCTTAGGAGAAAGAATGTGGAAGAGACACCAGGATTTAGGGGAAGACAACACGATTTAGGAGAAGGTACCTTAATGCTCAGCTCTGTTTAGTGTTTTTGGGGTTTGCATCTTTTGCCTTACCAGGTCACCCAGACCTTCAGGGTCACCAAGACCTATCTTCTGCCTGTTTGTTATTGCCTCCTGGCAAGAAAATAGAATTTCCATCCCTAAAAATCATTCCATGATCCAAAATTTATTTCAGAATCTCAGTAATGTTTTAATCTGACAAAACAATGTCTCTGAAAGCTGTCAAATAAAAACAGTCCAATGTTCCACTTGCCAAGAGCTTGTTAAAATAATTGGTAGAATCACATTCAGGACTGCATTCATCTCACAAAACTTCTCATGTATGGGTAAGGCAGATAGGGTGCACTATCTGCCAAGATTTTTCCTGCAGCTGATGGGGAGGATACCTAAAGAGGCAGCTTATCCCATTTTCCTGGGATGAATGAATATATTCCTGGATGTGTTGTTCCTTCAATCACAGGAGCTGCCTAAATACGTGGTAGCACTGACTGTATGCCATTAAGACACAGATGTGAAATAATGTACAATCTAAACCAAGAGAGCTGAAAAACCTCATGAAACGAAACATAGCTAGAAAATGAATCCCCCCCAAAATCTGAATGTCATGTAAAGGAACAGGAAAACTGAGCGGGTTTGTCTAGATTTGAAAAGCCACCGGTGTACTTATCCTTGTGATAAATGCTGCATCTTCTTTAGTCAGACCGCCAGCAAAGGGTCTGACAACATTTTTGGACAGTTTTATAGTTATAGCCATGTGTGCTGATGTGACAGGGCCTCTGGTCTTTCCATGCTCAGTATTGGCAGAGTCCTAATCCCAGGAGACTCGTTCTGCAGGGTTTGTATGGCATTCTGCTCAGCCAGGCAAGGAGAACCGATTTACAAACTGTGGACTTACCAATTTTCCAAGTTCCACAAAACAGAAGCTCACAAGCACTGAAGAAGCCACTTCCTATGCTTTGTACAGACTCTCTCACATGACTCTTTATTTTTTTTTGTTACTGCTAAAATGTTACTTCTAAAATGGACTTCTTAAGGACACATATTACATCCATATTATTTTCATCTCTGAGTGTCTAGTAATATTTCATGTTGCACAGTGGGATGCTAATTTTCCTTTTTAATTTGCCAGTAAATTTCACTGTGTCTTCCCTTCGTCAGACAAAGTTTCTATCACTTTAAAATACTACTGGAGCTTTATGTCATTGCTTCTTTAAGCAATTTTCAGAAGCTGTAATGAGGCGGTGAGGCAGATGCCTAGAAATTTCAGAAGAAGCCCTCACATTGCACAAACTTCTCTGACTCACTGTCTTAATAGATTGGAGCTGAGGTTTCATGTGGTCTGCTGCTCTGTGTGATGCCAGCTATATTACTGTTTCAAACAACTATTTCATAAAACTATCTAGCAAAAGCCGACCTATGAATCATTAACAACGTTGTTTGCAAGATGACTTTCATCTTCCTCATGTTTTTCTATAGTAAATTTCCACTTTAACACAAGCCACAACTACACCCTTAAGTGGAAATTCATTACCCTTAAGCTGAGTGAAGATTCCTGCAAACAGAGCTTGGCTTTTGTGCTGGTTGTTAATGATTAACTTTTAATAGGTTCTGACAACGTGTTCAGCCAAGTGCAAGACAGAACTGAAGACAGTCCTTAGACTCAGTGCTTAGGAAAACAGTGCATGTAAGCACAGTAGTAGCTTGTCATTCCAGAGAGCCAAGGACAGAACCTGGAGCTACAGGTGCCTGTGGAGTTCATTCAGGCATTGGTTCTGTAGGTGACAGGATCCTGCCAGAAGCACAGACAATAGAACCCCTCCTATCCACTACTTTCATACAGAATCACGGACTGGTTGAGGTTGGAGGGGACCAGAGTGGCTCATCTGGTCCCACCTCCCTGCTCCAGCTGGGCCATCCCAGAGCACACAGCACAGGAGTGTGTCCAGATGGTTCTGGAATATCTCCAGTGAGGGAGACTCCACACCCTCTCTGGTCTCTGTTCAGGGCTCGGTCACTGCACAGGACAGAAGTTCTGCCTCCTGTCCAGGGGGAACTTCCTGGGCTCAGTCCCTGCCCGTTCCTCTGGTGCCATTGCTGGGCCCCCCGGAGCAGAGCCTGGGCCCTGCTCGGAGCCCTCCCTGCAGACAGGGACACCCAGGGCTGAGGGCCCCTCTCAGCTGGGGCTCCTCTCGAGGCTCAACAGCCCCAGCTCCCTCAGCCTTTCCCTGTCAGAGATGCTCCAGGCCCTAAATCATCTCCACAGCCTCCGCTGGCCCTGCTCCAGGAGCTCCATGTCCCTCCTGTCCTGGGGAGCCCAGAGCTGGACACAGCACTGCAGATGTGCCTCCCAGGGCTGGGCAGAGGGGCGGGGTCACTCCCTGAGCTGCTGGCATTGCTCTTCTCAGTGCACCCCCGGACACCACTGACCTTCTTGGCCCTCAGGGCACTGCTGGCTCACGGACAGCCTGTTGTCCACCAGGACCTCCAGGTCCTTCTCCGCAGAGCTGCTTCCCAGCATGTCACCCCCAGCCTGTGATGGTGCATTGGATTATTTCTCCAAATAAATGCAGGACCCTGCATTTGCCTTTAGTAAATTTCAGACAGTTCTCTGCCCATCTCCCCAACCTGTCGAGGTCTCTCTGAACGGCTGCCCAGCACTCTGGGTTACTTCCTTTACAGCTCAAAATTTGCGCAAGTGTGAGTAAACATCTTTGATAGCACAGAGGGGCAAACTGACACAGGAGCATAACAGGAGCAGAGAAGTCTGTGGCCATGCAGAAAGTGATCCATAGAGTTACTGGTGCTGAGATGGCCACATTTGTGTTTTATAGTTAAGAGCCAGCCATGAATGTTGGCTACTCATAAACAGGACACAGAGTAAGCAAAGACTGGATTTTCCGTGTAAAACATTGATGTCTGAGTTCACAGTTATTCACAGGTACCTCCTGTTGTGTTTTGGCCTACTTTTCTTGGCACTTCTTTTGCTTGAACCCTTTCATTATACCCTGCAAACTGGATTGTAAAGAACCCCCATCTTCAACACACCCAGTAAAGGCTGAGTGCTCCCATTCTCAACACTGAAGAAAGATCCCAAGCATGGAAGAGTAGGAAAGAGATGGTGAAAAGAGAAACTGGATATGGCAAGTGAGGGAAATTGTGTTGAGGCCACCTAAATTCTATATTTTTCAAATGTTAACATGTGTTATCACACAATAAAAGATACCTAGTAGCTTATAGCAGTGGTAGAGATTTGCAGTAATTTTCCAGGCTTTTCTTGATTTTCAAAAATGAAATATGAAACACAGGCAAATGTGTGATTGGTTAAAAATAGTTTCTCTCATTGATTTTTCTGAACTTGAAAAATCAGTCAGAATTTAGATAATTTGGAGCATATTACCAGCTTTCACCAGTGCTCTTACTGATGTCCTGATTATTTGTATTAACCACTAGATAGGAGCTCAAATTATGAGCATCTCCACCCCAGTCCTCTTGTTTCTCTGTATAATAAAGGAGAAAACTTCACTCGAGAAATAAAGGCTGCCACAAGGAAGCAATGAAGTGATGCTGATTGGGTTAAATTGGAAGGTGCCAAGAAGTGGCAACATTTTTCTTCAACCAAAAGGCAGTGAAGTCTGAGAGAAGAGTTAAGGATGACTGTCAGTCAAATTTGATTAATGATTTGTGAAGAAGGGCTAAAGGAGAGGTGCCAGAGTCACATCTACAGGAAACTGAATGAGTCTGAATGCGAATAAGGCACAAAAGGCACTGAAAAAAAAATCAGCAGACATCTGACTGTAAAGTCTCTCCAAACACAGGCTGTAAGATGTTTTCTTCATAACATCATGGGGCATCCAGAAAAGTTAATAGCTCCTCTCAAACAAACATTCAAACATTCAAGCATTCAAACATTCTAACATTCAAATATTCAAACGTTCCCACTGACTCTTTGCAATGGCTTTTTTTCATATTGTTTTCTTGTCCAAGATTTCTATTCCTAATTTGAATATAGCATGCCCAGAGTTGTCCTTGTAAATATAAACAAGAAACTGTAACTGTACTTTATGAGATTAAAAAATGAAAGAATTCAGACAGCCCTGTAGGATGGAATGGATTCTTTAACTTCTGGAAGTTTTAGCTTTGCTTATTCTCTGTAGGCTAGGAAAAGCATTGGTTTAACTTCAGGGGCACTACACCTGATTTAAAACAGTGGGAAAATGTGCGGGATCATGTGGAAATGGTGGGTCAGGCCTATGTGTGCAGTGACAGGTATTATAGAGCATTATTCTGCATTTACTGCTGACTTACTGAACAACAAAGACGTCCTGACTGAGTTGGAAGATTAAAACTCTTCTGCCACAAACTCTTGTTTTCATTTTTCACTTCTTCCTGGGGAAAACCTGTTTAGGATTAACACTTCTTGGAAAACCTCTACGTGCAGTTTAAGCATAACCCATTTTGAGTTGACTGTGTGAAAAGAAAACTTTGGCCACAATGCTGTATATAGCCTGACAAATTTTTACTCTGATAACTACAGGAACACTGGAAATATGGAACTGAGACTGCTTACAGTTCTCAGAGTGTTGGTCTGTATTCGTAACCAAACTGGAAAAAAGCCTACCTAGGGATTATAAAATTTGGACGGTTTAAGAACTATGTACATGTACAGCAAGAAATGTTATTAAGATTGAGAATTTGCCTTGGAGACATTAACAAGAGGCATTTCCATTCAGCTCAGTCGAAAATGTGGTGATGGTCTCAGTTAAGATCTTCTTGGGTTTGCAGGATCCAAGAGCCACATGCAGAATTTGGGGGACAGAGTGTTTATTAAACATTACACTTATACATATTTACCAAATGCATGTTTCATATGAAAGTTCAGTAGCATCAAAACTCTTCTGAATCTGGGACTGTTTAGAGCAGCTTGCAGGCCTTTTCCTTATTCCCTAGGCACAGTGATGTAGGAGTTGCTTTTTTAAAGTTTTGAGTAAATGCCTTCTCTCTTTGGTCAGTCAAAAATAAAAACAGGGTGAGAGTGCAGCCAAAGCTGTTTTTTTGTGAGCTCAGTTTACCCTGTACTTGGTTTTGGCAATACAGAAGAGCTGCCCACCTTACATAGAAAGCTTGCCTGGGAAAAAAGGTTTCTAAGAATAGCATTCCCTTGCAGCTTCCTCGGACAAGGCTGACTGCAGTGTTCCCTGCAGGATGTAAAATAAGTTTAGGCATTGCCAAACAAATAGGATTAACAGTGCCACGTGCTGCATCGTGTGTCTTATGACTCTTCTCCAAAGTTCAGAGGCTGGATTTTGATTCAGAAGACAAAGGAAAGAAAAATGTCACTGATGTCCAAAAAATGAAAACACTTTCTGCCTGAAGAGAAAATGAGTTTCTCTAGTTGGATGTGAAAAATTCCAGTCAGCAACATAATGAATATATTCCAGGGGATCCAGCGGAGATGGTTTAGGGCCTGGAGCATCTCTGACAAGGAAAGGCTGAGGGAGCTGGGGCTGCTCAGCCTCGAGAGGAGCCCCAGCTGAGAGGGGCCCTCAGCCCTGGGTGTCCCTGTCTGCAGGGAGGGCTCCGAGCAGGGCCCAGGCTCTGCTCCGGGGGCCCAGCAATGGCACCAGAGGAACGGGCAGCGACTGAGACCAGGAAGTTCCCTCTGGACAGGAGGCAGAACTTCTGTCCTGTGCAGTGACCGAGCCCTGAACAGAGACCAGAGAGGGTCTGGAGTCTCCTCACTGGGGATATTCCAGACCCCTCTGGACACAATCCTGTGCCCTGTGCTCTGGGATGGCCCTGCTGGAGCAGGGAGGTGGCACCAGATGAGCCACTGTGGTCCCTTCCAGCTTGACCCATCCTGGGATTCTGGGATTCTGTGTGACTACAGCAGCAAACATCAGTTTATTGATTTAAGACAAGAAGGGTACCTGTGTGTCAATCACCACAAATAAAATTCACCTGAAGGGAAAAATTTCTTTCATCAGCTTAAAGAAGGGTAATTGAACAACAACATTTTTGCTACTTGGAGATAACAGTGGTACACATGAAGTCTGAAGCCATGATATCTTTTAATCACTTCTCTGATTCTTTCATTTTTCATTTTGGGTATGAATTTGGTGCATAAATTAAGTTTCTAACATTGACAGCTTTATAAACTCACTTGACGTAAGTCAGCATAACCTCACTGTCTTCCAAACAGCAAAGTTCATTTACAAGAACCAAGATGCTGGCCTGGATTTTTTTAATGTCTTCCCATAACTTGATTCCTGCACATCACGAGGTTCTGATTGCCTGTCTGTGTTACATACACAATACCCTTCAAGCCCCCAAATAAAGATTTATTGGGAGTACCATGGAAAGGTTTATTAACTTAGATTTTGGATGTGAAATTTTAACCATAGACTGCTCAAACGAAATCAGTGGGACTGCATCAATTTAGAGCAGTGAAAAATCTGACAAGCAGTGACCTCTTTCTTTAAAAAATTCATTTTTTTCCCCCGTTGAGAGATCACTTTGGTTTCTGTTTCTATTCTTTCCTTTAAATATAAATTCTCTGAGGAATACATAGTAGACAGCTCTGTATTCTTACAGAGATTGAGCTGCTTTTTCTTTTTTTTTTTTTTTAATTCAAAGTACAAAGGCTGAAGTGCTAAACTTTATGAGGCCTGTAATAGGTCCTTGGCCTGTAAAATAGTAAAGAATAAAAATAAATAATAATCATCTAATACCAAGCACTTATGTCATGCCTTTCATCCAAGGAAGTCAAACCACTTTATAAACAGCAATGAATTAATAGAGGAATGTTTTGCCACAGGCAAAGAGGGAAACAAGAAACCATCCTTCTACTCCCTGCAGCCCCCTGAACTGCACAAAGGCAATAATTCTGTGAGTGAAAATTACACTGCTTTCTGGTGCTTATTTCTTAGCACTTCTGGAAACTTGGATCATGTTGTTCCTCCACACAAAGTCTCTCAGTGTGCAAGAGCCACGTGGCAGGATCAGTTCAAGCAAATGTCAGGCCTCTGGAATTTTCTTTTCCTTGTCTTCCTGCTGCGCCACTGAATACCAGGGAAGGGGATACAAACCTCTGATGCACTGAATACAAATTTAATCCTTTTTTGTGCTCTTAGTTCCATGTGAGTAAAAATAGCCATTTCATGCTCATGAAAAATGGGGGGCAGCCCCAACTTTCCCAGCCCTTATCAACTTCGTGGCCTCTTCTGGGCTCTCCCCTACCCAAATGCAGCACCAGCTTGGTCTTGGTGAACTTCATGAGGTATCTGGTGGTACTGGTGTTCCCTGCTCCAGGCAAGATTCCTGGGTGACACTGAGTTTTGGAAACATCAGAGAGCACTGAGAAGGAAGGAGAAATCCTTATTTATGCCACCATGTATGTATCTTGGATGTCTTGAGGAGAGCTACGATGGATGCCTGTAAAGTAGCAAATGATGTGAATGAAGTGACCAAGGAATGATCATTCGTTATTTCTTGCAGAATGCAAACTCAGGAATAGCGGAGGCAGGATTCAAATGAAAAATACAAAATTCTTTTTCATTTCATTATCCCAGAAAATAATGTACACTAAATATATAGACACTTAAAAAGCTGCAAGAGAAATTCCTGGAGACCAGGCAGATACTAAACACCGTCAAAGAGGTACAAGCTCCAGAGGTGGGAGTTTTTGTTTATGATATAAAAGAATTCAGAATACAGATTAGTGTACACATCCACGTTCTTAATTCTTTCCCTGCATACTGGCCCAGACAGATCTTTGGTCTCCCCTAGCACATCATGAATTAGCTTTATTAATATGTATCATCTAATGTCTGTTAACCAAAATCCAACTCCTAGGCTTAACTGATGCTTGAAGACTGATTACCTGGTTTTAGAAAGGGTACATTTTATTTGTTCAGGAGTAACTTCTATTCTTTTATAGATTTAATTTGAACTCTCAAAAGCAACGTGAAAACTTGTACGAAAATATCTTATCAGGTAAGATCCTCTTGTCCGATTATGTATCTGTCAGGAGAGGATTTTCAGAGCAGGTTAAATCATCCTGCAGTAGAAGGAGTACTAATATATTTTTATTGCAAGGTGAAGTTGTGACTCTTGCCTGACGCTGTGTGGGGTCAGTGGGAAGGGTGCAGCATCCTTCCCGAGAAGCATCCTTTGGCCACTTGGTTGGTGCAGCACAAGCAGCACAAGGGAGGAGGGATCCTTCCTATGGTATTCCATGGGGGGTTTATCGTAGCCACGCCGTGAAGGGCTCAGGAATGAAGAAGTTTGAACAAAGCAAGGTTTAGGTTTATATACGGGGGCGGAGGAAGCATCAGGGACCAATGAACTGAGGGCATGGGGGTGGNTTTATTGTGCGTTCACTGGCACGGACTTCCACTGCTTTAGGACCCTTTGGCTCATCAGTCACTTGCTTCTTCAATAAATAAAGTTACTATTAACAGTGATACACCAGAAATTCAGTCCACCATTTCATGGGCTGTATTACAGACAGGTAGCGAAAGAAGAGTCAGTGCTATGTCAAACCTTTAAAAACCATCAAAACACCTTTTGATAGGGGGTGTGGCTGATGTTCAGCATCGATTTCTTACAGAAGACCCAAGATAGGTGTAAAAGTAAGGAATCTGATATTTTCAGTATAATTGTACACAATTAAAAATAAGAAATCTTTTGGGGGCGAAAAACTAAGCAGGGCTTAGATAAATAGAACTAGAACTTAGTCTCCTGACAAAGTGGGATCTAAGGAGCAGCAGGTTCATTTTGTGCCTGCAAAAATACAGCTGCAGACACAAAAATCCATGTGCAAAACTGGGAGGAATATTAAGAAGCTTTTAAAAGTAGAAACAAATAAACTAAAGGAAGATACTGGGAATGGCTCAGGCCATTTGATGCTGCTAGCACTGTAAAAATCATTCTGAACAAACCCATTTTAGCACAGGAACCATTGCTGGCATAAAAGAAGCATCTTGCAGGTATGCCAGAAAGAAAAGATATGTTTGTGGGAGAGGACAGGCATGGGAAGAATTTGGTTGCATGTCACATTCTAGGTGATGTGACGTGGCCTGGCAGCCATTCCCCAGATGACCTCTGAAGTCAGGGTGAGTTAGAGCTGGCCAAATGAGTTAGGAATATGAAATAAGGCAACAGAAGAGACTTACATAAAAAACAGTTCAGTTTTCAAGCCAAATCGAGCCTCTTTTAAAGTCCTTAAAATGCAATTGGAAGTCATGAGAAAACAAAAATACACCAAGAGGCAATAGACAAAAGGAAAAAGAAATTTAAGAATTTTTTTAGTTAATTGAATATAATTAGTGTTAGCAACTATTTTCCAGGTTCTGTTAATTATTCAGAGAATATCACCTCCATTAGCATTTATTCCTTTAGTTTGTGAAATACACATCAAAATGTAATATGTCAAACCTCACAGATTTCATGTGTCCATTTCACACTTGCAAAAGGTACAAAACTTCGTGAGCACTTACACAGTGATTTATCTTTACTCACGCAAGGATGCTTTGGCTGTGCTATCCAGAGATATCCAGGGTCTTCCAGAGACACACTGTGGATAAATACTTGTTTCCCAATTTTTGGTGACATTTCCTTACAAACAAACTTGCACTGAAAATCATTTAATTAGGAAGTGAAGCCTATTATTTTCTTTGTGACTATTGAAAAAATTGCTTTAATAAGTGACTTTCTGATACTTTTCTCTTTTTTCTGTCCATTTTACCTTTTTCTACTTGCACCCTGCCTCAAAAGTTTTCATTTGGGGAGACAAAAAAACTAAAAGAAGCAGAAAATCAAGCAGTTTTTACTCTGGTTTAAACAGAAATTAGTAAAATGTCGATTTAAGCATATACAATTACAAAGAAAAGTAAGAAATATAGAGAAGCACCAGAAATTATATAACAAATCAATTTTGTTCTCCTTTTAGTATAAAACATTTGCTTTCAATGAATTTTTCTCTTTCCAGTTTTTGTAGATTCAAGTTTTGTGCTGGTGCAGTCGTAGTTGCACAATTCTGGTGCTACTGGAGCAGGCTGAGAACAAGTTTGGGGTTTTCAGTCATAACCTGGTCCCTGCTCTCCATCAGCTGGGATGGGAAAAGGATTAAAACTGCCAGAGCAAGCCATGATTTGATGCTGTTATGAGGTGTAGGCCTTAAGATCAGTTAACTGTTCAATATTTTTAAAATTCACTTGATCCCTGAAAAGCATGTGGTCCAAGGTGGGGTCTAATAACTCAGACAACAACATGCTCCACGAAGTTAAAAGCAGAAAAGGCAAATTAGGCCTAAAACTCCAGAATATTTTATCGAGATGTCTCCCTTTTGCTTAGAATGGGGCTTGTCAAGCAGTGATTTTATTGTTTTGAGGCATGTAAAGCATTTTCTTTAAAAGGCAATTTGTATGGAGCAACACAACCTAGCTCCCCCCTGAACAGCCCTCCTGTGGATAAGTGAATCTTACAGCTCCAGAAGATCTTTGGCTGTTTTGTGGCAGGAAATCAGGTTAATGAAGAGATCTGAGCCCCACACGTGCCCACAGTGGCACTGGCCAGAGAGTTCCTCCAGCTTCAGACAAACAAGCCAGTAGGAATTCAGCCTGTGGCTGAATGCCAGGATTGAACTCTTCCCTGGGCAGCACCTTCCACAAGCCACTAACTCGATGGGATGGCAGTTTCATTACAGCTTTACAGCATTTATGGAGCATTTAATTACTTTCCTACACCCTGTTCCTGTTTTAAGGTTTGTTTAATCATTTGTGTCTCTGTTTCTAATGGGGATTTCAGTTTCTGAATTGCCTGAAGCCAGAGATGTAAGTGGAGGGCACAATATATTCCTTCCTGAAAGATGACACGGGGCAGAGGGAAGGAGAAGAGGAGGGCACAGAAGGAAAAAGGAGGATGGGGGAATGCAGGGAAAAATGCGTTCTTAAGATTCAGGCTAATTGAACACCCCAGCAGGAGAAGATGGATGATCCTCCTGGGCAATTAGCAGACTAAGCAATATCAATAAATGAGTCTCTTAGAGGAGACCTTCAACAGGGAGAAAATGGCTCAGATGGAGGAGCTGAAGAGAAGAGCTCTGCAGAGTGATGTGGGAGGGAAGGGAGATGCACAGAGCAGCCATTAAATCAAAATAGGTGGATTTGCAGCATTAGAGCTGAGTAAGGAGAAAGGTGGTGTTTGACAGGCAGGGTTGCCCCTCTGAGCTTTCCAAGGATGGAATTCAGGAGGGCTTAACCTTCAGAGAGATGAAGAGTTTCCAGCAAGCTGGGGCAGTGGCAACAGTGGGTTCAGAGCCAACACTGGGTCTCTTTTCCAAGCAGTTCTTCCCAGAGCATTTATGCCTGGCTGGCACAACTGCCCCATCCCACAGAAATCCCAGAATGGGTGAGGTTGGATCAGCTGGTGCCACCTCCCTGCTCCAGCAGGGCCAGCCCAGAGCACACGGCACAGGATTGTCCAGATGGTTCTGGAATATCCCCAGTGAGGAGACTCCACACCCTCTCTGGTCTCTGTTCAGGGCTCGGTCACTGCACAGGACAGAAGTTCTGCCTCCTGTCCAGGGGGAACTTCCTGGGCTCAGTCCCTGCCCGTTCCTCTGGTGCCATTGCTGGGCCCCCCGGAGCAGAGCCTGGGCCCTGCTCAGAGCCCTCCCTTTGGATATTTATACACATTTATACTCTCAGTCCTGTCTTCTGGAGAAGTTTTTCATCTGGTCTTTTTTCTTTCTCTTTTTTTTTTTTTTTAATTTTCTATCTTTCTTTAGAACCACAGGACAGAGAAAGGGATTTCCCACGTTCACCAAGCTCTAACTACTGCAGTCTCAGGAAACATTGTACAATCCTAGTAAAAAATCCATGGAAGTCTACATTAAAATCTGCTCAGATTATTGCTTCACTTCCCCCTTACTCCTGCTGAACAGCTGTTGCAAGAACCTCTGTCCTTGAAAACTTCAGAATGCTTATCGAATTTCCAGCCTAGATGTATTCCTGTCTAGGTTATACCCATGTGTTCTCGTGCCAATATTTTCCTCCAGTTTAATCACTCTTCTCCCTTCCTGCTGTTTACTTAATTGCTTTTATCAGCTTGATTTAAGAGCTTGTTATGAAGTGGTTTTAACTGTCTTTTAGTTTGTTTCTAACTAGACTGTACAGTGCCTCAAGGGGTTTGGCAGGGGCTTTCTGTTGTCATAATTCTCTGATTATTCTTAATCCTGTGAGCCATTCCTCTATCTGGAATGGTTTGGAGGTATTTAAAAACAGCACTGTCGTGGTGTCACCAGATTACTAAACCAAGAATATTCAAAACTCAGTCGCATTGTCAGCCGTGAAAATTCAGAATGCAGGATTTGCATCGGGGTCTACGGGGTCCCATGAAAGTGGTGCTGTGACACTTTTCAGTTTAGAGTGACTGAACTGCTTCTGGGGCCAAGAAATTATTGGACACTGTTCAAATGTCTGGGGATGTTATTCAAATATGACTGGAATCTCTGTAAAGTGTTAGCTTTCCACAGATGTGCTCAGAAACAGCAATTATTGATAATATTCCTGCCACTGTTTAAACCTTTCTGTAAATAAATATGCATTTAGATGGCAGTGTGTGTACAGGAATGCTCTGCTCCTTTCTTGCTCCAGTATCCTGGCATTTCTTCACCAAATGGGCTTTGTGCCAGAAGGCAAATACTGTCCCTTCTGTTTACTCCCATTTGGAAGGGTAATTCCTGCAGCTAGAGGGTGATGACTGCATCTTTTATACCGTGACTACCTAAACCACCAGCAGTTCGTGGAAGGGTTTTCCCTGTGAAAACATCAAACCAGTGATGTGTCTGCAAGTTTGGTATCTTGTACTGAATTGCTGGAGGAGTTCCCCTCAGAGCAAATCCCTGGATGCCTCCCCTTTGCTGGGACCCTGCAGCCTGGCTGTGGGAGCAGGAAGAGAGAGCTGCAAGCTATCCACATACCTGCTTTTCCTCTCCTGAGCCAGCAGACAGCACGTGCACTCGATTTATTTAATGAATGGGAGTCTAATTATAAAGCAGAGGAAATCACTGAAGCATAAATTTATGGGCTGCCTGAGTGCACCTCCCATGCTGGCAGAAATCAGTGGTGGGAGTTGATGTTAGTAGTGGCAAAGACGTCAGGGAAGAAGGTGGATACCTGCAGGCTTTCCATGACTCCTGGGTGGAGGGGAAGAGGGATGAGGAGGTGCCAGCAACAGGAGAGGCTCAGCTGGCAATGGCTTTCAAGCATCTCCTTGAGTCCAGGATGTTATGACAAGAGAAATAGGGAGACTTGGACAAGAAGTCCAGCGTGTTCTGACAGCAGCCTGTCCCTCTGTTTGGATATAGCATGAAAAACTGAGTCATAAAGGGCTGCAGCTATACACTGCAACTTTGTGCCCATTTTTGGCTACGTCTTGAATTACAAAAATTACAATGACTTCTTAGAAAGGAAATCCTTGCCTTTCTACTAATATGCTGTAATATTCCTGGAAGGGAGCCAATGTGTCAATTTAAGTACCCTCTCAAAGTGCGAGGGGCTGTGATATTTCCAAGTCCCAATGCCAGCTCAAGCCTCTCTGGAATGTGTGCCAAAGTCTTCCCACCAAGAAGAATGCCTCACATTAAGCGTGTCATCCCTGGGCTGGCCCTCAGCTCCTTCCCCAGCTCGGGAGTCTCAGCTTTAACCTTCATTCCTGTATCCCATTTCCCAGCCCCATGGAAAAAACTGCTGTGGAAAGCTCTCCCCTCACCCCCATCATCCCTTTACACATTAATGTGAAACGAAACATTCTCATGGCTGGCTGTTGAACAAGAGGCAGAAATTCCTGCACGAGGAATTTTAATGTCACACTTCTTTCCTAACCTAGATGCTCTTCAGTGTGCTCGCCACTACAGCTTAGAATTTGTGAGTGCCCAAGGACACAGGCTTGCAGAGGTGACCACAAATTTGAAAAAGTCCAAATTTGAGCCCACAGGATGGAAAACAGAAGTTTTGTCTGGGTAAAACATATTTCAGAAAGCGTTTCTGAGACAGGATATCTCTATCCTCAAGAATATCCCCAGACTTCTGCAGTAACACATTTAGAAATCCAGTTAACCACCAGGCACTTGTAGTTTAGTGGAAATAAAAGTATGGCTCATTTGAAGGCCTGGTGGATGGAAACCGAAGCCCGTAGAAGAATATAATCAGATGTATTTTCAAATTAAGCCCAAATTTTTATGTGTCCAGACAACTATTGATGATTCCTGGGCGGGACATTAAGAAATTTAATCTGCTTTGTATGAGTTTTTAAGAACAGCAAGATATTCATCTCCATCTCGCCTTCTTTGGGCCTCAAATATTTTCCATTTTTTTCCAAAATGCTAGAGTCAAGGGTTTGCTTGTGTGTGTGTGAGTATAAAATGAAAGAAGACACGAAAGAAACCTCCTCTGCAAGCACAGAGCAGGAGATTTGACATTTTTTCTGTAAAAAGGGGAATGGGAATTGTCCTTCCATTGTCATTGCTGGCTCTGCTGATTTCCCTGGTTTCAGTTTCCCTGACATGCTGGGTGTCTGTTATAGCAGGAAGCTGAATTTGAGAATGTCTTAATTCACAATTAATTTAAGTAACTTTCCAAAGTACAGGAATGGGGAAAAAAAGCAAGCAAGTCTAAAGAATTAAAAGACAACTACTAAAAACAATAGGCTTGTAAAAAACAGGTATTTAACTCCGTTTACAGTTTAAGGAGAAAGATTTTTAATACTTTTCTTTGATGAGATCGGTAATTACAGAAGAGAAGAAAATCTTAATAATTTTTTTTATTATCTATATCTTTCTTTTTGAGACAGCTGGCACAGGAAATCACAGATTTGGACAAAAAAATACAGGATATCACAACTTAATAGCAGTGGCAAATTCACAGGAACCTCACACCGGTGTGAAACTATCAGACAGGTAGAAGTCCTCCAGGAAAACAAGACTAATAACCCTAATTTTGAAAAAAAAAAAAGTTTAATAACCCATTTTCCCGTGTTCTGAGGTCTGAAAGGTGAGACCCACCATGGTAACACTGGGATCTTTTATCCCATACTTGGTCATCGTTTTAGCATCATTCCCAATCACATTCGATAGGTCTCACTCTTTAGCGGTTTGGGCTTTTTGCTTTTGCTTTTAAAAAGTTTGCAGAGATAAAGGATTAAGTATCCTTGAGCTCCCCTAGATGTGTGAAATCCAGACAACTTGCTTTGAATTTTTCTATTTTTCTTGTATTAGTCCATCTTGTACTCAGTCCATCATTTTTTTCTTTCCAATTAACATGGAAACATCAATTTTTCTTCCTGGTTTTTATTTTGATTTTGTTTGTGGGGTTTTATTGAGGTTTTGTGGGGATTTTTTGATTTTTTTGTAGATATTTTTGGTTTCGTTTGGTTTGTTTGGTTTTGTTGTTCCGTTTTTTGGTTTTGGTTTTGTTTTTGTTTTTTTTTTTTAATTTAAGAGATATAGTAAAGGAGAGCCTCTGCTGCTGTAAATCAGGATAGTGTTAGGAATTTAAACAAAGTGTTTGGAGACTGAGTTAGGATCTAGTATTTAGGGACTGTGGATATAGGGTAAATTAACACAAACAGATTTCTGCACTTGTTAACCACGCAGAAAGATAACAGAGTAGACTGAGAAAGAAAAAAAAGTATTAAAAAATGCATGAATGCATAAATATTATTTAAATATATTTTCATGTAATAAATGTATATTTAAAATAAGCATTAAAACATAAATGCACTATTAATCCCTTTACATTAAAAAAATGTGAATTTAGTGATAATGGCTATTTACATTTATTAATATTCATAGTTAATGTATTTATGGCAAAAATGTTGCTTATTTGCTGTGGTTTTTTAGGAAAAAGAAAGGCATTAAGGACTGACTTTATAGCTGGGAGAAGGTATGCAGAATAACACAGATCCAAATTTGGAAATCCACATCTGCACGTCTGGCTGACCATGAATGACCTTGGAGTGTCTTTTGTCAAATTGTCCTTGGGCATAATTTGTGATGAAGTAATAAAACTTGGAAAAGCCTGTGCTGTCAGTTAGGAGCTTAGAGAGAAAAAAGCCTTCCCGAAAGGATAACTCAGCTTCCCCTTTTACCTAAGAGAAAAAAACTGTTGGGGACTCACCCTCAAACACAGAATCACAGGACCACTGAGGTTGGAAAAGAATTCCAAGGTCATTGAGTCCAACCTGTGACTGATCCCCACTGTGTCACCCAGACCACAGCACTGAGTGCCACGTCCAGGTGTTCCTTGGACACCTCCAGGGACGGGGACTTCACCACCTCCCTTCCAATATTTCTCAACCCATGCTGGGAAGAAATTCCTCCTGATGTCCAACCTGAGCCTCCTGTAGTGCAGCTTGAGGCCGTTTCCTCTTGTCCTGTCAAACATGGCACAACTGCAGGATTACTGCCACACAGAGGAGGGGCTGGGACAGTCTTGACCTTTTTTTGGCAAGTGAGAGGACCAAGTTGCTTGGAGCTTCCACAGAGAACCTCTGAGCCCATTTCCCAGAGTTTCTTTGTTCCTACACTGTCTTTAACCTTAGGCACTCATAGACATGTTGAAGTCTCTCCAGAGAGGGTTGAGCTCCCCTCTTGGCTCTACTGGTGAAAATCCAGAAACTCCTTCAGAAGTAAACTGGCTTTTGATCTTTGGCTTTGGCTACCAAGGGAGCTGATCCTGCAGGATGCTGAGCCCTGCTGTTAAAACTGAAGGATTTGGTTGTGATTTCACTACTGCAAACCCCTGGTTTAGTGGGGCAAGGGACCTTTCCATGGCCAAAACAGCCGCTGACTGAAGTGACCCCCACAGAGGACTGAAGTGACCCTCACGGAGGACTGGGCCTGTGGTTTGTTTATGGAAAACCGATCCTTTGCTGGAAAGCCGGAGTGGTGATTACACAGAGCGCTCGCCGGCTCCCGCTCCATCCCGTGCCAAGAACAACAGCGCAACGCTCCGAGTCAAACCTGCTCACGGAGCCGGGGCTGAGCACAGGCAGCAGTCAATGGATGGGACTCCTGCCAGCTCCCAGCCAGCCAAGGGTGTTTTGTTCCTTTTTAATTCACTCGGATCACGCTCGTCTCCGATGCTGGGTGCAATTCGGAGGTGCCGCAGGAATCCGCCGGGAATGTTTTGAGAGCTTTGGCACCATCCCCAGCGGCAGCAGAGACCAACCACTCGGTGTTATCTCCTTCCTTTGGCCATCCCATGACACTTTCCAGCTCCTCCCGGCTTCTAATTTAGCCTTCCCATGGAGTAATGTACTGCAGATTATTTAACTGTGTCTTTGCTTTTAGAATTGGAATGTTTGCGTTTCCTTACCCACACTGATCAGTGAACTTGAGGCATGGGTGATGTGGAGGGAAGAGTCAAGAATATAAATATTATAGATAGAAGAAATAGTTAGATTTAAGCACAGTTACCTTTAATAACCCTGTGTATATATTATATACATATATATACATATATTTGCTTTAATATCAAGTGAGATGTATACATGTATAAGCTGCCTATGAGTACGCTCTATAAAAATCAACATTTTTAAAGCCATAAATGCTTGTTGAGGGCCAAAAAGCTTCTAGTTCTTCATCACTGGAAGGTGTGATAGAAATAGAAATAAACCTTTGAAAGTCACCAGGTAATTTTTT
>VYXC01005275.1:204771-386464 GCA_013397175.1 Platysteira castanea | reverse complement strand
CAGGCAGCAGTCAATGGATGGGACTCCTGCCAGCTCCCAGCCAGCCAAGGGTGTTTTGTTCCTTTTTAATTCATTCGGATCACGCTCGTCTCCGATGCTGGGTGCAATTCGGAGGTGCCGCAGGAATCCGCCGGGAATGTTTTGAGAGCTTTGGCACCATCCCCAGCGGCAGCAGAGACCAACCACTCGGTGTTATCTCCTTCCTTTGGCCATCCCATGACACTTTCCAGCTCCTCCCGGCTTCTAATTTAGCCTTCCCATGGAGTAATGTACTGCAGATTATTTAACTGTGTCTTTGCTTTTAGAATTGGAATGTTTGCGTTTCCTTACCCACACTGATCAGTGAACTTGAGGCATGGGTGATGTGGAGGGAAGAGTCAAGAATATAAATATTATAGATAGAAGAAATAGTTAGATTTAAGCACAGTTACCTTTCATAACCCTGTATTATATTATATACATANCCTATATTTGCTTTAATATCAAGTGAGATGTATACACGTATAAGCTGCCTATGAGTACTCTCTATAAAAATCAACATTTTAAAAGCCATAAATGCTTGTCGAGGGCCAAAAAGCTCCTAGTTCTTCATCACTGGAAGGTGTGATAGAAATAGAAATAAACCTTTGAAAGTCACCAGGTAATTTTTTAAACTCTCCTGCTCATCACTAAAAGAAGAAAAAAAATCATGGAAGTAACAAGGAAAAGGAGTTCAGCAGCCAGCACACTGGAAAAGCAAAAATCCTCATCTGCAAAAAATCAATAAATTTTTAATTGAATCCTCAGCTTCTTCAATTCCCACAGAGATTTTTTTTTTTACATTTTGCCATTGCATTTAGGGAGGGAAAAGCTTAGCCAGCTGTTTATTCAGTGAACACAAGAAAAAAGGTGTAAATTTTAATGCTATAAATTCTTGTAGCTCCACTGAAGCAAAAGAAACAGCTGCTTACACCTGCTGTTGATCTAACACAGCTTAGCACCTTTCTAAAACATCTTCTAATGTCTCCAAGCACTCTCTTGTGGTTTTGTCATTTTGTTTTAATGAGATAGGGGGGGAAAAAGCCTCTAGAAAGATAAAGGCAAAAGCTTCAAGGAATGGAATGTAAAGATCTGTGGGCTAAGGAAAAAGAAAACATCGAATTTTAAACAAGGACAAAAAAAGACAAAAATTAAGAGTCAAACTGTGGGTTTATTAATACTACTCAGAAATTGCAAAACATTTTAAGTGTAAAACACCCAAAATTTTGGAACTGCTCCTAAAGTAGAATACAAATAAATTTATATGGAGAAATGGATCAGAGGTACTATTTGTAACATTTCAAGAGACTATTTGACTTTATGAAGTTGATACTAATATGATTTGCTTTACATTTGTTCAAAGAGACAAAATGCTCCTCATCATTTCTCATTCACACAATGAGAAACTAGAGGCAGAAAATCAGCATTCATTATGCTTTTAAGACTGCTGAGAACTGAACTGAGGGGCACTTTACCCCTCTTATGTCTGTCACCAACATTTTTGTTGATCTTGGGGTTAAATATGATCAATGCAATGAGTTTGGCCTGCATAGGAAGCTTGTAATAACCTGAACCACAGTTCCCAGGAATACTGTAGGGAAAGGGGAGAAAGAGAGAGCCTGATTAATGTGAAACCAACCCAGAAGAGACAATTCTGCCTAAAATATATTTAATGTTTCAGTATAACTAACATATTACTATTTATCTTGCTTTTTAAAAAATATATACTTTCTTTCTTTTTTTTCCCCCTCCTCCAGTGAATAACCAAAAAGCTTGGAGAAAACTCTTTTTTTTCCTTGCTGAAAAGAAATGCAGTGGTTTTCATTGAAATTCAGACAAGTAGTGCCAGGCAAGAATCCAATTTATGCTGTGGTCTCTTCTATATCACTAGTAATGAAGAGGAGATATAATATGAGCAAGAAATTACATTGGGTTCGCCAGTTTTATTGATCTGGTTTTCAGCTGGGTGTAAAGCAATTTTATTCCCGGTGCGTTTTGACTCTGGAGCACAAAGAGAGTTTCTGGACTGCCTAAAATTTGATAAAGGGATCATTTTACCTCTCTGCTGTTCACAAAGCAGTGAAAGGATCAGTAAACCTCCTCACAAAGCCAGAAGACTTTCACAATAATATCTGGTGGAAGAAAAAGGCCTTTTTGCTCCATGTCTTTCCTCCCCTAACCCAGAGCAAGAGCAAGGATACTTCCCAGCAGGACGGGCAGCCGCCAGCGAGGGAGCTGAGTGTTTATCCACTTCCCTGGGAGCTGAAGTGTGCTTTTCCACTCTTGTTATGTTAACCTCTGATACCAAATGTTAGTCTTGCCTGCCCTGTGTATGACATTGGCAGGCACCGGGGAGTAACAAAAAAAAATAAATCAAGAAAAAAAGATCATTTTGGCTCTTCACAGCGAAACAACAAGGAGGGACAGTTTGTGCATCCCTTCAGTTGCTAAACTGTGATCTCTCAAGGTTTTCTGTCTGTGTTGTCTCAGTCATATCCGTCCAGAATGCAGGAGCTCCAGTGCTTAATCCATGTTTGCAAAGTGGACTTTTTGCTTCAGTCTTAGCTATGGAGTGCCCAGTCATGTGAATCTCCTTCAAGAGAAGTTATTACAAAATATTCAGGATCAGATTTCCTGCATCATTACCACTGTACCAGGCCAGAACAGAGTCATGAAAGGGCATTAACTTTTTAAAACTGAGTGGAAATCTGTCAATTAAAATACGATTTTTGCAATAAATACATAAAAATAAGGTAAGTATTGTGGCAGCATGATATTCTCATTTTAGTTTTTCAATCTTTTAGCTTAAAACACTGACTGAGCACTGTTTTAATATCTGATCCAGATTGATCTTACTGATAACTTTTGAGGTTTTCAGTGGACTTTAAATCTAAATCCTTTTCAGTACAAAAGTTGCAAAACCAAAATAATTTTTGAAGTATAAATTTCAGTGGTAGAAACATTTCCTCATGTAAAATATGACTGCAATATTTTCATTTGCTTCTTTGTTTCACAGAAACAAAACTGTTGTGGTTTGGCGGGGGGGGGGGGGGGGTTTTTTTTGTTGTTTTTTGTTAAAATACAGTGGCAAAGCAAACATCTCACTTGAGATTTGGAAACATCCAGTAGCAGCACCAAATGTAGATAATCTGGGAGCACTGGTAGAAGACTATATTTTCATGTCAGAGCTGGACTCTGGGCGCATTTTTTAGTAGCGAGGATGACTCTTGAATTATAGCTTTTAACAACTGGCCTGAGTAGGCGAGAGTGTAAATAATTGCAAAAGTGACTGTGCCTCAGGCCATTGTAGAAGAGGTAAAGTCGTGCCTTATCACCTTCCACTGCGTGTTGACATGATTTTACAGCCTCAGATTGCACAAAGTGTTATCTTTGTTTCTCTAAATTCCTCTGACTGCAGCTATTCTTGTTCTTTTCAGTCCTACTTACTTTTCCAACTAGCTGTTTCATCCCTTCTTTGTCTTCTTGTTTGCCTCCCACTTCCTACACGCTATTACTCCACTTTTTTCCCCCAAAACCCCCAGAACTGTTGTTATAAACGAGTAGGTGATGTGTTAAACCTTTAGCTGGGACCCCAGACCTTGTGTTATACGTGCAAAGCCACAAGTGCAAAGCACGAGGAGGTGGAATTTTCTGTAAAAAGGGATCAGTGATAGGACCTGCACAGCAGTTGAAAGGATGGATCAGCCCTGTAGAAAGAGTCACAGAATCACTGAGGTTGGGAAGGACCTCCAAGATCATCCAGTCCAACCCCTGACCAAACACCACATCAACTAAACCAGAGCACTGAGTGCCACATCCAGGAGTTTCTTGGACACCTCCAGGGATGGGAACTCCACCACTTCTCTGGCCAGCCCATTCCAGTGTCTAGGAAGCCTTTCACTTCCCACACAGCCATCCACGAGACTGACGCAAGCATTGATGGCTATCCGAGCTCCACAGCAGGGTCTGTGTGGGGTGATTTAACAGCACAAGCCATTTCTGTGTGAGCATCTACTGCATTTAACAAGCAGCCCAAGGATAATCACAGAGAAATTTTGCATGTTCTTCATTTTATTGAGCTGATGCAGGATCCCATCCCTGGGAAAAACAGGGTGAAGCATGGAAATTGCCTTAAAGAACTTGAGACTGCAGCAGAACTGACATGTGGCATTTCTCTCAGTGCAAAGTAAGGCATGCTGCATGGTCAGTTTTTCCCAAGTGAAACAATTCCCACTTGCTGTAGGTATCACATCACAGGACAAAAGCCTCTGTGTGGAGGGAGGACTCAAAACTGCGTTACATGCTAGGACATTTGTAGGTTCTAGCTGGGCATTTTTGGGTTTTTCTGATATTTGCTCACTTTACTGACTCAGTAAGACCCTCAGATCTGTTACCTTGTTAGATACAGTGCAACATCCATTCTTTTCTAGAGGTATTTCAAAAAAATAGAAGCAATGGATAAAAGAAGGGGGAATTTTCAAAAATTAGGGGAAGATGCAGGGGAGGTATCAAGGTACAATGACAAAAGTGAGCTAATCCCTGAGGATGTGGAGTTTGGTACGGACAGATTTAAAAGAGTGATTATTTGTTTAACATTCTGGGCCTAGCTCAGTATAGTCATGTTTCCATAAAGAAATCAGGGATTCCTGGAGTTTTGCTTTATTTGGGGTTGATGAGAGCCAAAATATCTGTCTCTATCAGCTGAGGTCTGACTGCAACACTAACTTTGCCTTGATGCAAGAATAATCTCTCATTTCAGAAGAAGTAGACATGCAAAAGAGTTTTATTCACTCTCAGGATAAAAATTTCATCTTATTCACTTCATAATATTTAGGCAGAGACCACAATAATTAAGGGAAAGCCAAGATGCATCCTTTGACTATAAATAGTGCCATAAAAACTGTTCTCCATACCTTCAGATTAAACTCCTTACACATATTTCAAGCAATTCTACAGCATAATGATGTCTTGCTTCATATCAAAAGCAGAGCTTGCAGGGATAGAGGCTGTCTTTAACAAGCCCTGCTGGCTACTGAGATGAGCCATGCTGGGGAATTGCCTCCAGCAGGAACTTCTCAGCAAAGGGAAAAAGCGTTGAATTAACCGCTAAAGGAGAGATAAAAATCAAACCCAGCATGTGCACTGGAGAGAACATACATGCCATAACTTCATAACAGTCCTAAGGCCCCATAAATTTTCCTATTGTTCCTTGTGTGACCAAACTTGTATGACTCATGGATTAGGCTGTGCCAGTCAGGGATGATTGTGTGACCATCCCCATCTTCCTGCAATAAACACTCTCTGTGTCCTCTGCTCAACGCGTGATTTCTTCATTTTCCTCCCTTGCAGGGCAGAAACCTCAGTTGCTATTCTGGTCCTTGATAAAGGAATGGCTCAGCTGCAGAGCTGGAATGAGACACGGGACAGACAGCAAAACATGTGAGTAGGAACCTTTTACATAACCACAGGCATGGGTTAAACGTCGATGATATTTGGGAAGAGAGAGATTTGCCACGAGCATGTAGCAGAACAGAATTTGGCATGAGCTTCCTCAGAGGGAAAAGAGTTCCTTATAAACTAAGAACTTAGCCTAAACTTAGCTCCAAGCATGGACAGCCTGAAGCACAATCAGCCTCAAGTGTCAGTAGTATGATTCAATCAAAAGAACGTGATGGATTTTTCCATCCAGCATTTTTTTTTTTACCCACTACTCCCATGATGGGAGATGGGGTCAAAAGCCATAAAGTCTTCAGACTGAGAAGAAATTATAACTTTAAAACCCTCCATTCCTTTGCTTTTTTCCCTTATTCCCCTTGACTTCTAACAGGCTGAATTTGTCCTTCCAAATAAAACCGGGGAAGAATGGAATGTGGGTGAAAAACATTTGTCTTTTTACTTGGTTTTAAAAAAGATATGTAGGCAATGGAAAAAAAGGTAATCTCTTTCTTTGAATCGAGGTTAAGAAAAGGCTCTGAGCATGCAAAAAACTCTATTGCCTGTTCACACAGCCCCTAAGGAGTGGTTTTGATGCTGTTGTGCCTCCTTGATGCCTCAATCCGTTTCTTGTGCTGGATGCAGAGCATCAGCACATCCCTTCCCTGCCGGAGGGAAGCAGCATCCCCCTGGGAATGGGGCTGGAATGGTCCAGCTGCCAGGCTTGCCAGTCCCAAATCAATCCAGGGAGTTCCTAATTAGCTCACAGACAACCCCAGTGAGCTTAACTTAATATTATAAAAAGATGCATTAAATGTTTTACCTACAGATCCTCAAAGAGTACTTAATTTACATGTGTGTACTAGGCTTGGGAAATACCTTATTTAAGGAAAAAAAAAAAGGATAAAAAAAGATAGGTCAGGATGGACAGAGAGCACACTTTGGCCCAGAGTTGTTTCAAACCCCCTGCCTGTACATCTGCACTGGCCCAAATGGGACTTTCAGTTTTCGGCTGCCTGAAAGCTGATCCACACCACGTTTGCTGCCCTGCCCCTCCTCCAGCAGATGTGATTTCACACTAAGGTTTTAGGGAATTAAAAATGTAGAAGCTCAGCCAAACGGGCATCAGCATCCATCAGATAAGAAGTTTGAATAAAAATTGCTTTAATTCAAATAAAATTGCCTTTTAAGGACACAACACACAAATATTAACTACAGGGCATACAAGCCAGCGCTGAGAAATGTCCCACTTGCTTCAGCAAGCTGACTTCTGCTGTCAAATACACCTTGTCAGCTCTACTTTGAACCAAGACTCTTTCCATTCCAACAGACAAAAAGAAGAACCTTAACTAAACTAATTTAGGCAAAATATCGTTGCCCAGTTGCATTTCCATCGTTACACCAACTTTTGTTGCTGCTCGCAAGCGAGTGAGCCTCTCTTTTCACGGAATGTTTTACCATTCAACCTTGCTTTGCTTTGCTTTGCCCTATTTTCTATTTCTTCTGGTACCTCCCATTGAGAAGAGCACCTGTATTTGACACTAAGAGTAGGAATAAACCCACAGGTCAGGACACGTTTCCATGTGGCTGGAGGATGACTGGATGTGTGGTGTGGAACTGAGCCTTTCCTCTCAGTGATGGGTAACTTGCTTGGATCTAGCAGGTGCCAAACCAGCAATGCTCTGAGCCCCTTCCATTTGGAACTGCTTGACTTAGCAGTATTTTTTTAATCTTTATTTTGAAAAATATTAATTTGTTGTCGTTTCTTTCATCTTCTTTCAACTTGCTCCAGCTATTACAGTTCCACTGCACCTGAAAGGCGCAGAAGCACCGGTCCAGGAGGGAAAACCAGTACTATGGTTTACCTCCCTCTGGGAAAATTTCCCCATGATAAAGACATTAAGTGTCCCAAATGAAGTCACATGAACAAGTAGTAGAAACTTCCTGGAGGATTTCACTGGGAAGTTTTCTTCAAAAGCTATGCCACAGTCCTGAGTACAAGACGTTCCTGAAAATATTTGCTTTCTGTGATGGTGTAACTCAGTCCCATGGGAGGGATGGGGGGAGAGAAACCACCTAGACCTTCCCTTGCCCTGGGCAGGGTCAGTCACAGGCTTGTGAGTCCTGACTGATTTCCTTACTCTGTTGGGGTTTTTCATCAAATTTTAAGCTACATCACACATTTAATCATTGTTTCTGTCATTTTCCAGGTCTTCTCTGATTTGGACATGGTCAGAACTGAGTCCCAGCATCCCAGCTGACATCTGACCAAGCACTTTATGTATCTCCTTATATGTCCCAGTGTAGAATTTATCTTCCTCACAAGTGAATGGTGCTGTGACTCCAAATCTCCTCTTCCTCCATCACTGAGAACTGAAGACACCTTTTCCCAGTTCTAGCACAAGTAATGGAACCAAACTTCTTCACATGGTTTTAATTTGATTTATTTTTTTCCTTAGCACTTTTCTTACTGATAGTCAGGCAATTCTCTTCAGCTAATTTGGAATCATAACAAACGAGTAGGGGTTCAAAGTATGCCCATAATAACAAGGAATATATTTTCTTTCCCAAAATGTTGCCTATCATCAACCAATCTTGTTTCTGAATTATTCCTGCAATAAAGACCATCTCTGGAAAAAATGGATGCCATCAGAAAAAGGCAAGTATAAGGACATAAGTCCAAAATATGAGCTAAGCTGATACGTGATGTAACACACTAGTACAGTGGAAAGATTTGTAATCATCCACAACTCCATTGCTAAAACACAGCTATACATCAGAGAGTGTAAATCCCCTTTTGTATATCACTTAATGTAGAGTTTTATTTTGATACAGGAGTACAGATCCCTACATTTCCTTTGAAATGAAAAATATTTGTAAAACAATTAAAATTTTGTTCTGGACACTGCTATGCTGTGTGTGTGTAAAATCTTTGATGCAAGAAAGCGATTGTAGTTGTACTCACCAGGTGCATTTTAATGCATCTGGGGGATATTTTAATTAATACTATCATTATAATCCCATTTAATCTCACTTTGTTAATTCTCTGCCAAGGAAAGATGTTTGAAGGCGAACAAAAGCTGACTCTGTAAAATGCCTTTCTTTTAGGGAAAGCTCTGAAGAATAATGGCTTTCAGGGTGTGACCAGAATTCCTGCTTATTTACGTGCCTTACTCCCATCCTCCCTCCTGGCATGCCTGGAGTACACATTTTACACTGTGGCATCTTTGACCTACCATGTTAGTTGTTATGAGCTGTCCTAATTATTTTTAAGAAAGAGGAAAAGCTACAGAAGACAACTTTCCAAGAAATGTGTAACAGAACCAAGTTTGAAGTTCTTTGTGAATCTTGCTTGGAATTTCTTTCTAATACTTCTCATTTGTCTAGCCTGGGTGCAAGTGAGGATGCCAATGAGGTTTCAGAAATTCCTTCAGCTCTGAAATGGTACCACTGATATTCTGAAAACAGTATTTAAATGATGTTTAAATAAATGATTTCTATTCTTTCCACCAGATAGAAACATAGCTGGATTCCTTTTTACTTCTAACAAAACATTTGCAACAAATTTCAAGTAAAAAAAAAAAAAATTCTGGAGATGTTGTCAGGCCTTTTATTAAATTCTGGAAACTCGAACAAAAGTGATTTTGGCATTTGAAAGGTGAACAGCCTCCTATACTGAAGATACCAGTTAGTCAAAATGCTCAGAGCCAATCTTCTGCCCTCACTTTTTCTTCCTTGCCTTTGCTTCAAACCCACCATCTTAGGAAGGCAGGACCAAATGGCTGGAACACATTTCCATCCCAGGTAAGTGCATTTGTCAATGTATATTAACACCAACCACCATGGGAACTGCTCAGACTTGCTGAGGCACGTGTGATGTCCCTGCAGTCCCTTTTTGGGATCTGTTTGGGATTTCAACCACAAAGTGGTGCTGTTGCAAAAGCTAACCGGTATAAAACAGGCTCCCTGCTTTTAGAATGACCCAAGGCATGCATTAAACCCAATAAAATTTTCATGTATTTGCATACTCACACGCATATCTTCCCTATAAATATGCAATTTTTTATCATCAAACGAAATCACGGCAGTATCTGTTAATATGTAGAGAAAAATACATGTCTTCAAAGTATATAAAATATCACATGTTTTGAAGTCTGGTCAAGTGCCTAATTAATCAGATCAATGTCTTGTAATTATCCCAATTAAAATCCTCAGAATTCAAAGATGATTTTCTCCAGCACGCTTTCAGCAATGTTTCAGATTCTTCAAGACAGAACAGGGACTTGTTCAAAGTAATATTTTACTTTTTTGTTTGTTTGTTTGTTTTTGACCGTGTCAGAACCTCAGATGCAAGGGCGACAGATAAAATAAGGTGACTGTTTGGGAGCTGGATTGCTTCTCATAAAAAATTTAGAAACCTGCTTAAAGTGGAAAGGAAATCCACCTATGCTAAGGGTTAGCACGAGGGAAAAAACCACCCCACTCCCAGAATAACAGCTGAAGATGTAAAAATGCCTAGAAAGAAGCAGCTTCAGAACAACAGAAACATCTGTAGGGGAAAGGTTGGAAAACTGCAAGGACCAAACACGTCTCCATTTTCCCTGGCTGTGAAAACAGTCTGCCTACAATGCTTTTTGCAGTGCACACATATTTGGCGAGATTAAGGTGTCACATCTCAAATTACAGGGCGTCTGATTGCCCACAGACTCAGACACAGGGCAAAACCCCTCCACTCGTGCAAGCTCTGAGAGGTTTGCCTCCCATCAGAGGTAGGCGACCCCTCTGCCCAGGACTTTTGCTTCTAGACTTCTTCTTCTGCTGCTTTTTTTTCTTTTTCTTTTTTTTTTTTTTTCCCTTCTGCAAATGCGAACTTCCCGGGCTAGGGCTGCCTTCAGAGGCTTAACCCTTTGCCTACCTCCAGAAGAACATTCACCAGCCACAGGGAAGTTTTCTATTCCTAGCAGTGTTTGTCTACTTCAGGAGATTAAAAGCTGAGTCACATTTTAGGCATTTCTCAGATCTGACTACAGTGCCTGGGCTGGGTGGGGGACGCACAGGATTTAATTCGAGTTCCCTCCTCTTAGCTGAGAAAGCTCTAAATCAGATGGAAACAGCATTCAGGAACAGGGTGAGACATTGGAACTAGAGTTGTTCAAGTTTGAGGAGTTGGGGTTGTTTTTGATTGACAGAGCAGCAAGTTTTAGTAGAGAATCCTTAGGAGGCAGAGGTGGAAGATGATTTTTGTTCTCCATCTGGGCAACACGCGACTCAGGCAGAACTTATGAGACAGACACAAATTGTGGAATCCCCTAAACAGGACCATTTAAATTGCAGAATCCCCTAAATGGGAGCATTTTATGCTTGAAAAAATTCAGATAAAGGACAACTGCAACTAACGACACTGTCTCTATTTCAATCTATGGTGGCAAATATTTCAATGAGACTGTGACAACTCTCCAGGTAGATTAAAATGTCTTAAAGGAGATGGTACAAAGCTTTGACAGCAAGAGAGGGCTAATTATCTTTACACAGGGAGGGGAAAGAGAAAAAATTCACTGGTTAAACAGAAAAAGAAAAAACTTCATGAGCTAGTAAAAGAAGTATTCTTTAAGGAAACAATGTAGTGACCCTTAAGATTCAAAGTGTCACCTCATATCTTATATGACCACGTTCTTCTGGTTATGACTTTCTCAATTATGCTCGAATCAAACAGAAAAGAAAGATGACTTAAGCATGTAAATTTAGAGGGAGACTTAGAGGCATGCAGCTAAATTTATCAGCCATCTCTGTGAGCGACCTCTCTAAATAAAAAGTTTGGGAACCAGTCGCTGCTGGTTGCTGATGAACTTTCCACGTTTTTGGCACTTGCCATCCTTAATGGACGAATCTGCGAGTCAAAACAGGAGGAACTGTACACAAATCCATCTTAAGGTCTGTTCTGAACAGTGGATGTTTCTCCCAGCACTTATTTTTGTGTCATGGTGGGTGACTTCCTCGACAGGAACGCCGACCGAAGAAATAAATTTGTCAAAGATTTACAAATAATAGGAAAGAAAAAAAAATTAAAAGTGAAGCCAGAGTGAGAGTGCAGGAGCTTATGGCACTTTTGTGTCTCTATTTCACCTGTTTGACGTGTCCCGTAGTGGCTTGTGAGCAGGGGTAGGAGCAGCAGCACATGCTGGCAGTGTGAGCAAGGCGTGTGCATGTGTGTGCATGTGGGAGACAGAGGGAGCGTGGGGGACAGAGGGGCGGGAATGGGGGAGTGGATGGACCATTAGAGTGCAAACACAGAGACATTCCTGCAATAAAATACTCGTCTGCTGAGAATCGCAGTCTGGAAGGGATGGTGGTGATTTAACAAAAGAATTCTCTAAAATGTTCCCTGGTGCTAATACTGTTCTTAATAATGTGAAGGGGTTTTGCCAGGAAGAGGAATAAAACCATCAACTGGATTTAAAAAGAAAAAAAAGAAAATAGGCACAGGATAGTGTTTTGAGAGCACGCAGAGGGGAAAAATGACCTTTACAACGGTTTTGTCATTTTCAAAAAAATGCCTCATTCTCTGAATTTCCCCAGCCAGGCAAGGTTGTTATAAATGGTAGGTAGGGAAAGCAGAGTGTGGCAATAAAGGGGTTAATCCACGGAGCACAGAGCCATCTGGCTGAGCTGGTTTGTTATAATCGAGCAGATTATGTTCACGGGACTCAGAGTTTAAGGCTCCTCTCCCATAGAGCAACTCTGCACAACCCAAGCAGACCAACTTTGGGACTTTGAATGAACGTATTTACATCCACCTTTCTCTTCATGTCGACTTTTCTGGAAACATTCACACGGATGCCATGGTTACTCCTACCACGGTAAGGGAAATTTGACGTTTTCTAATAGGGTCCTAAGAGGGCAAGGAGGGGAGGGGGAGGAGAGGGATCCTTTAAAGAAGTATAATGGGGAAGTGGTGGGGGTCTTGTAAGGGGTAGATGTGTCCCAAATGTTGCCTTTCCCATTGTGCCTCCTCCTTCTCCCACCCCTACTTGCCCTGATAGTTTGCTTCAGTCCTGAGGTTCCCCTCTCCTCCTACTCCTCACGCTGTTGTTCGGGTCCCTGGAAAGAAAGCGGCGGAGGAGAAATACGAGGTGCTACAGGAATCTGATTTAAGGGGCAAAAGCAAAGGAGACTTTTTGTTTTGTTTTAAGAGGGAAACCAGCAAGTTCAGATATAACAAAAGGGGTTGAAAATCTTGACCGTGGATTGCAAGAACCAGCCTCAGCACACGTAGCATGCTCGCCCTCCGGCAAAGTTAGAGCCCATGACAAGCAAAGCCAAAATTCCCAATTTCTAGACCTCGCCTGCCTCAGGTAACCAGCTTCACTGGAGCTTTCATATTTTGTGTGTGTGCCAGACACTGGAAACCCTGTTCATGACCTTTGAATCAGTCCTCATTCTCCTCAAACCCAAACACTAAATTCTCTGGGAAGAGCTGGAGATCAAAAGATTCCCTGCACATCTGTGTCTAGGTGAAAAAGATACACTCGCTCTGTGCTGGAATGGCAGGGAAACTATTCTTGCGTTGCAGCTCCCAGCGTTTGGTGAGTGCCTTCTAGGAATGCAGCACACCACTAATCAACAGAGATGCACATCTAGAGAGCAAAATAGAAAGCTGTTTCTCATCTAAACAGCTGAAATGCAGCTTAAAGCGTCAGTTACTGGCGAGTCCTTATGGAGACACCAAACTGCTCTTAGCCAAGAGGGGAAAAAGTCCTTGAATGGTTTAGATAGTTTTCTGATCAGTTCTTAATCCTTCATTAAAATAAACGGGAAAGCTCTGTGCTGGTCCTATCTCTTGAACTATAAATATGCAGTATCTGGAGAGATGGATATTTTGGATTGAATAGGGCTGCCATGCGCACATTCTCTGGTTCCTATATTGCAAAACCAGTTATTTAGAGATGACTCTGTGAGTGAGGGGGGTTGCTTCTCCCCCTCCCCCCTTTTTAAATAGACAGGGATGTGTGTTATATGGTCCAGACAATTGTTGTGAGCTAAAACCTTTCAGAAAACACTCTTTGCTCTCAGGATCGTGTGATTTGTTTCATGAGGAGTGCAAATGGTACGTAAAGTTTTGCCTTTGCATTGTGCCTTCAGGAAAATATCCAGACAAGTAGGAGAGGCATTCTCAGGCGCAGAAATACCTGATAAGTGGAAGCCTGCAAGTGGAGGAGTGGCACAAGAAGCACCTATAAGTGGGATGCAAGGAAAAGGCAAATCTTATAGTGATAAGAAAGAAAAAAAAAAAAAAGAAAGAAAGAAAAAAAAAAAGCCTTGCCTGACAAAAGCAGCAGAGAATGAAAGAGTTCAGCATGGTCCCAGCTGCTGGTAGTAAAAAGACCGGTCTGAGCTACATGTGTCAGTACCAGGGGCTCTGTATGTGAGCACCGTGGGGGGACAAAATGATTGCAGGTGGTGCACCCAGAACATGGGGAGAAGAGGAGGTGCCAGCAGAGCCGGGAGGGGAGTGCTTTGTGTACAAGGGTGCTATATGTTGAGGTATGCAAAACATGTAGGTTTAAGAGGTGTTGTTTGTATTGTTCTGCTGTGGGTTGGGGTGTTTTTCTCTTCAGGGAACAAAAAATGAAATGGTGCATACAAAAGTAGATAAAACCGGAGGGAAGGTGCTGCACAGCAGAAATAAAGTGCTGTGTGTTCACTGTTGTGCACTGGGGTTACGAGGGCAGGTGAGACATGCAAAGGTGGTCAGCTTGAAAGGGAAACTGCTGCACATCAAGTGGAAAAAGAGGATCTTTGTGGGTGGCAGAAAGTTTAGGAGCTCACAAGAGGAAGTAACACGAGAGAGAGATGGGTAAAGGTACAGGCTGGAGGCCGGGTGAGGATATGAAAGGGACATACAAGGATGGTAGGGTCTGCAAGGGGGAGGTTGGGTATCGAGTGGGAGTGGAGGGAGAAAGGTGAAAGCACAAAGGATGTTTGGAGGAGGAATTAAAATGTGAACTATTGGCTATTTGGAGAAAGGTATGGAAAATAATCAGCTACATGATGCTTGTGGGGGGCGTCAAAAGGAGACACCTTTGAATCTGTCAAGAAATAGATACGGGGATGTATTTACAAGGAAGGTGTCAGAGTATGAAAGGCAAGGCTTGCATGGTGATGAAAACGTGTGCCGAAAACAGGAACGCAGAGGGAAAAATGAGCTGGATGGAGATAGGATGTGGTGAGGGGAAAAGGGTCCTGTAAGTATGTGAAGGGGTAACTGATTAGAGATATTTCAAAGGAGGCTGGAAGCCTGCTGGAGTGTGCTGCCTGCCTGCAAGGGAGAGACGGAACTGGGAAAAAGCCACGTGGAAGTAGTGTGAGGAAATTCAAGAGAGTGGAAATCAGGGGGGCAGGATGAACTGCGACAAGGATATAAAGCTATGGCAGGTGTTGAGAAGCACAAGGAAGGGGAAAAATTAAGGAATGCAGGAGGCATGAATGAGGATGAAATGAAGAGCTATGTCTTCTGCAAAGATGCCTAGGGAAGAGGTGGTTTAGAGGAGATTCAGGGCAAGAGAGCAGAGAGTGAAGGGAAATGTGGGGGTGTGTTTCTTAGTAGGCAGAGAGGGGAAGTGGTGCAAAGGTGCAGTGGTTTGCCCAGCAGAATGGGGGATGCCTCTTTACTGGGCAGTTGGAGTGACACAGGGAAAGAACAGGCAATAAGTTACAGGGGAAGCAGTTGGGCCAGGAACGGCAAGTAAGGAATAATGGGAAGACTGTGGGAGGAGGAGAACATACACAAACAAAAAGGGGCGATTTTCTGTTGCAACAGACGTAACAAATGTGTTTATATCTCTGTGGTAGGTACTGGCTGAGCGAAACAGCAAGAGGGAATGGAACAAATGTGCTGGTGGAGAAATGACTAAAGATATAAAGGGGTGGGAGGAGAAGGAATGGGAGGAAAAACTACCTGGAGGGCTCTATAAGCCACATGGCTGTGCTAAGGTCAAAAGTAAAGTGTGAAGTGTGTGGGGAGGCGAGTGGAGTTGGGAGCTGTAGGGCATGAGGTGGAAGTGGATGGGAATGACAGTTCCTGTTACAAGGGGTGAGGAGCTCAGCGTGGGTTGACACACAGTGTTGTGGGAGCGAGGAAGGGACCTGTCAGGCTCTGCCTGCTTGCAAGGGGTGTGCAAGAGAAAGGAGGGAAAAGCTGTGTCTGATAAGAGAGATTTGTGCACACAGCATGCCCAAAGGAAATGAGGGAAGTACAGGTGAGGATTGCAGACCTGGGCGTGGGGCCTGGGAGAAGGAAAACTGCTTATGAGGGAAGGAAGAGTGATGAGGAGTGAGAAGAAGTTTATGGTGGCTTAATCCGTCTGTCGTTATCCGCCTCTCGGTGTGAGGGAGGCTGAGTGTGCAAGGGGCCCCATGAGCATGCAGTGCACCAGGAGAGCAGATTGGGAGTTCAGTGCAAGGGCAGAGCAAGCAGGAGGCGCAGGTAAATCCAGACAGCCCTTGGTGATAGGTGCGTGGATACACGGGATGCTGCTTCTGTGTGAGGGCCAGGGCGAATGTGTTCAGTGAGTGCTGTGCTTATGGGCCTGGAAGAGTTGCAGGTGATGAGGACAACCCGGGTAGAAGCCAAAATCCTTGAGGGGCAAGTAAGAGCCCTGGGTTGCTGTAAGGGACTAATGCCCCTGTGGAAGTCCCAAAGAGCCACCCAGGAGCCCGTGCTGACGTGCAGGGTGGCTACCAGAGGCTGAGGGGAGCATCACGTGTCCACTGCGTTCGTGGCACAGCTCTCCATGTCGAAATCACTTACGTAAGGCCGGCACCAGGGGTGAGTTTCGTGAGTGCTAGGAAAGCAATGTTTGCATTGAGAAGGAGGGTAGGAAAGGATGACTAACCGGGAAAATGGTTTGGTGCGTGGGTAGCGATAGGACCCAGCGTGCTCTAGATGTACCTGCCTTCTGCGTGACTTGCACAGCAGGCAGACTCTCCCCTAGAGATTCTTTGCAGGCTTTTTATGAAGAACTGCTGAATAAGCCTTAGGAAATCCTAGTAGGCTTAACCACAATATTTAAACCAGCTTCATTCAGAAGCGTACCAATGCACCTTATTTTCGTGCATTAAAACCTCTGAATACTGGTGCTGGCACAAAAGGGCAGAGAGGTTTCTCTGGGACAAGTTAACAGGGCTCTTGGATCAACAACCATTGGGCTGAAGCACACAGAAGGACTACAGATGTCAGTCAAAGGAAGGAGGAAAGCACTGGCTTTCTCCATGGCTTGAAGCAGTGCTGGAGTAATGTGCAGTTGGCTGAAGTCTGTAAACGTTGGATACATCTTGGGTGTCAGAGGAAATAAGAAGGAACTTATTTCCCTTCAAAACAATTGCATTTATTGACAACAGCTCTTCTTCAAATCTGGTCTAAAAACATCTTCAAATTGTGTGGCTCGCCTAGGACTTTGGGTTCTTCTGCACTGAGTGGGAAAGTGCTTGTTTTCATCCATGGCTGGGGAGAAGATTGTGAGTATTCTGTGAGACTTGCATTGGAAGAAGGCAGTCCGATTACACAGAACCTCTAAGCTTAAAAGTTGAAGCCTCTGAGCCCAGGCCTTACATAACATCAGTCCCATGGATCATGGTTCCCTTTTCTGTTCATTGCAAGGACCAATTCCTGCTAAAATAAAAACAAGTAACCTGTGAAATGATAAGCAATTAGTGTTCATGCAGGCATAGGTTGTGTTGGGAACCCACTGTCATGTTTTTCACAACGGTTTCCCACTGCAAAGTCCAGTTCAAGCTCTCCAGCTGGATAGTTTTTCCTGGCAGTGCTCACAGCTGGTTTCAGTCTGCTGGAAGCACCTTTCTCCTCTGGTGGGAGTGAACTTCCTACCATGGCAGGCTGCGGGTGGAGGGGATGGTGAAGCAGTTGTCCATGAGGGGGAGATGCAGTCCCAGACACTGGGATTCAGCTGGGCTGAAACCACACACCACAGCCTGCTCAGCCCACTGCCACCAGTGCTTCCCTGGCCTCTGTCCACCCTGCTCCCTCCACTGGGAAAATAAAAATCAAACAGTGGCAGCAACCTGTCAGCTGGCTGAGGAAAGAGGAAGGGATTGATGGATTGTTGCAGCAGGGGGGACGAAGCAAGAGTGAGTGACCTGTGCTCAGTTTGGAGAATGTGGGGCATTTGTGCCTGCCTGGGCTCTCTGCAGCCATGACAGCCAGAGAAATCTGCTTGAGAGGGGCTGGAACATCTGGGTGTCCATGCAGATGTTTGCCAGGCCATGTGTGTGTGTCTCCTGGTGGTGTCCAGGAGCGGCCAGTGGGAAGAGGAGTGGCGTGGGTAGGGATGACGGAGGGGGATGGCAGCTGTTTCTGTGTGGGAGACTCTTCATGCATCTGTCAGTGGGGGATGCGGGGATCAGTGGCTTTCTGAGGGGACAGATGGGATGTGCGTGTGAAGAGAGAAGTGCTACGGGTGGATATGGAGTAGTTTCAAAGTTGTGAAATGAGCGCTAGAGGGAACATACACAGCTACGTTCTTGATTGTATCATGAGCTTTAAGTCCACAGGGGAAGGGGAGTCCTCTGCAGGAAGCCTCAGGGGAGATCATACTCCCCAAGGAATTCAAAGCAAAACCTCACTCAAGCATCCAGTTCAGTTCAGTCTCCCTCTCTCCTTCACACAGTACAAGCAAGCTAAGAAAGGTGGTCCTTTCCTTCAGGGCAGCAAGCACTTGAAAGGTCACAGCAGGACCATGTACTCCTCCCTCTCTGATCTTTCCCTGCCTCTGTCTCTTCTCCACCTCTTCACACACACAAGGAAGGGTCTTCCCCAGCTTGGCCTCTCTGTTTGTGTTTGGAATTCCCACTTGAGGGAGCGTGTGGCGAAGCTGCACGTGAGTGAGGACGCTGCCGTGTCGGGAAAGGCTGTGGCTGTGCATGTCCAAGCAGAGCTTGCTGGTTGCCACCACAGGCCCAGAGAAGGAGCCTGTTGGTTGCATTTTGATGCACATGGCACGGAGGGCAGGGTTTTCCACTTTTCCATCAGGCATTGCTCTCTGCCCGTGACTTCAGAGGGAGTCACCACTTGTGTAGCCATGAAAACGCAGAGATCCTGTGGAGCAAGGTCCACTTGTGTTACCTGTTTAAAAACCTGCACCAGAGGTGATGAAAACACCCTGGAAGGATTGCAAGCCACAGGGTAAGATTTGCAGCACCCCTCCAGCATTGCCTGTGCTTGCACTGTGCACGTTGCCCATAATGGAATCACAGCAATAAACGTGCTGCTTCTCAGTTGCTCTTTCACACCTTCCAGCAATAAGTTCCCGTATTTTGGGTCTGACCTTGCTATAGATTTTGCATGTTTTATCTTACATTAGCTGAGTTAGCATGTGAGAATCTAGTTAATTCAAAAATATATATTTCTAGGCAATGCCTTACAAAAATTCATCCACATTTGCCAAAAGTCTAAATCAATACAGTCAGAGGTAACTAGCAGGGAACTGTAGAGCTGCAGAAGGAAGAAGTACTTTGTATTCTACATGAATTCAGGTTGTGAGTGTGAAATTTAAACCCAACCACTTCCTTTGAAAAGCTTGTAGTTAGACAAGTTCGAAGACAGCATCCTCTCCTGTGACTTCTGCCTCACCCAGGAGATGGACACACTTGTAAGAACCAAATCAGCTTCTGTCCCCTCAAGAGATGGGATTTGGGCAGTATTTGGTTTCTGCTCAAAACCAAGACCATATATTTTGGTTTTTAGCTATCAAATACAGACCTCATAAATGTGATGTGATACAAAGCCCAGAGCTGTTAAGAGGGACGTCATTTCGTGTGCTGAGGGGTCTTTCCTGGATTTGTACATTCAAAAATTAGAAAGTATTTACTCACTTCAATGTTCTCAGCTCCTGTGAGAGGTAAAACTATGTCCTCCACTCATTTCTCAAACAATTTGCACAGTCAGATTTTACATGAGTGACTTTCCAAATAGATGATGCAGATAACTCCATAACATAAAAAGAAAATCTTCCTGAAGGAATGGTTTTTCTTTCCTGTTTATTCATATTTGCTTGTTATCCCACTTAGATCCCTTAACATCTTGAGCAACTTTCCTTCTTTGTTACTATTTGATAAAGATATCCCTCATATATTTGACTTAAGCTGTCCTTTGTTTAAGCCCATTCTTTTCTTACAGTTAATATGACTTCTTTTCTCTCTAAGCATTTTTTTCAATTTCTTAATTATGTTTTTCCAGTTTTCTGACTTCCTTCAATTTCATCCAAAACTTTGTGGCACTAGAGCATTCAGGAATAAAAGTGATGTTCCAAAACCAGGAGACCCCTTTCCTCTATTTGCCTGCCTTCTGTAATTACACTGACTTTTTGCACTCACTATTTTTCTCTTTTGTGTCTGCCTTCTACTGTAAAAGAACTTCTGTCTAATAAATCCAGCATTAATTCCTTGTTTAAATCATAGCTAGCTAATTTTCAGTATTATACCTTTCCAGCTTCCTCCCTAACATTTAATACAGTTGCTCTGAATTGATTTTTCCTAGACATATTATCTTATGCTTTTCTCATCTGAATCTCTTATTTTCTGACCATTTTTCTAACAAACCTCTGTCCTTCTATATGGCATTTTTTTCTATCCTTTCCATTCTTTCTATCCATCTACAGCCCATTCCTTCTCCCATATAATTTTTCTTAAGCATTACTCTTTAACTCTTTCAGACTGAGATGATTTTTGAGGTTCCTTCCAACCCAAACCATTCCATGTTTCTCTGATTTTTACAGGGTAAAACTCTTTCTGAGAGAGCTGGCAACCATCTCATCATATAGGGACACCTTTAAGAAATATTGCTTCAATATGTTTTTCTTCCTAGATTGGCTCTAGATGTACTTAGAACAAAGTATTAATTTATTAATACAAAAAGTATTAATGAATTAACCTGGGAAGAGACTTTTTTTCCTGCTCAGAGAAAATGTCTGTATTCAAACTGCCTTTTTAAAGTCTGAAACACTCAGGAAATATGTCTAGTTTTTCTCTTGAAAGACAAATCATCACAAGTTCTGAGAAAAGAAAAACAATCTAAATACTACTGCAAGATGAGTTTGGGAAGGAGTTGTTGTTGTTGTTGTTGTTGTTGTTTTATCAAAAGAAAATGAAAATAAACAAAAGCTTCATGGAGTTAAATCTTGCCCTGGGAAGCTAAAGCTGCTTTTCACATCTGCTAGGATAGGGAGTGGTCTCCCTTGGAGAAGTTTGCATTTTGGGGAAACAGAAATATTTTTAAAGTCTGGTGATTTTTTTTTTTTTCCCCCTGTGTTTCCTCTAGTCAGAAATCTTCCTCTTAATTTTTTTTTTTTTCTTATGNTTGAAAGACAAATCATCACAAGTTCTGAGAAAAGAAAAACAATCTAAATACTACTGCAAGATGAGTTTGGGAAGGAGTTGTTGTTGTTGTTGTTGTTGTTGTTTTATCAAAAGAAAATGAAAATAAACAAAAGCTTCATGGAGTTAAATCTTGCCCTGGGAAGCTAAAGCTGCTTTTCACATCTGCTAGGATAGGGAGTGGTCTCCCTTGGAGAAGTTTGCATTTTGGGGAAACAGAAATATTTTTAAAGTCTGGTGATTTTTTTTTTTTTCCCCCTGTCTTTCCTCTAGTCAGAAATCTTCCTCTTAATTTTTTTTTTTGTCATAGGTTGTTCTCATTTGCCCCATTCCTCTGAAATAAAAGCTGGTGAATTTTCAGTGTTACCTGTTTATCGAACTATGGTTTAGCAAATCTTATTTGTTTGGTTGTCCTTGGGTGAGTTCATTTGCTTATCTCAGTCTTACTTTGCACCTCTGGTTCAGACTGTGCCTTTCCTGACTCTGGTTTGACACCAGCACTTCCACTGACCCCAGTGCATTTCTGATTTACCCAGGATCAGGGCAAACATGGAAACCCACCTGACTGCAGGTCAAACTCTGCCCTCAGTTGCACCCAGTCAATCCTATTAAAATTTCTGAGCCTGTAACTTTGAATTTGTGCATTGGGGTTTGGTTTGGGGGGCTTATTAAAGCCGTAAATGCACATCCGAAGCATTTTAGTATGTTGAGCCATAGATATCAGAAAAGGGGAGAGAATATGCCTATATTAGATAGCTGCTGTTTTGATTGGAAAAATTGCAACAAATCCTTTTTTGTTGTTGTTGTGGGAATTTGTCACCTCCTCAGAGACAAAGCATTCCTTACTTGTTCTAATAAATCTCAACTAAGTCTCTGTGGGCACCAAAGTTTAAACACCTTTCAGGCTTCTCCCTTGCTCAAAACCCTGTGTCCTTGTTGACCCACCAGCCATCCACAGACCAGGGAACTGGTACTTGGAGCTATAAGGACAAAGCCAGGGAAGCCCAATAATGTGGAGAAAGCAAGGGTGTGATGCTTCTACCACACAGGGGACTCTTGGGCTTAGGAGGCAAAGTGAAATTCCTCAGGACTGGAGTATTAAACGCAATAAAATCCATCTCTAGTACAGTCTAATATCTCCTAATATGGTCTGTGTCTCTAAGAACCCAGGCAGCCAGATAGAATATTCTTCAAAGGTCTGTCATGTCTAATTTTATATTCATCAAGTGACTGGGCTTCCACCACTCCACTTAAAATTTTCATACCATCCCCCATCCAACTTGAGTGCCATTCATTACTACAGCATTGAGTGCTTTCCCATGGGCAAGTTGTTAGCAACAACACAGTCCTGGGTGGCAGTAGGACAGCTGGCAAGAGACCATTTTAGACGAGTGGTTTGGCTTCAGTTTTATTTTTTCCTTAGTTAAATTCTAGCGGTTACCTTTTTGTGATGGCATTCTTTGAGGAAGAAGTGAAAATAAAAGGCGTCATTGTGGAATGTAACAGAAATATTTTAGTAAATAACCTGTTCTTGGGGAACAGCTCGTTTTCGAAAGAAAGGTTGCAGTGGTGGGGCCACACCCTGAGTCCTGGGCCCAGTTTTGGGGCCCTCACTACAAGATGGACATTGAGGGGCTGGAGCGTGTCCAGAGAAGGGAACAGAGCTGGGGAAGGGGCTGGAGCACCAGGAGGAGCTGAGGGAGCTGGGAAAGGGGCTCAGCCTGGAGAAAAGGAGGCTCAGGGGGGACCTGCTGGCTCTGCACAACTCCCTGACAGGAGGGGGCAGCCAGGGGAGTCGGGCTCTGCTCCCAGGGGCGGACATCAGGAGGGATTTCTTTACTGAAAGGTGGTCAGGCACTGGAAGGGGCTGCCCAGAGAGGTGGTGAATCCCCATCCCTGAAGGTCTCCAAGGGACTACTGGACCTGTCACTCAGTGCTCGGGGCTGGGTGACAAGGTGGGGATCAGTCACAGGTTGGACTCCATGATCTTGGAGGCTTTTTCCAACCTCAGTCATCCTGTGATTCTGTGAAAAGCTCGGTACCATCTCCAAAAGATAATTGGTGTGTGTCTAACCTGGCAGCAACCTGGACAGAGTTACAGAAGGAAACTCCATACAAATTACCATGCCTGCACCTTCCCTCATGAGAGTCTCCAGATCCTCCCACCTATTAGCAAAACTGCACCAGGAGTGTGCAAAGCTCTCCAGGGACCAATTGCCCAAAGACACCCTCTAGGCTGGTGTTGACACATCCTGCTGTGTAAAGCAGCTCTGGTGGATCAGCACAGACAGCACTTTATGAGCCAGCACCCTGCAGGGTGAGCACAGAGGACAGTCCCTTGCTCTGCCAGGTCGATGCAAACACCCTTAGGCTCTTCTCAGGTATTCAGACTGCTTGGTGAGGCACATGAGCTAAGCTACAGCCTTCTTCCAGCTCCCCCAGGACAACATGATCCTTTGGGATGACTGGAATCAGAAATCTTCCTGGTCCTCTACAGGAAGGACAGAATGGCTTGGGTTGGAAGGGCACCTTAAAAATCATCCAGTTCCACCCCCGTGCCATGGGCAGGGACACCTTCCACTATCCCAGGTTGCTCCAAGCCCCATCCAGCCTTGGCCTTTGACACTTCCAGAGGTGGGGCGGCCACAGCTGCTCTGGAAAACCTGTGCCAGGGCCTCAGCACCCTCACAGCAAAAGAATTTCTTCCCATTATCTAACCTAAATTTCCCTTTTCATTGTGAAGCCATTCCCCCTTGTTCTGTCACTACAGTTCCTGAGGAAAAGTCCCTCTCCATCTTCCCTGTATCCCCTTCAGATACTGGAACGTGCTCTGAGGTCTCCACACTGTTCTCCTCTCCAGGCTGAACAGCCCCAGCTTTCCCAGCCTGTTCCCACAGGGGAGGTGCTCCAGTCCCCTTATCAACTTTGTGGCTTCCTCTGGACTTGCTCCAACAGTTCCATGTGCTTCTGTTGGGGGCACCAGAACTGAATGCAATATTCCAGGTGGGGTCTTACCAGACCAGAGTACACATGGGCACCACAACATCCCTTCAGACAGGTCCATAAATTCGATTATTTTCATTTTTATTCTTAAACACCCTAAATATTTATGGCTATTTAGGGAGATTTGTTTACTCTAATTGCTTTCTGATTTTTCTCCTGATTAATTGATTTTTTTTAGCAACACATGGAAACTTACAGACTACCAAGTAGCAGTCAAAATTATTTCCTGGTTACCTGGCAGATTTCCATCGATGGATTTCACTTCGGTTTTATCCGTCTTTTCCCATCCATCAGCTTCTATTTTCCTCCTGCCGAATATTCTTGAACAGCCAGTTGCTAGCTCTGGAGATAACTAACTTAACAGAGGCCTAATTCTGACCCCACTTACATGGAAGAAGCCTAATGTCCCCCCAGGGAATAAGTTCATCTTGAGGCAGTGAAAATTTAGACCAGAGTCAAGACCTGAGAAGTCAACAGAGAAACTATTGCCAATAGTCAGGAAAATGAGAAATGAGGAAAAAAGGGAAATGAGAGTGCTTGTTTCTGCACAAAAAAAAAAAAAAAGTTTCTTAATGTAGAAACAGTTTTCCAAATCTGAATTTGCACAGCTTTCTCCAAAATTCTGCTCTGACCTGTCAAAAATTATCTAATCAGTCTGATACTGCTCTTGTTTGTTTGTTTGCGCCCTTGCTTGTTTTCTCCTCTCTTTTTTCAAGAAGGTGTTGGTGAGGTGACTCCAGCTCTTTCGATTTTTCCATCCATGAAATTCTCATCCAGATGAATTATGTCAGACCAAATCTGAAAAATGAAACCCAGTGTCCTACCTTTGATCTGAGGCAAATAATTGTAGGTGCCATCGCCAGCCTTCCACAGGAATGCGGTCCAGAGCAAAGGACTTGTAAAGAACCTCTGATATACTTCTAAAAGCCATAAAATGTTTTAGCAATTTTGGGTTTTCCTCCCTTCCTGAAAAGGAACAGATGGGAACAGAAGTAAACTCTGCCATCTGGAAAGACTGAAGGATCAGTATGAAAAGAGCCAGGTGTCAAGTTTGTTCATCACCAGCCCAGCTTTGTCAATTATCAACATCAAAACCTTGTCTGAACAAGGGCTGAATTACACTAAAGATAAATGATTTTGCAAAGCCATTTTTTCAGTATCTTTTTGTCACCTAATTGTTCAACCATCTTGAAAACTCCAGTTCCAAACAGAAAAAGGAAAGAAATTAATTGGAAGTTTTATTTTTTATGCCGTAGGAAATTGTCTGCCTTGGTCTTTCCTACCATCCATTGAACACTGCAGTCTGGATTCCACTTAAAGTCCATTAGCTCTGTCATAACCTTTTAATATTATGCTATATTGAATTTATATATTGGTAATTTGGACCTTGTTCTAATAACAGCTCTAAATGGAAATGTAGCACCTGTAAATCTCTGAGTGGGAAATCAGAAGCACAAAATTCCTTATAGTGCTGTTTAGTCTCTGGAGATTGTCTGAATCACTGATTTTTTTGCTTAAAATATTGGATATTATGTGTGTAAATGTAATTTTACACACATATTTTACATATACATATGTGTTTTATATGTGTACATGTAGATATTTGGGCATATATATGTGCACTAACTGTACACAGAACAAGACTGAAGATGTCTTGTTCTTTATCCGAGCAGATTTTCTTTTTAAAATTATGTTTTATTTACATTTCATTTATGAGATTTCACGCCACCTGTGGTTTTAATCTTATTATTATGTAAGTGGCTATTCCTTCTTTCTACTGAAGGACATTTGTGCAAATAATTTCCCTTCTGCCTACTAATGAGACTGATAATACAGAGCCCCAAAAATACAAGTAAGAAACCTGGAGTGACAGCACAAGGGGGAATGGCTTCACACTGAAAAGGAAAATTTAAGTTGGGTTTTAGGAAGAAATTGTTCCCTGTGAGGGTGCTGAGGCCCTGGCACAGGTTTCCCAGAGAAGCTGTGGCTGCCCCATCCCTGGAAGTGTCCAAGGCCAGGCTGGATGGGGCTCTGAGCAACCTGGGATAGTGGAAGGTGTCCTGGCCCATGGCAGAGGGTTGGAATTGGATAATTTTTAAGGTGCCCTTCCAACCCAAACCATTCTGTGGTTTTGTGACTCTTTACATATAGATAGATAGATAGATAGATAGATAGATAGATAGATAGATAGATAGATAAAAATAAAGTTATCCAAGAATTCCAATCAATATTTCTTCATATTTCTTTTCTCCAGACATGGACACGCTGAGTTTCTTGGTAAATACCCTCAGCCCTCTTTTGCCATCTTTTGCAGAACAATTTTGCTTCTCTTTTGCAAAACAAATCTTTCCAAAAGCTGGAGCTGCATAAACTGGTACTGTTTTTCCACGCATAATGCAATCCTTGATGCTTCTTTTACAAGTTGGCTCTGATTGCCTTTTGTCAAATTTTGCCTGCAGTCCTCAATTATCTCTTGTGTCTGCATAACCCTATGGGTTTGTGGTTTGGTAACCCAGTCAGCTGTGGTTGTCTTCTTTTTTTCCTCCAAAACATGCAATTTGTTTTGTTTCTTCCATGCAACCTGGCATTTTTTTTTTTTTTTTTTTTTCCCCCTTCTAAACATAGAGCAGGAGTTTATAATATTCTTTTTTTTTCCCCCTCAGTTTGATGCCTCTGTGCCCCAGCATCATCTGAGTAGATGAGGTCCACAAGCTCCCCTGAGATTTCCTGAAAAAGACTCAAATACATTGTGTAAAAAAAGGTTTCTCCCAATTTTTTCTTAACTTTATATGATGCTGATACCTTTCAAAATTTCTTTGCCACTGTCTTGCTCTTCTTCTCCTAATACCATGATAATGAAGTAAATCTATGACCTCTGACCAAGCCCCCAAGAAAAAAAAGACACAATTATTCCTGCTTACGTCCTTTTTCAATCCATTCTTTATTTTTGTGAGAAGACAAATTCTTGTTTGAATCCCTCCTGTTTGACTTTAGGAAAGGTTAGGCTCTTTGAGGGCCTTTGGCATCTTTATTTTCTCATTATCATCTTTCTTCTCTTCAGGCTTTACCTACGATATTCTTTTTCTCATTTTTCTCCTGCGACAATGCACTGTGCCTTGGTGAGGGTTAGACAGAACTCAGACAAAATAGAAGGAATTAAGGGAAAAGGCATCGCTGCATTCCTCTTTCAAAAAGACTGAAATTGAAACCATCTTTAATGGGTGAAATCAAGGGGTTTTTTTTTCAAAGTTCTTTAGGGGCACAGAAAAAGAATTGCTTTATCAGACTGCTGCACTACATCTCCATCTACTTAATCAGAGCATGATTTAACAGTTTGGTTTACTTGCCTTCCCATTTCATGAAAGACTTTTAGTAACTCTGAGTCTTGCTATGCTCCCTCCTAGATGTTTGTAGAGATTTAGTGCAATGGTTGTGTCTTCACCGCAGAATTCCTTCTTCGCAGTCAAAATTGTATCAACATTTCTTCAACCTTGTTTCTTTTTCTCTTGGCAATATCTAATTTCCTTGCAATAAAAGTTTTTCTTCATGTAGAAAATAATAATAAAAAACCCACTAACAATAAAGAAATGCCAAACTTTAATTTACAGCCTAAAATGTGAATTTAAGGCAAGCTAAAAGGAAGGGGCCTCAAAGATCATCCAGTTCTAATCCCCTGCCATGGACAGGGACACCTTCCACTATCCCAGCTTGCTCAGAGCCCCATCCAGCCTGGCCTGGAACACTGCCAGGGATGGGGCAGCCACAGCTTCTCTGGGAAACCTGTGCCAGGGCCTCAGCACCCTCACAGGGAACAATTTCTTCCTCATATCCAATCTAACCCTCCTCTCTGTCAGTGTGAAGCCATTGCCCCTTGTCCTGTCACTCCAGGCCCTTGTCAAGAGTCTCTCTCCATCTTTCCTGTGGGCTCCCTTCAGGCACTGCAAGGCCACAATGAGGTCACTCCAAAGATTCTCTTCTCCAGGCTGAACAACCCCAATTTTAAAGCAGTAACTGCATGGCTAAAGAATATTTCTGTTCCAACAAATATTTTCNTTTTTTTTTTTTTGTTATCATACCTAATTTTAAAAAATTATTTAGAAGCAGTTAGGCGTCAGCCCAGACTATCTCTATGTTTGGGAATTCTGGAAGAGCAGACACATCTTATTTCTTTTTTGTGTGTGTTTTTCTGTGTGTTTGCCCTGACAAAGCTGTCCTTTCTAGTTCAGAAGGAAGACCAATCTGTTGCTCTGTTTAATTTTATTTATTGCTCATTGTAGTGAGACAAGCACTTATTCCCAGTGTAAACCTGTGATCTTCAGTGCTGACAGCCCAGTTTGTAGAGTCCTCCTATTCAGTGCCTCTGTAAACCCAGCGAACTCAAAGGTTTATAGTGAGGCCCTGATACTGGAAAAGGAATGCAATTATCTGACTTGCTGATCAGTCCAGCTGTTTCAGAGGGATCAGCAGTCTCTGAGAGTTATAACCATGCTTTTGGAGAAGAGTGGGACCAAAGCTCTCAGGCTCTTTCACCCACAGCAAGCTGGAACTTGCACTCGCATGGAGCTGTAAGTGAGTAAATTCCTTTCATCACCTGGTTGTAGAAGGGTGTGCATCTGAAAAATGCAGCCCTTCTCTCTGGGCATGGGTATGTGGGGATTTTTCCCCAAAGAAAAAGGTCCTGCCTTTTTACTGGGTGAGACTTTTCAAGTCATGCACTGAAGATACCAGGTGACAGCCAGCTAGTGCTCACCACAGAAAAATCCCTTAAAATTCTTAGAAAAGAATTGGACCAGCTTTACCACGTGTGTTTGAATTGCCAGGCTGTGCTAGGATCAACCCACTGGGATTTGTGGTTTAGTTTTGAACCCTTGCACGGCCAGTATCTCGGGGTGGGAATATGCCAGGCAGTGGTCTGCCTGTGTCATAATGAATTCACACCCAAACCAGTTTGGATGAATGCTTTAAGGAAGATTCCTTGAGCTGTAATTAGTAATGCATTGCTAGAACCCAGGTACTGCACATTTAAATAGTCCTCCACGGGCTCTTATTAGTAACACATTGCTAAACCCCAGCACAGCCCTCTGACATCCGTTCAGTTGTTTATTCACTCACTCATTCATTCACTGTTTCTTTTGTTTTGGGGAGCAAGAGGATTTCTTTATATTCTTCCATTTATACACGCAGCTCTTGGGGTATAGCCCAATTTCCTCAGATGAACAGAACATTTCTGAGGGATTTCAGTTGAAAAAAACTTCATTTTTCATGGCTCAGGTGCAAGGCCATCTTTGGCCTCTGTTTTTTAAAGCACCACAATATAAATTTTGTGGACACATTGATAAAAACCACCTTTCTATTTACACATAAAAATTCCTTTTGTGTTGACCTATGTAGTTTCAGGTTATAGGCAATGCTTCTGCTTAAAAAAAAAAATTAAGTACAGTTTAAGAGAAAAAAATAATTTTGCCAGTGTTCAGTCCCCCTTTTTGTTTTGCTTTCTGTAATCACTCCTTCAAGGTCATGCACTTTTAAGGGAATTTTGGACTTCGATATGCAGGTGGTTATTGTAAATTTGTAAAACTAAGTATCTGTATGGGGACTTCTTGAAAGTGGAGTGTCTTGAAGAGGATGGGACAAACCCATTCCACACATTTAGCAGTACAGCCTGTCAGTTTGGAATACTCAGCCAAGCAAGGAATAAGGTGATCAGGACCGAGCACCAAAAGGGACATGTGGCAGAGCTGTTCCCCTTTTCCAAGAGGAGACCCGGCAGATCTTTGGGGATGCAGGAATCTTTGCTGGCAGCAGCTGGTAGGAGCTCAAAGAAGAGGGGAAGGAGGGTGAGGAGTTGCCAAAACAGGCTCCAAAGTGTCTTGCTGTGACTCTGACCAAGTGCTTACAACAAATCGTCCAGGAATAAGTTCCAGCTCAAAAAAAGCAGTCGCTTTGTGGAGGTTATTTGGCATGCCTGCCTGAATAACAAACACACTGGGGTGGTGGCAGGGCTGTCATAATTCACTTAAAACTGGTTCTCAAAGGCTGGATTTCACCCTTACAGAGACCCAGCTTCGAGCTCTTCTTCCACTTAGGGCCTGTTTTTCCAAGAGCTCAGCCTGCGCCCAGCCTCCTCCCCAGTCTTGTAACAGAATGAGCTTCAGACAGAAGGAAAAAGGGGAATTCACTGAATATTTTAATACTGTTGACATATTCATTCAGTTCCCCACACCTTAATGCTCTACATTGATCCAGTGACATCTGGGCCATGTGTGGTGATGCCAGCAGTTTCCAAATTTGTGCAAATACCCATGAAACATGGCTTGTTATGCATAGCTTGGCAGTTCAGTGTAGAGAGTCTGCCAAAAGGAGACAGGAGCCTTATCAGAAGGAGACAGGAAATTCTCAAGCAAATTTGGGAGTTGACTTTTGAGTTAGGAGTGTTGACAGGCGCAGATCCCCCTGTCTGGCAATTATCAATTCTTCCTCTTACAACTACAGGGAAAATCCAAGTGCCTCAGATTTTGACTGGGCAGGAGGTGTGTCCAAGACCCGCCTCTCCAGAGCCATTCTACTTCTGCAGTTCTGGTTCTGACCTCGGTCCGAAAGTGCCAGGGTCACATTTCCACGCTGCAGAGATCCCAGAGCAGATTTTGTTGCTTATGAACGATTTCCACCCAAACATGGTAGAAGTTTCTCAGCATATCTGACAAAACCATGACGTTGTCAAAATGTGAATGCAACATTTAATCTGGATTTCAAGCCCTGCTTAGGAAATGTGAGAGGTGCTGCTGCAAGTCAGCAGGTTGGTTTCCCTGTCAGGTGTGTGTGGGTTTTTTCTCTTTCCCAACCATGAATCACTCGGCTCTGCCAAATACCTATGTAGCTGTGATCAGCTCTAGCCACCAGGATGCTCATTCTTTGTTTTAGTGTCTTGTAGGATTGCTTCAGCACCAGACAATGCATTCAGACACTGGTAGGAGTACGATCCGACACAAGGTGAATGACAAATTCTCTTGAAGTGGAAAACTTGCTTGATTTTCCGCTAAATTATTCTGTCCCTATTGGCAGTTTGCTATTTCCACAGACTTGGCTCATAAATATTGGATGTCTGCCTAGCTGGGAAATTGCATTTCCATTTTCAACACCTGCTATGTGCTAGACTTCTATGAGAGTGCTTAGCTGGCTTTCTGCAAGGAGGGGGTACTTAGAGTTCGTGTTGTTACCTGTGAGTGTTTTTAAAATGTGCTTAATTCTCACCCTAGTTTTACCTTTCCAAGATAACGTCAGTTTTCTATGAATTTTGAAGTATTGGTGAGATTCTTACAGGATTTTCTGCTGTTCTTACATCACCGTATCTCATGCAGACACAAAAGATTCCGTGCTCTTCCTTACAAACCCAGGCTGGGATATTCCTGGCTGATACCTCGCTCCACACGCAGCTTTCAGAGTGTGTTTGCTAAGGACTATTTAGGAAGAGGCAGTGTTTGCATTTCATGGCACTCTATGTATAGAGGCCGCAGAGAATTCAGCAGATCCACTGAGGTGTTATGTAAACAGAGGATATTTATGATAATCGTAATTATATGCGGTTGCATAGAATTATTCATGGAAGCTCTGAAACCATCATTGCATATTTTGTTTACCAGATCTCAATAACTATTTTAGTAAGACAGACAGGTTCAGGGCTAAATGAATTCCCTGTCAGGCTGGCAAACCTGGATTCCTGCCCATACACAGAATGGGTACAGAATCAGTGTCATAATCTGAGTTTTTCTTACACAATGAGGCATAAATAAGTAAAGAAAATACAAGTTTAGGAAAAACTTAAGCCAGTTGTTTTGGTGGTTAGGTTTGGGGGTTTTTTTTGGATCTGTTATCTTTTGTTGTCCGGTGAGTTTGCAAAGACAATGAGTTCAGAAATAAGCATTAATGCAAAACTTGAAATAACATACCACAAAGTTTCTGTGCACGTTTTGTCATCTATTAACCATAAATTTGCAAACACGTTTTTGTACACGAGGCACACCTCTCTCTCCTCTTGCAGCAGCCCTGGGAATCTCGAAGAGTAAAAGACTCAGTCAAGAAAATCACATAGAATCATAAATGGAAATAAGGAGATCTCCATTCTCGTATCCACAAACTCTTCCCTGTAAAGAAATGTCTGTTTATCCTGTTCTCAGCAGCCTCCAGTGATGAAAATTACATGTTTTCTAAGAAACCTGTTGCTGTTAGAAGGGCACCCTGTGCCTGCCCAGTCCTTCAGCCAAGAAGTTCTTATCTTGCTGCACTGTCACATTAAGAGGGACAAAAATCTGTTCTGGCAACTTCAGCTCGTGGGGTTTTGGCTCATATCCTAATTTTCTCCTCATGAAACAATCACTTAGAAAGAGAGGTACAAGAACAGGTCTCATTCTGTAGCAAGGCTATATTAGTAACAGGATTTGGCTGGAGAATTAAGACAAGTTTGCTGAACAGGTCACTGCTGTCTTCCTGAATCTTAGGATCTCGTACTCTCGATTGCATCGTTCAGCTTCATCCTCAGGTTGAAGCACTTGAGGTCCCTCTCCATTTTTAAGTTTTTGGTAGTGCTGAAACCATCATCACAACTGCATCATGTAGGCAAGATTCTTCTTCCATCTGGTACAACCACGGAAAATAGAAGGATAGAGTTAAAATGACTGATGAGCAAAGTGGCAGGAGATTCCTGTACTTAATGGATTTGTTGCTATAGCCTTCAAGTATGGGCTTAGCTTACAGCTGGCGGAAGAATAAAGACGAAAATGCAATTTCCTGCCTCTCGGATTGAGTGAAATACACCTGGGAATGAACAGGACTATGGAACACAATTGTCTGGAGTCCCTGAAATGGAGGCTGGGTGGCACATGCGTTTTGCTGCTGCACTTTTCATAGGAGCACATTTATCTGCTGTGTTCTTTCCTCTGGGCTCTGCTAAAGGTTATCACTGCCCTAGCTTTTATGCTAGTTTCAAACATTTATGCATTAATCAGCAGATATATGGCACTGAACTTTTCCTTGAAATGTCTGCATATTTACTGTCTTGCATGACATATGTATATATCATTACTGGATGTTGATAAGAACAAACGAGAAGGAAATATTTAACAGACCCAAATAAGCACTATACTTAGCATGTGATTTATAGGCTTAAAATGGAGTCCAAATGCTAGTGGTGGGAGCCTTGTAAACTGCATGTGCAGTATTGTGTTCTGCATCAGCACTTAAAAATGAAAAATTAAGCATCAGCTCCATTTACTTGGGCTACAATGGATGTGTTCAGTGCCTTATGAATTACTGATGTGTGTTTACGTGCCAAACTAAAAGCAAACTGAAAAAACCCCAAACACCTACAAGAAAACTCCTCTCCCCACTTGACAAGACTTTTTGAGTCAGAGGCCAACATGTGCTTATGCCATCACAGTCTGGATAAGGCACAACAGAGCATTGCAGAGTACATGAAAACAGATTAATTCACTGGGAAAGTCCTTTGCAGGTCATTCCTGGAAGGCAAAGAAACTGATCTCCACGTTCAGCCCTCTCCAAAATAATCACCCAGCAGCATTTCAGAAGGTCAAGTGGTCTCAGAAGGAGATGGAATCAACTGAAAAACTTTCCAGTGTCAGACTTTCATCTGTGACAGCTAAAAATGGGGGGTTAACACAGAAGAGGAGTGAAGGAGAGGAATGGAGAGTTTTCATACAAAAGGAAAGCACAAACGGAGAGAACCTGCCTTCAGAGAAAGCAAGAAGTACTATTGCTTTTCTGCCCACTCTGAAAGCAAAGATATTAGAACCCTCCAGACCAATCCAGATGAAGTTAGTGGAGAGATTCCTAAGTATTTTGGTAGATTTTGGGGTTATGCTGAACTTCTGATGTATCATGGTCAGGCTGCTGGCTTGTGGGTAGGAGGGATCCAGTCCTGTCCATCTTACTCCAGAAATTAGGCAAGCAGTTGATCACTGGGCTGTCATGACCTGCTTGTCCCATATAAAAACATAGGTAGGCTTTCGTGGTGCTGACCATTTTCTTGCTCTCCACCCTTCCCAAGGCCTGTGAACTGGAAAGTAGGCACAAAGCAAGGTAAAATGTTGACACACATAGAAATTAAGAACAACCTATGCTGGGTGGTGCTTGGGGAGACAAGAAGCATCTCTGACATGTAGTGTTTACAGAAAAAAATCTAACAGCTCATATTTGTATTATGCATTTATGAATTCCTGGAACTCAATTTTATAGGGGTTTTGATTAATGGCTGTGCTGCAGTTCAGCTCCAGGCCTACTGAACTTACTGTACTGGAACTGAGCAAGGCGCGCACAAGCCAAATATGAGCACTACTACTGGACTGCGGTTTAGAGGCGGTTCTTTGCTCAAAGGCATTGCTGGGGCGGCTCTGCTTATTGTACACTTAGAGATCAAAGTCAGGGGCAGGCCTCTCAGCAGCCTTCTTAAGATCAGAGTCAGGGATGTGTTTGTCTCAGATGCCGCCACGGCAGAAGAGCTGAAGAGCAACGAAGAGCGCTGTGATTACCCCAACACCTTTACAGCAAAGCAAGTGCAGAGCTCGTTGATGTATGGATTCTCCTAATTATATATTTATGTCACTTCCATCACAGTATCTTCCAGGAGCATGGCCAAGTGCTCCATTTCCTTGTGCTGGTGTTGCATGCCAAGTGTTCCCACACTGCGGTATTTGACATTAGTGCTGTTTCTCCCACACTTCAAAGAAGACATCTGTGGTTGTGGCTGGCAAATGCCGACTTAATTGTTGATTATCATGGTAATGTGGCCAAAGCAGTCTCGTTCTGCTGAGGTGGGAGTCACTTCATTAAATATAATCCTTATGGCTATTAGGATTTGTGAGGCGAAATGGGATGCCTCTAATCCATTGGTGTGCCAGCTGGAGGCAAATGAAGGCAATGTGAAAAAAACAACAACAACAACAGCAACAACAACAGCAACAAAAAAACCTGGATGGGAAATCTGAAAACCAGTGTTGGGAGAAACTTCTACAGACCACACCATGGCCTGCGGTCTTCCCAGACAATGCAGCTTTCGACTGCGAGGTGGAATCACTTTAGAAGGTGAAATATCCGTTTGATCCCAGAGCTGGGATGTGAGAAGAAGATCCCCGGCATATTTCACCCACCCTCCTGCAATCAGTTCTACCAGGAAATAAAAGAAAAATTGATAATAATTGTTGATAATGCAAATCTATAAAAACACGACAGACATTTGTACTCCCTTTGAAAACATGTTGCAGTCCAGTTCTGGCCTGCACCCTCCCTGAAGACAGCTTTGACCGTAGAAAGAATCAGGAACAATATTTTTGGTAGATATTCATGGATGTTTTATTTCTCTGACCGCATGGCAGCCAGGAGAGACACAGACTCTACCCCGAAGCCCCAGGAATCATGGGACAACCACAGTTTTTGGGGCGGGGAAAACACCTATAACCAATAACGAACAGGAAAACATCAGGGAGTCTGGAAACCCCGTGTAACCATGCTTCAGCTTCCATGCTCATCCCCCGGGCGGGGGGAGGGAAAACCTCCACAAAAACATAAGATTCAGGCAACTAAATCTGTTTCCCCCCATTTCTTTCTGAGTGTAGCATAAATTTGAAGCTCAATGTCTCTTCTTCCATACACTGTGTAACAACAACAACAAAAAGGATCCCGCCCATCCCTGCACGCAGAGTAAATCCTGGAAAACTGAATATTTAGGTAAAAATTAATACTGGAAAATTGTTTCTGAGAAAGAGTTTCTCCTGTAGGGGTTTGGCTTTGTGTTTATAAATACAAGAAACAGTTGCAATGATGCTGGCTTACTAAACAGCCCCAGACAGAAAAAAAAATTAGGACGTATAAAGTTGCTGAAATTCATTTAATTACACTTATGCAGTGTAATGGGCTTAACATGAAGACAAGCTTAGTCTGGTTTTAATGAAAATGTTACTAGTTTTTATGACTGTTTGCACTCGGATGAATGTCCTTTATTGTTAAATATAAGTATTATACATAGGTAATTAGTATGATCTATTTATGGCAGGATTACATCCATTTTTTTGATTGCGTTCCTTCATCACTCATCCTCAATTAACTTCATTTTTTCTTAGCTCTTCTTATTTCCTTTGAGCTTTGCAAAGCGTAGTGGTTGTGATTTCCTACTCAGGGAACTATTTTGAAAGATCAACTGTGTGGAGTGACTCACGTGTTTCCTTTTAAAGAAAACTTTCATTCATGTCTGTTGAAGTCCTTGCTTCCAGATGGTTCAAATATAAAGTAGCATTTTTCTTGCCTTGCCACACTGTGATGGCTCAGTCACAACCAGGGGCTGTCAAGCAAATGAGACCCTGATTTGTTATTTCAGAAGTCCCTGCTGCATGATTTAAGGGTGCCAAGTGGGTCAGCCACCAGTCAGACACTGCAGCAGACGGTCAAGCTCCAACAGGAGTGACAGACAGTCATAAAGTTGCCATTTTCATGGGAGAATTCTGGTTTAAAGAAAAAAAAACAAACCAAAATTACAATCCGAGACCATTAACCCTGGAGGAAAAAAAGCGGTGCTTTAAAGAGGAGAAGAAAAGGTGTTGAAAGTGTGTTCATATATCTATAGATTGTCAAGATTTTGGATTCATACACACTCCCAGGCTTTCAAAGCAGGAATGATGTGAGGCTGTGTATTTGAAAGCACCAGAAGTTAGAGTTTAGCCTGAGAATGCAGAAAACCATTCACACATTCACAGGATGCCATGCCTGGGAGCACTGAGGAGCAAAAGGTGGAGGATCCACGAGTGCTCTCACTCCTCAAGTCCCAGAATTTAGGTCTCCTTGACACAGCATTGAGATGAATGATGTGAAGAGATCAGAGCCCCCACTGTTTGGTCTCGCTGTGGGTATGGTTTAGGGTTTAGGGGATAAATTCTTGTCTCCAGTATCTTGATATTCGGTGTTATTGAAAACACAAAGGATTAGGGAATACCAGAGGGATTGTGTATTTTCATCCTGACTCATTGAGTAATTCGCAGTAAGTGTTCCCAAAGGTTTTCCCAGTGTTTCCCACAGCTTTATCAGTCCAATTCCATCTCTCCAAAAGGAGGCAGACCAACAGACTCCCACTAACTTCTTGTGGACCTGGACTGGTCCTGAAATGCGCTGCATGCAGGATACACAGCTGTCTGCTTAGAAGCATGAAAATAGCTAAAAGCATATTGTGAAAGTGCATGGAGACTCATTAATTGGAATTATTTTTAAGTTGTATTCATTGTATGGTTCATGTTTCTGGCTGTCAGATTACAAACCAATGACTGATAGAAAAGTCATAAAAGACAGAAAAACACAGGATCACAGGCTCTGATTATGTCATGTACCCTGTGTGACGGGAGAACAAGGACAGTCTGCTTTTGGGATCAGTGAAATTGTGACTACTTAGCACTATTCATACTTGTCATTTACTTCTCTATGTCCATTTTTAGGGTGATAAGGTTTTTTTGACTGACATACTTTATGAACTATATACAATTTTCATGCTTTCCTGAGTGAGTTATTGTGAAAATGGGAAGAGAGGACTTGCCTGAAACACTACAGTGATTTCATCCCTAACCAAGAAACATATTTTTTTTTTCAGAACAAAATTATCAGCAAAAGGTAATTCTACACAGACTGCATGTGCTAAATCCCTTAGCGTTCCAGTTTATCTGTGCAGGGAATGTAGTGCTGGATTCTCTTTTTTATCAATCCCACATTCCAGGAAAGCTGCGTCTTTGACAGACTATGTAGGAGCAGGACTTGTCCAGCTGGAAGATGCAGTCATCCCATTAATTCTCCTCAAATACCTATCCTGTTTAAAAATGTTGAGCCATTTTTCTAAGGCCATCAAAGGACGGAGGCTTTAAAGTCATTGTCACTTCCCAGAGTGTCAGAGACCTCTTTGGTTATTCATCCTGAAAGCTGCAAAGGCAGCAAAACATCTTTGTAGCTGAGGGAGTGAACACTTCTATCAGAGTTTGGAAATCCTTTCTATCACACTGGTTTTCCCCCTTTTTTTCTGGACTGGAGGATTCACTGAAAGGTACTTATGTTCCTTTTATGTTCTTTCTTAAACTCAGATCTTGGCTAAGTCATCACTGTGAGGTTTTACATGTAGAAGGGGCAGATCCACAGGAAAACTTCATTATTGTGATCACCCCAAAAGTTTTCACATTGGTAACAAATGGAGCCAGCACATAATGTTTCTATGTTTACACATGGCCATGTAAACACTTACAGAGAATTAAGAGGGTCACTTTTTTTTTTTAACTGAAATTGATTCCACGTGGCCTTATGTAAAAAGAAATAAGGAGCTGGGATCAAAAATTAGTGTCTGGATAAATTTTATTAGCAAAATTAGTATCATGGTTTACACAGACAAGCCAAAATATGTGAAAGCCAGGTGGGATGGGGCTCTGAGCAACCTGGGATAGTGGAAGGTGTCCCTGCCCATGGCAGGGGCTTGGAACAAGATGATCTTTAAGCCTTTCAACCCAGGTTATTCTGTACTTCTGTGATCCTGTGATCCACTAAAATATCAGCAAACCCCACAGTTATTATCCTCCTGGAGGTGAGGGGTGAGTGGGTTCACACCTTTCTCAAGCACTGTTCAGGCCACCCACAGACCACCTGATCACTGTCTGCATCAATCATGCATCTCCCAGGTCAGTGTCTGGCAGCATCACTTACAGCTATGTCCATGCAAACCTTTATTACAGATATTCTGCAGCTAGGGAAATAATGGCCAGCAAAAACCTAGTTTTCCCTAGTTTTTATTTTTAGTTGTTGTGACACAGATCAGCGAAATGCACAGTTGAGACAAATATCTAAATATATTTTTGCCCATGCTTGAATGTACCCAGGGAACCTTGGGTACAGAGTTATCCTCATCTCCCACAGCAGCTCCCACCACAAGTATAACCTCTGCTTTTACAGTAATCACAGTATCTCAGTAGTATCACTGGGATTGGTTACTTTCATTCCCATTTCACAAGTAGAAAAGTAGCTTTAAAAAGCTGCATTCTTCTTTTACCTCAGAACCACTACATACATTCTAGTTACAAAACAAACAAATCTTTCAACTATGCTACTGAATCAACTTAGCAAACACACCTCAGACTAAAATGAACATGTTTTGTCTTTACTGGCATAACATGCAGCAGCTACATGTTCACCAGTAATGCTGAAGTATAAAAAAAAAAAAAAATTAAATTAATTTTAGCAGCATAAACAAGTCCTTAATGTCTTTCCCAAAGGAAAGGCAATTCCCAGAGCAGTTAGGAACTGAACACAGGTTAATGACTTAGCCACTGGACACCCCTTTCTGACTAGCTGACCTCTGAGGAGAAATCCTGCAAAATTTCCAAGAACCATCAGCTTTTCCTTGGTCTCAGCAGGACTAGAAGTCCTGGGCACTGGGAATGCCACAAACACAATCTGTGCAATGCTGAAGCCTAGTTCTCATAAGACCACGGGTGTTGGCAACATTTTTATGAACCCTTTTGAAAAGCGCAGTTTTAAATATATTGTACATCACTGGGTTAGTTATGGTATATTTTTAATTACTATTGCAATAACATCTGGAGGTCTTGGTCAGGATCTAGCCTCACTGCCCCCAAACTATGTGAGACGGAACTTTTCTGTGTTGTGGTGAACAAGACCCGGCAGAATTCCTCACGCAAGGGGAGAGGAAGTGGGGACATGCTTCTGGCATCTGAGGCTGGCAGGCAACCAGGATGCTGTGGGATTGTCCGATGGGCGCGTGTCCAGCCAGGAGAAGGGCCACAGCAGGAGGCTGCAGCTGAAAATAAAACCTCCCGAGTCTGCTTTCACACACAGCCCCACGAGGTGAAGCGAGCCAGCTGCAGAGCAGGCACATGACACTTCTCCTGCTCCGTGACCTCAGTTAATCCAGCCTGCAGGTTCTCGGAGCAGGAGATGCTTGGTAAGGGCAGGAGGGTTGGACTTCCCTGCCGGGGAGTGATGGGAGCATCACTCAGTGCTCAAGATCTGACAGCGCTCACGTCCAGGCATGAAGCAAGGCACCAGCCTCCCTCCCAAAAACTCAGAATCCAAGAGAAAGGATTGAGCACCTGGCTTAAGAAAACAGGGCAGGGGAGGGGCAAGGCTGGCGAGAGGAGGGGGTGTATTTCTGGATGGAGATGGGAGCTCGATTCCTAGATATGCCCTCGGGCAGTCTATACCAGCAAACACAGAAGTAAGCTGTACCTGTAAATATATATTTTCACTTACTCAAACTGTAAACAGTGGTGACAGCTGGGAGAAGAGCAAAGACTGGTAGGAGGGAGAAGAAGAGAGATTTTTTTTTTAATATCTCGGGAAGAAATAAATTTGTCAATCTCAGAACTGGTGAAAAAGTGCACTGGCATCAAACCAAAACCCAACTCCTGTGTGACACATGCTGACAATCAAGGTTTGTTGTTTCTTTCACTGAATGAGATCATTTCACAAAGCACTGGAGTATTTTCAGGTTAGGGCCAGATCCTCACAGTGATACAAACCACTGGGATGACTCAGTGCTGCTAAACTACAGAGGATCTGGCCTTCTAGACAAAATTCAGGTGCCTGTATCATCAGAGAAAAGGGACTTCCAAGGCCTTTAAATCCTTGCTCCTCAGGTCCTGTGGATAATATTGTTAGATTTTACAATTCCACTGTAATGATATTATCCTTCAAGTCACAGAATTCCTAGAGAAATCACGTGAGATTCTCACTATATAATAAACACACCATACATCCCAATCTTCCCAAATTCTGAAAACGTTTTGAATCAGAAAAATCTAATCAATTCATTTCAAACCGGGCAGAAGGAAAGCCTGTTCTCTTCAAATAATTAAACAAACTGTGCTTCTAAACATATTTTTGTTTGTTTATTTGTTTTAAAGTTCAAGTCAAATAAGCTGGTTTGATCTGTTGAACTGAACCCAAAATATTTTCAGATGATCAGCTTGTAAACTTTTTGACATTGACTCATGTTTTTTCTCGCCAGATTCGTGACTTTTAACTCTTTGAGGCTCCCTTGGGTTTTGAGTCCCTCTTTTTGAGAGACTCTTTTTTTGAGTCCCTCAATTTTAAGTAGTGTTCAAACCCCAGTTAGGTTCTTTGTACCTGAGACAAGCTCCAGTGATTTAAAGCATTTTCAACTCCTTGCAAACAGAAAAATTCTAATACAAGTAAATTTCTTCTGTACACTTCAAGTAACACCATCTCAGCTTCGCAGGGCTCTAAGCATAAAAACCCCAGCAGAGATGTAAACCTCAATAGCTCCCTGACAATGTGCTCAGTTTTCTGCATTCAAAGCCTGTCCTGCTTTGCCCACCTGAGCTATAGTGTTCAGGGACTTCTCTGGAGTAGGAAAGTACCTGCTTAACAGCATGTGAAGGGGTGAACTATGTTTTGCAGCTCCTCTTTCCTCTGGAAGCTGTTGTGCAGAGATGGCAGAGAGGAAGGACATTTTGTATAGTTGCTCTTGCTGGAGGAGCCAGCAGGAGAAACTGGGGCTGTGGCAGAGGGAATGAAACAACAGCTGTGTGCTGCAGAGACCCAGAGGCTCCAAAAATGATAGTGGGGCAAATCCAAAAGTGTTTCTCCATGTCTCCATAGCCCATCTCACCCAATTCCCAGCAATTTCTGTAATACGTGAGTCTGATGTGGTGATACAGCCCATGTGTCTTTCTCTAAGTCCCTCCTAATTAACTTCTAACTTGGCCGCTTTTGAGAGAGGATCTAAAGGTGTTTGACTTTCACCAGATGGCCAGAGAGAAAGGATGGAAGTGCTATTCCCCCTGAGGGAAGTCCAGCCAAGGCAGAGAATCTTGGAGCCACGGGTATCAGACAATCCACACAGAATAAAAATCTAAGAACATCCAAACTGCTGCCAGAGTTTTGTTTGCAGTTTGATTTTTTAGGAAACCAAGGAATCTAACAACAAGTCACAACACAAAGCAAAGTTCATTTCTGGTACTACTCAAGGAAGTGTGCTGCTGCAGGAACCAGCAGGTCCAAACCCAGAAGCTTCTTTGGACACTGCTTACATTGGCTTCTTCCAGTCCAGCTCTGTCACACCCCGGGCCTCCTGTGCACCTCAGGCAGGTCAGCTTGTCTCTTTGGCAGACAGATTTTCACCTGCAAAACAGGAATCACCAGAGCACAGTTCATCTTGATGGGAATATCGTAACAGTAAATACTCTAAAGACACCAAGTCACAAGTTTCCTGCAGCTGAGGAGAACAAGAGGGCTTGTCTAGAGCCACAGCTCGGGCAATTGCCTCTGCCAAAACAGCTCTAATGGGATGACAGGACATGACAGCAAAAGAGGGATTTCACCACCACCAGAGCCGTGCCCTTTCCCAAGCAGCAGCACATCTGTGTCCATGCTGTACAGGTAAACTTCTGTCTGACAGAGGTTTTTATTTAAAAAAACAAAATGGAAAACATTAGTGCAGATCTGGCCTGGAGTCCACCTGGAAACAACCAGAGACACAACGATGTATAGGTAGATGGAGCTGCTGTCCACAATCAGAGACACTGAAAGAGTGAAGGTCCATCCTTGACAGACAGATTCAGAGAGTCTTCTGCCCATGTGGTTGTGTCAGAGGCAAGAGGAAGCATAGAATCACAGGATCATAGAGTTGATAAGGTTAGAAAAGGCCTCTGAGATCATCAAATCCAACTGGTAACTCAGCTCCTCGATGGTCACCACTAAACTGAGTCCTCAAGTGCCACATCCACACAGGGATGGTGACTCTGGCACTTCCCTGGACAACCTGTTCCAATGCTTTACAGCCCTTTCTGTGAAGAAATTTTTCCCTAACAGTGCAGTCCCTGACTGATGCTGCTTTAAACCAGTGCCTCTTTGATACAGGCTCAGTTAAAATTTCATGGTTGAGCTGGTGCAACTTTTCTATGTGATCCTTTTTAAAACGGTTTGTTTGATTTTTTTTCCACCAGGAGAACAAACAGAAGTTGAACTGATAGCAAGCAGATTAACCCAGTGAAAAGACATTGAGTCAGGGTTATGGGTTTGAGTATTTGAAGAATGTGAATATTGATAGAACAGAATCAGAGAGAGAGAGGGCCTTTCTTTTGTCACTTGTGCTTGGTTTGCACAAGTTTCACTTTATCAGCTGCAGTGGAGTTTCCCCCAGTCTAAACCAGTGTTAGAGCAAGAGGTGAGGCAGAGGGAACACCAAGAGTGAGAATTTTTGAATTTGTGAACTGAACAATCTGGACCATATTTAAGCACACACATTTCATACACAGAAGACTGATGGGAAGGCATAAAGAAAAAAAAATGCTTGTGAAGATGCTAAATGCAATTTATTCCAAGAAATAAGATCAAAGCAAGTGTTTGAGCAGGAAAAAATTTATGTTGTATGCAAAGTATAAAAAAAACTTAGCAAAAACAAATCCTCCTTGGCATCTACTCCAGAGAATACCAACCAGGAAAACAAGAAGATAATTAAGCTTCTGTGTTGCATTACTTTAAAAATTTACTTGAATGAAAGCAAGTAGTACAATAATGAACTGAGTCAGAGAGCACTGTTCAATTAGAGGTAGAATTTAAGGGGGTTTGTAAGAGCAACACTTAACAAAGAACGACTTGGTTGGGCTTATTGTTATGGAAAAGGGGGAAAAAAGTTGTGGTGTGTAAAATGGCATTTATAAAACAGGGGGGTCTGATCAAACCAGTCCAGATTAGTCCTCCACAGCAGTAAGACCTTAAAATTAGGTCAGGGGAATGAAAGGAGAGCTGAGTCTAAACTGTTTCATCCAAAAGCGATGTGACATATGGAACACGTTACAGCTGAAGCAGGGAGCATGAATGTTTTCAGGAAAGAAAATGACAGGGCACTCCGTAAGGAAATTTACAACCATGGAAGCTTCAAAAGGAATACAATTCCTATTTATTTGTGTATTTATTTAGGAGAGTCAACCACTGCCTGTGCTCAGAAGGGAAATGATGATAAGCATTACTTATTCTTCTTTCCACCTTCCTAACAATGGTGTTTGTGGGGTTTGGTTTGTTCCATTTTCATTGGGCTGCAGTTTTGCTTTCCCAGAACACAAAGGACAAGAGCTAATAATATTTTAAGGGCTACATTCTTTAGGTTCAATAGTACTAGTTTAAAACCCTTCATTTTTTGTATTCTTGTCTGCTTTCACAAGGGGTTTTATAAGTGAAGACTTTTCAGTACAGAACAGTCCTTGAACAAGTTGTTCCTCAGCCTCCCTGCTAAGTATCTCAGATTCTGTCTCCTGAAGGAAAATATTGAACACTAATCCAGAACTTCAATTTCAAATCTTGAACCTGAGACCTTACTGTAGTAGGAAAATTTCTCTTCAGTTAGAAACAAATTAAAGAAAATTGAGAGATCATTCATTGTCTTTATCTCATGCATAAAACTCTCTTTTTCACTGCCAAAAGTTGCAGATTAGGAGGAAGGCAATGAAGTTACAATACGTTTTTGTGGAGTGATACCTGCATTAAAGGCATTTCTTCTGTTAGAATGCAGACAAACTAGTCTGCTTTCTCTCAGTAGAGCTGGGTTTTTTTCTTCCACATAGCTGTAGACCAGCACAACCAGCTTCAGAGTCTAGGCTCAATATTATTCCCAAATTTAAGGAAAAGGAAAGAATTTGGAGAAATGCTGCTCTTAGCTTCAGCTTGGTGATAGAGCACGGAAAAGAGGAGAAGAAGATAATTTTGTTTTACCAGCTTGTTGTTCAGATATTTGTAGATTCCTTCTTTCAATATTGTTAGAGATCTGCCACGGAAAGATCTTCCAGAAACAGTCACACTTTCTCCATCCAGGTAAATCTGAAGTAGCACCACACAAGTCTACAGAGTCATTTTGAGTTATTTTAAGTCTACAGAATTATTTTAAGTCTATACAAGCAACTTTTAAGAAGAAGACACAGCATTGTTTCTTAAATTCCTCCAGTTTATTTGAATTCATGCTGATTATGAGCATTAACACCTGACCCATTCCCTATTGGATTCCCTCATAACAGCTTACCAGTACTGACATTAGCTGAAGAGAAAACCAAGCCAGCTCAGACTTTATGCCAGATTATGACCTCAGTTTTATGCAACTCAGTCTGCAGTCGCCTGCTTTCTGTGTGACCAAAAGCAGAATTTGGCCTCGAGCTTTAATTTTTAAGAGTTGCATATACACAACTGTCTCCAAGCATAATACCATTTAATAATTTTAACTGGAAATAAATGCTGTTTTCAATTTTCCCTAATTTCTAGCAGTCTAAAAATATGTGTCTTATCTTTGCTGGATAACTCTAGCAAAGTATTTTGCTTGTAAACCCAACTTCTGCACATGCCCTTGAGTCCATGGTCCAGACAGTCTGAATCCCCCAGGCTTGACCTGCCAGGTTCTCTTCTGCTTTCCACTCACCTATAGCTCAGTCAAAACTCTTCTGGAGGTTTGACATCCCAAACTGTACCCTCATAGGAATGCTGACAAGAGAAAGTCCTTCATGCCACTGTCAAGGAAGACACTACTGAGGCTTGAGGTGCTCTCAGCCAAGAGATGTTGGTTTAGGGTGAGATGACGGGAGCACAGGACAGAAAGAGGCTTGTGTGCAGTTTTGTCTTTTCCTGGGAGGGCACAGGAGATATCTCCTGAATATGTGTGGGCTTCCCATCAGTTCCAGCCACAGGAAAAGCTGCCTTCCATCAAAAAAGCCCTTTGCTCCTGCGTGTAGCTCAGCAAAGCTCTTTGTGTTCCCATTGTCAAAAAGCCCTGAGAACTTTTTATCCCCTTTACATTCAGTTATCCCAAGATGTTGACTGACCTCTCACCTTTTGTAAAGAGTTCCCCCATATGTTTGACTCCCCAAAGTTCCTAAGGATGTGATTGCTTTGTTTTGTTTTCGCAATGGGCTCCTTTCCATAATTTCTGGTAACAGACTGCGAGCAGGTTAGGAAGGTCCTTCACAGGTTTCAGGGAATGTGCTTCCCAGTTTTCCAGCACTAGGAATGCCCTATCTCATTTGAACACAGGCCTTTACCTCAGAATTTGCACAGGATGCACTTGCTGCTCACCACAGATTGCCAGTGCTGGTACCTAGTCAGGAATATAAAAGGGAGGGGGGATTGTTCCCCCCCTCTTCCCCAGCTTTGCTCCCATGGCTGTTCAAGCTCAGCTTGCTCAGAGCAACTCTTCCTGCAGCCAGAGGAGCAGGGACTGCTCACCCAATACTCCCTGCTGAGAGGAAGTGGGTGGAGAGGGGATGCTGAGATGACAGAAGTGCAGAGAGCCCAAACTTCACCCCACTCTGCTTCCTCGCTCGCCAAAAGAGCTGGCTGGGAGCATGGGAGAGTAAACTGCTCCGTGAAGGGAAAACAAAAAAAAGGAAAAGAAAAAAATGAGGATGAAGTAATTGACTTTTGTAGCCGAGCAAAGGGAGTGCAAGTGGTGGTGGAGGGAAGATAGGGAGGAACTGTGACTGACTCACAATATATTCAGTTCCCCGCTCCTGGGGAGATGCAGCTGTGCATCTCCCCTCGTATAGGCTGTAAAGTTACACCATCGTCCAAAGTAAGCATCCCTAATTCTCCTACTTCCTGAAGCACAACAGTGTTTGGCTCCTTTTTAATCAGGGATTTCTACTGTGCAAATCGAAGTCTAGGACCAGGCTTTTCCTATGAGCAGAATTAAAAATCCTTTCCTTGATTGTTTTGTCGGTTCCTGGGGAAAACTACTGAACTGTTACAGCCAATTTACATTGGCCTGATCCTTTTTTAAAGCTCATTCCAAGTTATTCTTAATTCCTCAAGGCACCTGAGATGTTGTGCATGAGCCAGCCACGGACACCTTTGGCAATGCTTTCCACATCCTTTTTCCTCCCTCTGCTTGCTTCACAGTTACTTCTGACTTCACTCGAGCAAGGACTGTTTCCCTTTTCTACCACTTCAGTAGGAAGAAATATGGCATGGAATTACTTCTGATTTTGGCCAGCTTTGGTTATGGGCAACAGAGCCCAGGGAAAAAGCTAAAAGAAGAGGCTAATTCAGTGTGTAGAACTAACCTAGACCAGCCCAGACCTCAAGAGAGGAAGGTCTGAAGGCCCACTCTCCCATTTTCTTCCCTCGTGAGCTTTGGCTTGTGTAACTTAGGAAAAGTCACACAACCTGCCTGGGTTTCACTTTCCAAACTGTAAACCTACAGCAGCCCTCTCTTACCCTCTGTTATCAGATGAGTTGGAAGTAGATGATTCTTGAGGTCCCTTCCAACCCAAACTGTTCCCTGACTCCGTGATTCTGTGAATTTTGGGGTGGTTAGATGTGAGTACGGTTCTTTTGTGAAATGCATAAAGTGTGCATCTGAAAAGAGATGACCAGAAGTCTGCTAAAAAATTACTCTTTCAATTCCTACTTCTCATACCCTGAGAATTACTTCAATCCTGCCCTTCTAGAATATAATCTTTCTCACAACCAGCATTTCTTCAGTCAGAAGGGATTTTCTAAAAAGCCATACAAGTTACTGACTGTGTAAGGAGAGGTAAGGCCAGCTGTGGTACATCTCATTTGCCTCCCTCACATGCCCAGTTTAAGACTTTGCTTTTCTGTCAAATATCTGGAGATCATAAGCTTAGTGAGAGACAACATGTGTTAAAGTACTCCCAGCTCCAAAATTCCCCTTTCAAGGATTTTTGGCAAGGGGGAGCAGGGAAGGCACTGTGTATCAACAGCAAAATGGCATCTGGATTGAAAGATAAGAAAAACCGCCATGGTTTCCAAAAACCAAGGCCATTTTCAGATAGATTTTGGACCTGGCAGAGGCGCATGGCTTGCATTAGTACAATGGGAGAACACAGAAATCATGCTTTGACTTTGGAAAGGTTTCTAGAGACTGTAGTTTTCAAATTATCAGACACTTTGGATGCAAATTAGCAGAGCATTCAACCCTGAGCTGAATGTGTGAGCAGTCTGCCCTGCAGCAGGGCAATCCCTAAACTCAAAAATCAGATATTCGCTAGATCGGGACCAGAATGCTCTCACCACCCGAGAGCATTAATCTCCAAATGTAGTCAAACTCATGGCAGAGTGTGAACTGAGAGTCATAACTGGAACACTTCATGTCTCAAGGAGAGCTGCATACTGGAAGTTTTATCCAGATGCACATCGATGAACTGGGGGACTCCCAAGCAAAGCTCCACTTCAAGCAGATTTTTACCATGAAAAAAAACCAGAGGAGCTGAATTTGCCAGAACAGTCCTTACCCTCAGGACAGGCCTAAGTGTAAACAATTTCCTATAAACTAATGCCATTCAGGAAGATGACTTTTTTCCTCTAAATGGGCAATGTTTTTTTGAAAGCTTCAGATGCAATGGGAAAGAACACAAGCCTGTCATGGGCACACATTGTGTTTGTGAGCTCTTCTCCGTAAGAAGGACTCGAGGGTCTCAGTGTGCACCTGGCAGCAGTTCTAGAAGAGCCCTCATGATTTCACTGAGAGAAGTTGTTGGTAGAGGTGATTTCTCCTATTAATCAGCTTGTTTAACTGGTAAGAACAGACAAGCTCTTTCTGTACAAAGCTCTTTTTAAAGTCTGACGCCTTTTGCAAAGAAGCAAACTTCTAACCTTTCCCCCCACCAAAACACTTGTGTTTTATCAAAAGTACAGGACTCTGTTTTCTCTGAGAACGAATTTAAAAACATCATTTTAAGCTTGTTGCGAGCAAGCTACTGCACCAGTGCAAAGGCCATGGAAAAGGTATTAATGGTACACAGCAATGCTAATTTCTCACTACGGTCCTGAGGGAAACAATTCAGTTGCATGCTGTGTGTATGTTAAAATAAGGATCAAACATCAGCTGTATTTAGTCACACTGTCCTTCCCTGCCTCCCTTATTGTGTAAAAGCTTTGTCCAATTAATGCTGATTTCAGTGAGTTCCTATTGGTGGTTTTAAAATATTTGGATCAGGCCTGGGATCCTTTTCTTCAGAACACTGCATCAGACACTTTGCACCTGCAAGCCTGACAAGACTTTTTTATCTGGGGGGTTGTGAACCTTTGAGGAATAGGGAGAGGCAATTCAGAGAGCAGCCTTTGATTCACGGCGTGGCCATGGATGGATTTCTGCATGGATCCAGGGAAACCCGCAGTCGCGGGCTTTGGAAAGGCAAACACAGGTGCAGTTCTGGGTGAAATGAAGCCGGTCTTCCCTGGCAAGGCTCAGTGCTTGGGACAAACTCCGGAGCAGCAATGCTGCTCCTTCTAAACAATCTTAACACTGGAAGGGGCTGCCCAGGGAGGTTGGGAGTCCCCATCCCTGGAGGCATCCAAGGAATGACAGGACATAGCATTCAGTGCTCTGGGCTGGGTGACAAAGTGGTTGTCAGTCACAAGTCGGACTCGATGCTCTTAAAGGTCTTTTCCAGCCTTAATGATTTTGTGATTCAGTGATTCTATACCCTCAGTGCAAACATTTGTTTGAGCAGAGCTCTCAGAAAAACAAATAAATGCTTTTTTAAAAAATTTTAATGACAGAAGTATCTCAGGGTAACTTCAGGATCTATTTTAATTCTACCCAAACAAAAGCTCATTTCATTTCTAACTAGCCTTCCCTATATTCCCTGAATTTCTCTTTCCCTGTGGGTGCAAGACTTGTCTGTATCCATAAATTAGGCTTAGGGATACAAGATTTTTCATAATGAGACTCTAACACTTTTGAATTTGCAGGCCTTCCTTTATTCTGTTTGTTTGCTTGATTTCACTGTTTTCCTTACTTCACAAAAGAAAAAAGAAATTGGAAGATATTAAAAAGATGTTTTCAGCTTCTAAAATAAAATAAGATAGAAACTCTTTCGCTTTCAGTGTAAAATCCTGCAAAATAACGATATATTGAAATGCAAAGCTGAAAACAGTTTTCCCTTTGAGTTTCCTAATATCAGAAAAACTAACAAATAGTAGTTTAAAACTTCTCTTTTTTTCCTATGGGTGTTGGTTTTTTTTTTTTTGGTTTTTGTTTTTGTTTTTGTTTTTGTTTTTGTTTTTTTTAACGAGTTGCCCAGTGGCAATGTAAATGTAAAAACATGTCAGACCATCCAGCACCACATGGTCTCCAGGAGGCTGCTCTTTCATAGTCTAACAGGAGAGGGACAAAATTCTGATAATCTGAGAGGTTGTTCCCTTCCTCCTCCTGCTACCAAGTTAAACAAAACCCACCTCTGGCATTTTAAAATAGAACAATCAGGACAATTAGTTACAAGGCCAGGCTTGAACCCCCCAGAATTGTGGGGAGGTGAAAGAAGTGAGTTTCATCTGGAAGGCTGCTCTCAGCTTTAATTTTAAGCCCTCAAAGCATCTCACTGACAAAAATAAAAGGAACTGCAACTACTGCCTGACTTTAATACAGAACAATTAATCAGCCCTGGTTGAGCCAAAGTAGGTCCAGGTTAACTTGAAAGGTTAATGGATCTTCAAACTGTTTCAAGAAAAGACTTAGATGGGGTTTCAGTGCTGCGAGGAAACACGAAACCCAGGCCTCTTTGGTGTGGCTTTGGGTTTGTTACAAACATCTTGCAGAGCTTGAAAACTGCTTTTGATGATCGGCCTAACTTCCCTTTCCTCAGCTTAATCCCAGTTTTCCTGATTGCACTCCTTTGCCCCACCCTAAAGCCAATGTTCCCTTTCCCCGGTGCTTACACTTTCCAAATCTTGGCCCTGGGTTTTCTGCCATGGCCCTTCTGCCAGCTCAAAGCAAAGGCTTGCACCTTCAAGGCAATTTCCTCAAAGGTCAGTTTTACAACGCCGTCTGTCATTTTTGCTTCTCTTTCCTGATTTTCTTTTTGTATGACCATACCTTCCAGCTTTCAAGCAGCTTTCCCGATTTTACTGCTGTGCTACAAGAAGCAGCAATTCCCTTCTAGCTCTGCAACGAAGTGCCCTGGTATTTTCATTTAATAAATACTGTGCTTTTCCAAAGTTTTAGATCATTCCTGGGTCTGATCAGGTATTGCTCCTTTCTAAGTTTCTTTTCCCCCCTGTATATCACTGCTCAATACCAATATTTCCCCAGCACATGAGCTTTTAATTTCTACTTCAGCTTTCATTTTGTAATTTTCTGCCAGTATTTTATTTCTCCATCTCTTCAGCAGAGATTGCACTTCTCTTCATTTACTGCTGTTTGCATCCCCTCCAAATTCAGCCGCAAATTTAATTTGTTTGCTGCTTAGCCCTACAGCTATTAACAAACAGTAATGAAAAGATTAACTAACACACAGTTTATCAGCTTAAATTATCCACTACCACTCCACTACTTCTGGAGCGTTCTATTTTTCTCTTTGCAAATTACTTCTGAGGAAAAAATATGCAAGTGCAAAGATCTGGGCAAATCTTCTGCTTTTTGTAAAATTAACACAGGTCCAGTCAAGTCAAGCTATTTATTCAGTTATGGACATGACTTATAGATTTCTTTGTACTTTGGCAGTTTTCAGAGTTACACGGTGAATAATATGAAGAAATACTTCAGCTTTTGTGGAAATTGTTTACCCCACTACAGCTCTATCTCTTTGTTGTGACTAGGATGGGGCTGACTGCTCACCTGGGATGGCACTGTTTTTATTTCCCTGCAATTCATGCTTTTCATTGATGGATCAAATTTTCAAACAGGCTTGCAGGTGGACTTCCCTGATCCAGCCAGTGCAACACAAAACCCTAGCCTGTGTGACCGTGCAAATATCAGCTGATTTCTGTGTATTCCAGTTTCTGATCTTTTAAAAAGGGAACAATGGCGGTACTTTGTCAGTAATACCCAGGATAAATACTTACGGATTGCTTCAATGTCAGTGATGTGAGAATCACAGAATGACCTGGGCAGGAAGAGACCTTAAAGACCATCCAGTCCCACCCCCTGCCATGGGCAGGGACACCTTCCACTATCCCAGCTTGCTCAGAGCCCCATCCAGCCTGGCCTTGGACACTGCCAGGGATGGGGCAGCCTCAGCTTCTCTGGGAAACCTGTGCCAGGGCCTCAGCACCCTCACAGGGAACAGTTTCTCTCTAATATCCCATCTAAACCTGCTCTCTGCCAGTGTGAAGCCATTGCCCCTTGTCCTGTCACTCCAGGCCCTTGTCAAGAGTCTCTCTCCATCTTTCCTGTGGGCTCCCTTCAGGTACTAGAAGGCCTCGCCCCAAATCCTTCTCTTTTCCAGGCTGAACAATCCCAATTCTCCCAGTCTTTGCTCTCTCAGTAGGGGAAAATCAGCCAGCTCTTTGAGGGAGAACACAAAGGATGTCAGGGTTTATACCTAGAGTAATAAAACACCACCATCATTCCACAGAGTTCCTTCCTCTGCAGATATAGAAAGTAACAAACAGACATTTTGACTTGACGAAACTCTTCCAACAAACCAGGGAGACTGGGACCCCAGCCTTCAAACCCCTTGTTCTGACCGCCTCAGTACACAGATTAATCAGTCAACTGCTTAATGCAAAATGATACCACAGGAGTCAGGGCATAGACAGACAGGTGTAAACATGTAACTGTGTCACAAAAATGTCACTGAGGGAAGAAACTGGAAAGGAAAAGGACCTCATTGTGACTGAGAAAAGCCTGCCTACTCCTGTAGCTGATTATAGACCTGGGGATGTAGCTGGGATGGCTGATATCGTACCGGACTTTATTAATAGTCCAGTCCCCCAGTGGGATTGTGAGAGGATGCTGGGGAGTGCCAAATGCCTCCAGGGAGCTCTCAAGTGCCCTGGTGTCGGTGGCGGGGGAGGGAGGTGCAGGGCCAAAACCTGACAGAATTAACTGTGCACAAGGTGTGAGAAGCAGCAGCTGTTCCAAAGAGTGAGGTAAGCCCAGAGGAACTGCTCCTGACCTTTCTCTTGGAATCAGGCAGGTACATGGACAGCAGCCTCATCTGGATCCCCAAAAAAATACAGGTATATCTGTGCAAGGATCAAATGTAGACACACACCTGCCATTGCAATCACCTGGGTGACTCTAGACAGCTCATCTGAGTGTTCAGAGCACAGGCTGCTCCTTGCAGCAGATGTACAATCTCAAAACTGGCCTTTAGGAGGATTTCACCAGTTGGGAAAGCTTTCCCCAGTGACCAGTAGGGACATGGCCACCCCCAGAGCGTTGTGGGTTGGTTCACAGTGCAGAGGAGTTTTACGTGCTCGGGTGAGCAGCTGCCCTGCTGTGCTTTGCTCAGCCAGTTGTTTGAAGAGGAAAAGGAAGTGTCAGTGACTCCGTGGGCTGAACTCCATTTCCATAAGAAATTAGATATATACCGTTCACTGGAGGCTACTGGGGCTCAGATGTGTCTTCTGTTTTGAAAATGGCCTTGAGTAAATTAATTAATACACCTCTGAGCTGCTGCAGAGATGAGCAAACTTTGGTGGGCTCACCTCAGACGTGTAGCTGTGCCCTGCTGCCCATGTGCCAGAGGAATGGATTAGTTTCAAATCCCCTCACTCTAACTCCCAGTGTGGTTGGCCCTCAGGATGAGAGGGTTAACATGTAGGGCTGCCATCACTTGATTTTGTCTCTGAATTCTTTGGCTTCTTAGGGGGCCCGTCTCTTGTTGAAGCTTTAGCTTCAATCTGTATGTGTTGAAATTTCCATATCCTGAGAAGTGGAAGTGTTCAGGAGGGTCACAGTGTCTTCAGGGACGTTCAGCACTCTGCAGCAATCTACCTTCATAAATCCATATTGTACACTCGATTACTATTCTGAAATACAGTGCAAACTTTCAGACACGATCATTTCACATTCCCACCTTTCTGAACATTCAGAACGCTTTTCTTGTTCTGTACCTTTCTCATGTCCCCCAAAGCACAGAGGAGGAGGGCTGCTTTTCTTCCCAACATAGTTATTAGGGAGAGGGAATCAGCGGGGCAGTCCATGGCTAGGGAGGCTGTGAAAGCAGTGCTCAGCAAACAGCGACAGTAATTACACTGTCCTCTCTGGTAGAAGCCTGGAAAAGCTGTCAGCCACCACAAAGGATCATTAGTTGCTCGGTCTGAAGAACAGAAGCTGCTCCTAAATTTTTTAGAAAGTGCCAAACACTTCAAGCTGACTGACATAAATCATGTGGGGTATTACAATGCTGACTGTAAAACTCACCAGTCACTTTTCCTTCTATTCCAGTTCCTCTCAGCAATGACTTACAAGTAAATACTTGGGCAGTCTCTCACAGTACTAGGATTTCATGCTTTCTGCAGAACGTTTTAAGTGATGTTTCGCTATTTTCCTGTGTAGAATGTTCAGAGACCGACCAAAATAAAGCAATACACATAATTTTTAAATCACTACAAACAAAATTAAACAAAAATTTTCGCTAGTACATAAAGTGATGAGTCTGAAAAGGGCAGAACATGATTTGCCAGAGTTTATTAGGGATTGAATTTATCGATGGAAGGAAGAGGTAAGCTTATTTATGCCTCCTAAATTTAGACCTTCCCTGAGCCACCTAGCTCAGACAGCATTAATACCCTGATAAAAGTGCAGTGATAAGCAGGAATACAAACCATTAAAATAGAGTAAAGCTAAGCCACAGTTGGGAGATCAACCAGCTTTGCAATGCATGAGCTTTTCTTTCCTGTGCTGTTTGCTTTTCCCCTCTGTGCCACAAATGTCAGCGATCCCCAAGTCAAACTTGCTTAGTGCAAACCAGCCACAAACACAGCCAAAATGAACTTTCGTCAGGAACTTACATGTGGAAAATTCCAAGAAGAACCTTGAAGAACAACAAAAATATCTCACTAACATCAGGTACACAATAAAAGTTTAGCTTGGACAAAATCTTTCTACTGGAAATGAATATTCTGAATTTTAAAAAAAATTGAAAAAAAAAAATAAAGTGAAAGAAGATAAAAAGTCATGTGAAGGATTGAATTCTTGGGGGATTTTTATACCATTCTCCAAAATGCCAAAGAAAGAGCTGCTTGTGCTAAAGTAGCTTCTGCTAAGGTCCACACAATCCTGTGCCCCCAGGAACCTGGAATTTGAGTCAGTCTTCCCTCAGACAGGATACGTGTGTTGAAATCTTGCCTCCAATCCGAGTCGTCTCTATAATTTACTCACTGGGCTGCACTGAGTAAGCACTTGTTCTGCTTTGTGAATTGCATTGTGGAACTTCTAGAGGCATGGCCAGAAACACCAGAATTATTTGCTTTGAAAATATGAAAAGATAAACATTTTAATGTTTTACATTTTCCTCTCCTTTTTACAGATTTAACAACACACACGCCAAATAAATTTCAAATTATGTGCAGTTCAGGCAGGCACAACATTCCATTTTGGGCAAAGAGCCATTCATCAAATGCAATACTCCCCAGACCTGCAAACAAATATACTTTTAATGTGTCTTGTAACCAGATTACAGCCAAGGCCATAAACCAGCTGCAGTTTTCCAATAACATCCATTTCTCCTATCTAGAATAGTGCCTTAGACATACTCTGGGGTGCTGGACTTTATGGACAGCCTGACAATTTTTGGTCATGGACTGGAACTTCTGAACAGCACTTATGAACCTCCTAGGTTGGAGGAACTCCCTGAAAACTGTAATCTCACCAAGGCTTTGTGTTTTCTCTCTAAGTTTTGCACCCAGAAAAATATAAAGATTTGTTCTGGAACCTTTTTACTTTTGCAGCAAATAATTTGCGAAGCATAATTCAAACTACAGGTTGAAATTCAAAGTTAACATCTTTCCCACCAAATCCATAAGACGTTTCACAGGACGTTCAGGAAAATACTTTTCAACATTTTTCCCATTAAGAGGTTGCTCCACAGAGAAGAAAAATAGCTCTTTTTAGCTGCTCCAGCTCTCAGGTCCCCAGCCCTTCCTTTTTTGTGTGCAGCGTGACATTAAAGGGACCCTGCAGGAACTCCAGCCTTACTTTTCCCACCTCATCACCTGCTCCAACTTGTGTATTTTGCTAGTGCCACTTAGTTTTGAGACTGAGCAGAGCAGTGATTGCATGCAGCTGCATGTTGGCATGAATAATGCTTCTGGCTTTTGAGCTGAGCCTTGTCAGAGCTTTGCTCACCATCCTGTGGGCTCGTGTGTCAGCCCGCGTGTGGATTCCGGGTGCTGCGAGAAATCTGCTCAATGACATCTGTTTAATAATATTTTTACTGTTTTTAAAAGCAAATCCTGTGCTGAGGGAAGGCAAAATTGCACGGCAATTTTTTATCTGGAAAGGTCTGGGCTCTGAGATCCATCTACATTAAGTTAGTATTTATTCAGGTATGACAGTAATTGTATGGTAACTGAACATCTTCGATTCTTTCCCCCCCCTCCAAAAGCAAAACATTGCTGCAAGCAACAGTCTAGATTTAGGTGAACTCATACTGTGACAAACTGAGAATGGAGAAAACACATTTCTTGTCCATAAAAGGACAGCTCACACATCCACAGAGGGTAGCTCTGATTTTGCTGCAGTTCCAAACTATGAAGTGGGGACTCAATCTTACAAAAAAGAGTTTTGTTTAGAGTGAATAGAAGGTTGTAAAGTAAAAGATCTTTCTTCTTTTTTTCCTTTGTCTTCTTAAACAGAAAATGGTTCACCCTCTTAAACAGAAAATGGTGAATTTTTTTTGAAGTGGAAAATTTTCTGTTCAGGAGGTCTGATATTTCCACAATTTCTCCTGGGAAAAACACAGAGTACTCACAGTGTCAAGGGAGGGGATCCTTCCCCTCATCTCAGCGCTGGTGAGGCACATCTGGAGTGCTGAGTTCTGGGCTCCTTTGTACATGAGCAAGTCCATGAAAATTATTCAGGATTGGGGTAACTGTACTAGGACGAGAGGCTGAGAGGGCTGGGAGTGTTCATGCTGCAGAAGAGAAGTCCCAGGGGGATTTTACTGAAGTGTAGAAATATCTCACAGTAGGGAGCAATAGAGATGGAGCCAGGCTCTACTCGTGGGTCTCCACGAAAGGACAAGAGGCAATGGGAACAAATTGAGGTATAGGAAATACTGCTGGTACATGAATTTTTAGATTTTTTTTAAGTTTAAAGGTGGTCGAACACTGGAACAGGTTGTCTAGAGGGTTGTGGAGTCTCCCTCCATGGAGATATTCTAAACCTGAGCAGGCACATCTCTTTGCAAGCTGCCCTGGCTGATACTGCTGTGCAGGGAGATTGGCCTAGGTGATGTCCTGAGGATCCTTCCAGCTCCATCTGTCCCACAGTCTGTGACTCTGTGCTTTATCCAAAAGTGCCAGGGGTCTCTGACACATGCTGGATGTGTTTGCAGAGCAGGAAAATCAAATCCAAGGCTTTCTTGAGTCACTTGAAGCAATACTACAGTCTGTAATATTACAGACTATGAGGGTGCTCTAAGATGAGTTTTGTATTTTCTCCTTCAATCCACTACTTGTGCCGCAAGTTTATAAACAGGTGTGCTCTGAAGTGAATGGTCTGCTTTCATCACTTGGTATTTTACATTGATAATTGATTTCATTTAAATAGAAATGCAAATACCAAATGTACAGGTGTCCAGATATACAAAGAGAAAAAACACCTCCCTGAACAGTTGCTCACGGCTCTCAGCTACACAAACAAGATCACAGAAGGGCTTAAAAGGAAGTGACAAATGAGCTTCTAGAATATGGACAGAAGGTAGAATTAGAAGGAGGCCACAGGAATCCATACAGAGCAGTACATGCCAAAGCACAAAGAAAGAGCACACTTTTAGGAGTGGTTTTCAAAATACTGAATTTTTGAACAAGGTTCTTCCATTTTAGGGGGTGGTGGGGAGAGAGATGTCCTCAATCTGTCCTTGGATATTTCTAATTGCTGTCAGTTTTGTTTCATCTTACATAAATGTAATGAAGCAACTTTTTAAAAAATCACCAAAAAACCAGTCCCCAGTCCTGAAAATAACCCCTACAAAATGGTCTGTAGGTCCATCTGAATTCCCCACTTGCATCATAGAGGCCTAATCACCACTCTCTGACCTGACTGCATAATTTTCCTTCGAGAACCCTTTCCCTTGCCAGAGAGAGAAAGAACAAAAGCGCTGTTGACACACTGGATTTATTCCCTTCTTATGGTAACATTAAACAGAAGACATTTGATAAATATGAATTTGATGGGTCTGAGAGATCTCGGCATGCAAAAGCAGACAATATTTAGCAAAGTCAGAATTTTTTCATTTTACACAGTGATACACTTTTCTACTCTGCATGGTCCTGCAATTTTGAAACTAAACTTCTCTGTGGGATGAACTCTGGAGATAACTTGGCTTCTCTCTGCTGCCAAGCCCTGGCCATATTATACCAAGAACTACCTACCTCTGCAGAGAAAGAGCTTAACTGATATATATACCACTATGCATGGAAAGAGGAAAAGCAAGGCCTAAAATATAGATGAAATGCTGAAAAATAAAATTCAGAAGAGAGTTGCACTCATTATAAAGTATAACAAATAGTTTCTGCAAAGAAACTCACAGCATGTGTTTCTATATCTCTATACACGTATCTTTAAAAGACACAGATGTTACTAAAAAAAATCCCAATTTTCATGTTCACAGCCTCTAGCAAACCTCCCTCTTGGATTGTTTTAACATTGACTTTCTGTTTCTTTGCAGATCTTACAGGTGAACAAGGTGATGTCCATCTTGTTTTATGTGATATTTCTCGCTTATCTTCGTGGCATCCAGTCTTCCAACATGGATCAAAGGAGTTTGCCAGAAGATTCGATAAATTCTCTTATTATTAAACTCATTCAGGCAGACATTTTAAAAAACAAGCTTTCTAAGCAGATGGTAGACATTAAGGAAAACTATCAAAACACGGTGCAGAAAACAGACACTCAGCAAGACATGGATGGAGAGGAAAATGTGAAATCGGACTTCCAGCCAGTTATCTCAGTGGATACAGATCTCTTGAGGCAGCAGAGACGCTACAACTCGCCCCGAGTCCTCCTGAGTGACAACACGCCGCTGGAGCCGCCGCCGCTGTACCTCATGGAGGATTACATTGGGAATTCCGTGGTGGTGAACAGAACCTCCCGGCGGAAGAGGTACGCGGAGCACAAGGGCCACCGGGGGGAATACTCCGTTTGTGACAGTGAAAGTTTGTGGGTCACGGACAAATCCTCTGCCATCGACATTAGGGGACACCAGGTGACTGTTCTGGGAGAAATTAAAACAGGCAACTCTCCGGTTAAGCAATACTTTTACGAAACGAGGTGTAAAGAGGCCAAGCCCGTAAAAAACGGCTGCCGCGGCATTGATGACAAGCACTGGAACTCCCAATGCAAGACATCCCAAACTTATGTCAGAGCACTGACTTCAGAGAACAACAAACTGGTGGGCTGGAGGTGGATAAGGATAGACACTTCCTGCGTGTGCGCCTTGTCCAGGAAAATAGGAAGAACATAGATCTGCATCTCTTTGCTATATAAATTATTACTTTAAATTATATGATATGCATGTAGCATATAAATGTTTATATTGTTTTATATATATTATAAGTTGACCTTATTTATTAAACTTCAGCAAATCTACAGTATATAAGCTTTCTCTCTCAATAAACAAGAGCAAAGGGTGTGTGCCTCTGCTGCGGCCAACTCCGGGGTTTTTTTTAGACTATGTTTGTGACACTGCTTGTCGGCAGCATACCGTAACCTTCCTGTAAAATCTGTGTAAAATCAGTATTTTTCATTCAGTATTGTCAAACCAGTGACTGTCATTTAGTAAACTTGTTAAAAATCAGATCAATGCCAAGAGTTGTGTACATATTTATATTCCCTGCTCTATACGGTCACATTTAATTGGATCCACAGTGTTGACTCCTCACCACCAAAAAGAAAAATGGACCAAAATACGTGTTGTAGCCTGCAGATGATGTCAAATGTACGGGCATCAGGTAGCCCTAAGATAAAGTTTCTGTATATTATGACAGTTCTGCCAGTGAAATGACCATTTTCCCTCTGTTAGCATTTCAGAATGGCTGCAAGTAATCCAGGAACATCCATTTGTGTTTTGGAAGCACATTTGTTTTGCAACTGTTTCTAATGCTGCCAGTGCATCATTGAAAAAATATGAAAAAAATCTGAAAAATTTGTAGCTGAAACAATTGATCTAAATGGATCATTAATATAATACATAAAAGATGGTTTGTTGTGATCAGCCTCTTCCTCCTCACACGAATCAATTCTCTTCTGCTTGAATTGTCAGATCATTCTTCTCTGTCTGAGTTTTTAAATTAGAAGCAAAGCTAGTGGTGTCTTAACCTTGAAAGAGCGTTTGGCTTGCAAAATGTAGTAAAGAAAGATATGATATCCTGGCGTGGATATCAAAGCCACATGCCCATATGAAGGCTTCCTTCTCCTCAGCAATCCATTCTCCATCTTTCCCAGGGGGAAAAATCTGTTGAACTGCTCGAGAAACCTGGTACCTTTCACAGGAACGTGAAATGGATGGTGGCTAAAATCCATGAAGTCTGTGGTTATCCTAAAGTTCCTCAGTTAAACAGATGAGTTGTTGCTTAGGACAGACAAATGTGCTAGCGTGTATTTACCTCAAACTCTTGTTTGGATTGTCATGTAGCTCCACTGGGGACAGGAATAATGACACTACTTGAAGAGATGGCCCATTATGCATTAGCTGTGCAATGCCTGGGATGGGATCCCACCCCCAGGAAGTAAATGATAGCTCGTGGCTAGGAACAGAATTCAGATTGGGCTGCACGTTATCTATGTCCAGAGAGATCCAACCCACAGCCAGGGCTGGGAAATACCAGCTATTCAAAAAGTTTTACCCTTTGGTTTTTTTCTGAGGGTTTTACAGCTACAGCTTTCACTGCTGTAGCATGTTCAGCATCACGAATGAAAACGAGATCAGAGCCCTCAAACACGAGGCTGCAGGATACCTTTGCTCATACAGCTTTCACTCCTGGAAAGCCAGTTTCAAACGTGCCACAGGCCGTGAAAGGCAGCAAACTGTGCGGTCTCCCCTAATCCCTCACAGAGAGTGCTGCACACCATGAAACCGCCAGGGAGCTGGACAGGTTGCCTTGAGGCCAAGCACTGGAATAGCTGTGCCTTGGAAAGCCAGGTTGGAGCATGTGGGTATTTTCTTCAGGGGAGGCCAGAAGCAAAGCTTTTGAGAACCATCTCAATTTTCAGCATGAGGCCAGGGTTTTTACCTCACAGGAAATATCATCACCTCACAGCACTAAATCCTAACTTTGCTTCAAGCAATAGCAACTGCAGAGGTTCAATACCAAGGCAGTCATTAAAATGAGAGGATGTAATATAACAAGGAACCTGGTATCTGATAGATCTGATTAGAATATTTCTCATTTCTTGGCAAACATTTAAAAAAACCACCCCAACCCCACAGAGCTTTTGCTACTTTTCCTAGTAGGGAAGTTTAAGTTTTAACTAACCTTTTTGGTTTGAGGGAAAAAGCATATTTTTCAGAGTTCTGCCCTGATGGAATTTTTTGTAAATTAAAAGTTTGATTTTACACCCTGACTTCCCAAATAGAGACCATTTGCAGATGCTGGGATCAACTAAGAGCTGATATTGTCATGGATCATTAACTTTAGAGATCTCCTTGTTTCACTGTGCCACATAGGTCTATCTCCATGAGAGAAGAGGAGGTAAGACCAATTTAACTTGGTGGAATCCCATTAATCAGAAACTACCTTGTTCCTGCAGCGTGGATGTCACTTTTGTTTACATCACTGTAAATCCAGAAAAAATCTATTGAAGACAGGGAATAAAATGTAGCTTTACAACAATGTAAACAACATCAGAGTTGATTCTAATGCCTTTATTTCTGCTCACTGAAAACCAAGAAAGGTTGATTATTTAAAGGTTCAAAGAAAGCCATTTGTCATTTTCCACTGTAAATCCAGTAACAGGAACTGGTCTTTGACTCTTGACTTTAACAAGAATTTTACAAGCAGCCAGCAAAAATGTCTCGGAGTAAATACGCCTGTCATCTGAAACACATGAGATGAGAACGGAGCGTGGTGTGTATGGTTATTAGACCGGCTGCCTCTTTCCCACCCCAGGAAAACAATGAGTGGAAGTGTTACCCCCTGGATCTGATCCAGCTTCCACTAAAGTCAATGGGAAAAAAAAAATCTCACCTTCTCCAGTGGAAGCTGGATCAGGCCCCAAGCAAAGAAAAACCTGCAGGTCTCGACCAGAGAGCAAAGCAATCCCACACATCAGTAACGCGTTCCTGTAAATCCTGTGTACGCATAAGATGCTGTGTAATTTTGTAAGAAGTTTGTAAACAAAGCCTGCAATAAATTGGTTAAGGTCTAATTCTCTTTTCACTGTAGCCGGGGATGGTTTTATTGTCAACTTTGGTCATGGCACAATGAATTTAAAATTCCTATCCTACTTTTGTTTTGTTCGTGTCAAGTAATTAAGCAAAATATTCAGCTCTCAACGCCAGTTTAATTTAAGCATTCTAAAAATCACTTCCATTAGGCAGCTCAGATGCTCTGTCAATATTGTTTTGCCAATAGATTATTATAAACACACATTTTACTTAGATTTTCTCCCAAATGACCAAATGCTATTCTGAAATTGCCTGTCTGTGTCAAACTGTATTTTCTCCGCTTTTTTCCCTTAGTTTTTTTCCAGTCCATTTAGTAACAGCAAAAAATGCTCCACTGAGGTTTTGGGAAACCATCTGCATTTATTTTATCACCTTTGAACATGTGTTCAGGAATGAAGTCTGTGCAGAGAGTTTACTGCTACCAAGAGATTTGTGCGGCTGCACCAGGAAGAAACTTTGACTGGACTTTACAGAGTGTGTGCTCAAAACCACTCTGCTCATACTCTGTTATTTCGATTCTTTAGCAACCCGAGGCTTTTGCATTGTGTATCTGCAGACAATACCAAACAGGAAACGAGCCTGATTGGGAGTTTCAAAATTAAAAATTTCATGATAACGACCTGCTATTTCTGACCTCTCGGCGAACGCGTTTGCGCAGTGAAGTCAAGCGCAGGAACATTCATTTCATTTAATAGAAACATTGTGGCAAAAGCAATGGGATTCTGTGTTCTCCATGCTTGGTAAGCGTGTGTAATTCATCATGGATGTGGGGCAGGGGGAGGAGGAAGAGGAGGAGGAGGAGAATAGGATACTAAGCACTGCAGCTTGTGAGAAGTAAAAGGCTGTGCTCCGGCTTGGAGCATTTTAAAGTGTGGACGGGTTGTTCTCTGAAATGCTTCGTCTGTATTTTGTTACAGCAGATGGCAGAATGACGAAGCAAGCACAGATGTGGTGTAAAAAAACCAAGCAATATGAGGATAACAAAAAACTTTCCCGGGAAGGTCGGCCGCTCACTACCACTGTGGGTCCCCGCAGTTCTGGGCAGGTGATTGCAGAGCTCAGCAATGACATCCCTAGTTTGATGATCTAACTAATCTCTGTGGAAAAAAAAAAAAAAAAAGAGTATTTCTTTTCCTGAAGCTTCTTATATTTATGAGCTGGATAATTTTCTTTCTTTTCTTTTCTTTTTTTGTCCCTTTGAGGGTTTTTTTTGATTGTTTGCTTTTGGTAATCTGTAGCTGCTTTGGCACCTCTGATGAACAACAAGCGGTAATGCCTTCCATGAATGTCCCCAAATATAGATTTCTGCTTTGTTTCAGGGCTGAGCTTTGAAGCCAGTGGCACCTGAAAGCCATACTTTCACCACGGAACTGGCCTTTTGATGTCTTGACTTCATGTTTCCGGACATTTTGATCACAGGGTCCTATTTTGGAGCTCTTACCCACACAATTAGGTGAGATCACGACCAGGCTGACTGAGAAGTGGCTGTGTACACAACAACCAAGGAGAAAAGAGAGAGTGAGGCATCCCTGTGCCTTCTTTGCATCCACCTTCACACATCTGCTCTGATTTCAGTCTTGAGTTGCACGATCAAGGGCTGGCGATCAAGGGTTGCCCAAGATATCCTAGAATGGTTGGGGTTGTGAGTGACCTTAAAGATGATCTCATTCCAAACCCCCTGCCACGGGCAGGGACACCTTCCACTAGACCAGGTTGCTCAGAGCCCTATCCAACCTGTCCTTGAGCACTTCCAGGGATGATCTTCGGCAGGAGGACAATTTCTCAATTCACATAAACATGCCTTGTGTGAATCTGGGTATACCTTCTGGGAAAGGCTGCTGTGGTTGCAGCACTGGCCCTCTCCAAAACACAGCACGTTGTCACTCTTCACCTGTGTCACAGGGAGCAGACAGGGTCATTGATAGACCAGCTAATTCATCCAGGGGAGGCTGATAAGGAGGCAGGTAGCATGGTCCTTTCCTCTAAGCAAAAATATTCCTGTGGAGGGTGTGAGGAAAGCAAAGGAAGTGCTGAAAAATACAGGGAGTCGGAGCTGCTGGGTGGCAAACATCTTGCAGAGATTTCAGAAAGTGAGGGAGAATTCAGCTGTTCAACTGTAACATCAGATGAAAGGCTCTTTCCTGCTATGATAAGGGTTAAATAAATACCATTAGATCATCTGTAGCAGTAATTCAAAAGCAAAATGAACCTCTATTAATTGGGGTTAATCCCCCTGTGTTGATGAGGAATTAGCCACGCTCACTGAGCACAAATGATGAAGCCTTGCTCTCAATTACCCTGTGCAGCCCCTGTTTTCAGCACTCAGGACTATGAAGCTGCTAAGTGAGGGCAAAATTTGGCTCAGAAGGTACTAAACCCAAATTGAATGCATGAGGGGGAGCCCAAGCTGGAAGCATTATCCACCACACAAAACAAGCCAAGTTTTTAACATGAGTTCATAAAAATTGCTCATTACTTCATCTAGTTCCAGGGATTTAGGTTTTAAAATAAGTTTTGAACTGTCTGGTACAACCAGTACACACATATTTAGCAGCAATTTACAAAAGAAAAAAACCCTGTAAATGGGAAGTATGCAGCAAAATACTGTGTCTAGCACTGCAAATAACCTCTGTTGATTTTTATTTATGTTCTCAGTGTCTCAGAGAGGAATTTTAATACAAATCTTGGTTTGCTTTACACATCATATTTTGTAAAATAACCACCTCAACTTAGTGCTTGTAGAGGTTTGTGGTGTGCAATCTTTGTGGATAATGAAGCAGAAACAGAGCTGTAAAGCTGCTGAGCAATGCAAGAGTTGTAAGTCCCACACTTGTACAGCAGAGAGTGAAAACAAACGTGAAAATGACAGAATCAGTTTCTCAGGCTCAGAGATTAAATATGTTTTAAAATATCGAATGACAGCTTTTGTCAAGTTATTACAAATATCTCGAGTCAGATTTGTGTGTGACACAGCCCACTGCTCACATGGAGCATAATTTTTGTAATCTTAGTTGTTGCACAAATCTACTCAATGTGATTCCCATTAAGTTCAGAAAACAGAAATTTGCTCATTTCCACACTGCTGACAGAGCATTCAGAATAACCCCAATAGATGAGCCAAATCTCAGGTCAGAGCATGATCCCTGAATTTATGTCCTAAGGATAAAACTACCAGGAAGAAATTTTTTTCCTGCAGAGAGTGAGAGCTCAGCTGCCACGGTCACAGTGTCTATGCCATGCTGTCACACGTTTGAAGACTTTAGGAGGTAGAATCTGGTCAGCTGGAGAGCTGATGGGAAGAAAAAGTGAGAGATGGATGGGCAATAATAATTACATTGCCTCCTTGAAAACTAGATCCCTCAAACACATAAAATGCAGCCATCAGGATCCTCCTGATCTCAGGATCTGACTCAGAGGCACTTATTCCCTAGGTCAATAATCTTGGATTCCTGAGACTTGGCGTCGGGACATGGTACTTGTCCGAGGCGGGGGTAAAGGTGAAAAAAACCCCTTCTCCCACCATAATCAGATAACAGCAGTTATGCAAAAGGGAGTTCTCATGGGAACAGTTTTGTCTCAAACTCCCATGGCTTTTTTTAAATTTTTTTTTCAACAGAAATGAAAGATATGGGTTTCTGAGAAAGGGCCTGCTGCCTGTAGTTTTCTCAGAGGGATATGAGGGCGCTGGAGAATAGAACTTAGACAGAAAGAGGAAGATTCTCATTGAGTAGAGTTATTCAGTGACCTATTTTCCCTTCACTACAAAATTACGTGGTGAAGTTTCCTGTTGCAGAGAGAATTTGCATGTGAGTGACAACGAGAAGCACCTCAGTACCAAGACTGGACTGAGGAGAGGAGCTCAGCAGTCCCTGTGGCTCCCTCCTCTCTTTTCCTGAATGCCCAGGGAGACTCAAGGATGTCAGTGGCACAAAAAGGGAGAACAGTGACAGAACAGCTGCAGAACACACTTCCCCATTCACAACAGCCAGGCAAAGGCAGCGCAAGGACAACTCCATCATCCCAGAGGCTGATCCTGGGCAGGCCCTTCATCTCCCTCCACGGGATCTCAAAGAGAAGGATCCACAGTGCCATTTCATAAACCAGCTTTAAGAAATATCAGGGCACTGATGCAACGGTCTGGACCAGGTTCACACAAAATGAAAGGCAAAATCTGATGGGATATTTTTAGCGGTATTTGCTCTTGAACAGTTTATTTGCATCCAGAATGTACAGGAAAAAATGCTGTGAATAGTGGAAAGTGTCTAAGCCACACATACAACTAATAAATACTTAGCTTTATTCTGATCTCATGCAGGTTTAATGTCTGACTTCAGTGGGATTAGTCCCAGTTTTTACTGATACAATAAAGCTTGGAATTACGTCTGTGACATTTGAAAGCAGGTGGTGGGCTCTGTACGAGCTCAGACTCTCAATTTCTGTGTGCCACGTAGTTGCTGCCCATGTAGCTCCGTGATGGATGCTGAGGGATTTATTTAATGTGATAGATTTTAGGGACGTACCCTTCCATGCTTTAAATTACATCTGCCCTGCACAGAGGGATATTGTTGACAGATCTCAGACTGATTCAGTGCAGCTCACCAGGCAAATCCCAGAGGCTTTCCATGCCACCAGCTAAGCAGTCTTCCCTGAGAACCACAAGGCAGAGAATTCAAAATCAGCTCTGATTCTTGCTTCAGATGGAACTTAAGTGGCCTGGTTTTGTTTGAAGAAGTGATGAGAAGTCAAAGTTAGATGTGCAGGTACTGACATTCAGAATTAAATTCTGAAATCTGTAACTACTGCCAGTACAAGAAAACTGGGAGATGAAGGTAGCATGTGCACATTGAAGGCTCAGTGAAGATGCTCTTGTGCAGAAACAAAACTGCTTTAGGCAACAGCAGTTTATTTGGAGCAAAGACAAAGATCCCAGTCCTGCTGAACAGGGGTGCTCACGTGGGTTTCTTTTTAATTCACCAGGAACTTCATGGTTTGGGCTTTCTCAGGCATTTTTCAGTAGGTATTATGGAGCATAATTAGCATGATAACTTTTACTACATTAGAAACATTCCAGAACTACAAGTTCAAATAAACTGAAATAAATTATGCTGGTTAAGCATCACATCCCGGGTTTTGAAGCCTTTACCAGCCTTCAATAATGACTCAGTTTGCAAATATAGCTTGACTTCGAGGCTAGGAAATTTTTCTTGAGTTTTTTATCTTCATCTGCTTTTCCATAAAATCTTCATAAATACCAGAGATTTTACAGTTCCTAAACATAATCTGAAGTGTCCACTTCTGTCAGCCCTGAGGTCATCCATTCTCCATGAAGTGTTTACTAAATATTCCATTGCCCCAAGCAATGACTTGCTCAGTGGGGACAGTGCAGGCTCCATGAGTGAAGAGCTATAGCTCAGGAGGTGTCAATACAGAAAATAACACAAAAGCTGATATCAAGAAATTCACTGGAAAGCCAGAACTGCGGCTTAAAAAAAAAGAAAAGAAAACTTTAGAGGAGAAAAGCAGAAAATGAGGAAAAACAAAATCCAAAAGTTTGCAAACAGAAGGGAAAAAAAAGCTGACCTTTGATAATAGCAGCAACTGGGGGGTTTTTCCCTCCCAGGGTTCATCCCCCTCTGCCTTGCAAAATCCATTCCTTTCCCAACAAAGTAAAATACAATAGCTTGAGCTGAAATTCTGTCTGGGAGATTTTCGTTCTTAAAGCATTTAGTGGGTCTCTGCTAATAGTGTCTGTCGGAGTGGTTTATAGATCCATTCTCAAAAAAAAAAAAAACAAAAACAAAAAAACCCCAAAACCACAATCAGGATTTACTGAGAGCCAGTTCCATAGCTCAGTCTGCATTAAAGTGGATTTAGCTCACTCTAACTGCTTGCATAAGTCTTGATCCAAAATAGCCCTTAAGTTCATGTCCAGTTTTAAAGGAAAAAGAGCTGTCAAGAACTTGGTAAGATTAACCCCGTGCTTAAAGCTGAGCACATGTTCAAATGTTTTTAGGGATCAGGGTAATAATAAGGTTAATTAGTGATTTTATTCCTGGAACTTATAGTTGTTCACTGAAAAAAAACTCCAAATGGAACAATAAGATGATCAAGCCTCTTAGTTCCCATCCTATAAATTTTGCTTGAAAATCCCAGGATAAAAGAAGTACAAAAGATAATCTGTAAGCATTTAAGACTTGATCCAAAGACCATGAAGTTTTGCAAAAAGCTTCAAGAAATTTCTAGTGGGTCCCGAGTTATGTGCTTGATAATTGAACCATGGTCTATACAATGCCATGGATTTATTCGGCAATGAAGAGAACACACCAAATAAAACTGATCATTTATTGTTTTTAGAAATCAAAGCACAAAATTAGCCGTAAAGTGTTTGGCAGCACTTCACAAATTCTTCCTTGAAAAAGTCATTCAGCTGGACTTGGATATGAATGTAATTGCCTGCGCGAGGTGCTGGGGAAAGGGAAGTCTGTTATATGCAGAAATAATTGGAAATTCCAGGGGGAAAAGTCACTCTGTGGATAACTGTGGGAATAGCTTTAGACCTGGGGTGAAGTTATCAAGGCCACCTCAGTGATTGAGGTGACCACCCCAATGTCTGAAGGCAAATTGGACATTTCCCTACAAATGAGGGGTTTGACAGCAGCACTTTCTAAAAGGTGCTGAGGAAGCAGAGAATCTTTTAGGTAAAGATGTGAGATTACTTTCTCCTTGCCTTGTACCTTTTATTCCAATAGCTGCTTAAAGGCTGCTGCAACTGCAGGTGAAGATTTTAGTGACGTGCCAAAAGAAACTTGTTATTTGAATTTATCCCTCCTGCCATCCATATACCCCATCCAAGACTTGAGCAAGTTGCTACAATAAAGTCCTAAGCTTTTCCAGGTCCTTGCTAGACGGCTCCAAAAATTTATGGAAGCTTTAGAGCAAACACACAGATTTAAATACTGTTTAATGTCGTCCTTGATGTTAGGGGTAGGTGAGCATCCTTCACTGTGGACATCCAGAGGTGTCAAAAGAAAAGGACCAATATCTGTCACTGCAGCTGGCAACTGCTGTCAGGACAGCACTAACACTTGCTTTCACATCTCTCTTCCATCCCAGTTAATCTCTTGTTCTGGCCTTATTAGTTCTCCAGATGAATTTATTATTCTGTCACTCAAATGTGAGGGACTCTAAGGAAAGGTGGCAAAAACCAGACTGTGAGATTAATTTTTTGGCTAGCTGGAAACAGTTTGTATACTGCAGGCTGGGCACCCTTCTCTTAGGGAGTGGTGAATTCCATCAAAGACTTAACAAGAAGAACAAAATGAGGATATACACTCATTTTCTGTCAGGATCACAACCTTATTTGCAGACCACTTTGTTTGTCTCTTGGTTCACCAGGCACTGACAGGCTAAAAGTACTTATGAGGAGAAACGGGTTTGGGCTAAATGAGAGGGATTTTTGGGACTGTCAGAGTGAAGTGCCCAGAAAACATGAATCTAGCCCTTAATGAAATTAGTTTTTCCTTAAAATAATAAAAAATAGAATTGCTCGTCACAGCTAAATATACATTTATATAGTTATTGATTCCCTTTCATACCATGTGAGTTTTATTTTTTTTTTAATGGACTCTGCAATTCCAGAAGCCTCCCATGGGCTGGAAGACTTGTCCCTAGTATGGTTTACCTACAAATCTCAGCATTTCAAATTAAGATGTCCTGTCAAGAGGAAGTCCCAGGTGCTTTCAACACAAGTGTGAGCTCTGAAAATGAAGTTAAAGCTGTCAACACTGACCAAAAATGAAAGGGTTCATGGGAGAGAGATGGAAATCCCAGGGCAAACATCTTCAAACGAGGGAGGGGAAAGAGCAAGGAGGGGGAAGAGACAACTTCTTTGGACATTTGGCAGTGGGGACAAAATGCCAGTGCTCAAATGTGCAGTTTACAACAGAGATGACAAATTGGGTGCAAGACAATGACCCATTCCTGGGCTTGGCAGTGGACAGGATAAACCAGCTCTGGAAGACTGACTAAGGTTAAGCACTGGCTGGGGCCAAGGAGCTGAAGGCCACCCACGCAGATCAAGTGGGAAAGCGCTAATGGGAAAGACATTTTGGGAGTTAAAAATATAACCGGTTCCTTAATCTGGGAACACAGAGCTGTAAAATAACAGCTGGACAGCAAGGGAGAACAAAGTTCTCTTCAATGGCTGAGTGAAAGGTGGTTGAATGGAAAGACATTGTCTGCTTGATCAGAACAGGCCCTCAGCCAGGGTGGCTACGTGTGGGGAAAGGAAGGTTCACATTCCTCTGAGATGGCAGCACAGCTCTGTCCCACAGGCCAGGGCAGCAGTCTTCAAAGTCACAATGAAATATTAGACGTTTTAAAAGGATTTCCCACTATATTGATGTTGTTCCCATAACACAAGCCAAGGAGTAGGAAGGCAGCACATCAAAACACGTTTGCATGCACTTGGGAACAGGCGTCTCTTCTGCACCAGACAATGCTTTCTACTGCCTGTAAAGGCAACATTTGGGCTGCGAGTCCATGGAAAAATCTTCCTATGGCACCTGCACCAAAAGCAGGAGGCTGAGAAAGCAGCCTCCGTTGCTGATGGTGTTTGAAGCGATTCATAAAACCCAGGGGCATGTCAGATCTCCTAGGGATGAGCACTCCCATTCTGCCCCAGTGTCCAGCTGAACCACTTCCACTGCTACAAGAAGAAAACCTGCCCACTGTGGACCCACCATTTAGGATTGCTGTGACTGTCCATGAGCCAGCAGTGCCCTGGGGGCTGAGAGGGTCGGTGGTGTCCGGGGGTGCATTGGGAAGATCATTGCCAGCAGCTCAGGGAGTGACCCTGCCCCTCTGCCCAGCCCTGGGAGGCCCATCTGCAGTGCTGTGTCCAGCTCTGGGCTCCTCAGGACAGGAGGGACATGGAGCTCCTGGAGCAGGGCCAGCGGAGGCTGTGGAGGTGATTTAGGGCCTGGAGCATCTCTGACAGGGAAAGGCTGAGGGAGCGGGGGCTGTTGAGCCTCGAGAGGAGCCCCAGCTGAGAGGGGCCCTCAGCCCTGGGTGTCCCTGTCTGCAGGGAGGGCTCCGAGCAGGGCCCAGGCTCTGCTCCGGGGGGCCCAGCAATGGCACCAGAGGAACGGGCAGGGACTGAGCCCAGGAAGTTCCCCCTGGACAGGAGGCAGAACTTCTGTCCTGTGCAGTGACCGAGCCCTGAACAGAGACCAGAGAGGGTGTGGAGTCTCCTCACTGGGGATATTCCAGACCCCTCTGGACACAATCCTGTGCCGTGTGCTCTGGGATGGCCCTGCTGGAGCAGGGAGGTGGGACCAGTGACCCACTATGGTCCCTTCCAGCCTGAGCCATCCCGGGATTCTGGGATTCTGTGTGAGTAGTGGCTGATCCAGGGCAGAGCACAGACTGAGCTGTGCTACAGTTCAGGATTGCAGAGCTCTTGTGCACATCAGTTCAGAAGCACAACTCACACAAGGCAGGCAAGATGTTGCTACGGCTGTTGCAAGGGGTTAAATATTCATCTATCAGCAGCACCTCTGCTTGAGAGTGAGCTCTGCAAACACTCAAACCACCACAGAAGAATCACAGGTCACAAGATCCAGGCTCCGGAGCTGAAAACACTCTCAGCACTTCCCAAGCATCACATTTTGTAGCAGCACAGGACACAGGCACTGATTCTGCCTGCATCCCTGCACTCTCCTTTCTGCCAGGTCAGCATTCCCCACTATTGCAGCTTTTAGATTTTTTTTCGGACTGTGGTACAAGACAAATGCAGAATAGAGACAACTTCTGCAGTTTTCTGTCTTACAATCTTAACAGCTCTTCCTAAATCCCCTGCAAAGCTTGAAAGAGGCACAAAGCAGAAAACGACTGTCATCTTGCAGTGTAACAATTGACTGCTTTATGATGTAATAGCCACTACTCACATTTTTCCCTGGGATAAGCTGTTGGCATTCCGGAAGAAAAGGATAGTTTCCTGAGCTTACTTACGAATTTCCTGCAGACTAACCACATTCATAGAGAAAGACTGTGTAGATCCCCTGCTGTTACATTAATTTGTAGGCAAGCCTGTCAGCTCTTTCAATGAAAACCTTTGGTTTGTGATGGAAATCAGGCTTCCAAATTTACTTCCTTTTCTTGAAAATACTATTCTTTATTATTCCAAAGTTATTATTCCAATATCCTCATTATCACAGTATTATTACATATTACCTTTCAGGAACTAGTTTTAAACCATTCAGTGGCATCCAGATTTTTAGCTGACATAATATGGGATGTATCAAGGGTGGCAACTTTCACTGCTGCTGTTTAGTGACTTAGTGCATGACAGAGGTCTGAAAATTGACATCTGTTTGGCACATCACATTTCTTTCAGCTACCGTGCCTCTTATTACCTTCAGCTGCTACCTCTGCCTTGTATTTTCCAATCCAAGACTACTGCAAAATGAACTTTATTTATGCAATAAACAGGGCTGTCTGGCACCTGTTTTAAGCATTTGCCACTGACAGTGAACCTGCCTCAGCTAGAGAGAAAAACAAAAATATTCCTTCAGATTGCAGGAGAAGGAGCCTTCAGAACTCTGCTTAATCAGTGTAATCTGGCAAAGTGCTGCATCCTGGAACAGACCCTGCTTTTACCAGTACTAGAGAACAGAGACAATTTTTCAAAGCTGTGGACATTCATACCACAAACGATGTGTTACAGCATTTTCACCATCATCAAACACAAAAGAAAAGCCAGACTTACCTCTGTGTGAGCCTTTTTGGACCGTCACACATGTGAGCTGCAGAGGTGGAAGGAGAGGCATGTGGAAAAGCAGGACAGGTACTAACCAGAACGGGCACCCAGCAGGCAGCACTTGCACAATGGCTACGGGAAGACTGGAGCAGTTCGGCTCTGCAAGACTTAAAGGGACAGATTTCCACAAGAACACTGGGGCAAGAGCCTCTGGAAGAGAACAATTTCCCACTGGGAGAAGCCAGGCCCCGGTCCTGGAAATACTGAAGCATATCCTTAACTCTAAGCATGTGAGAAGTGCTGTGGACTTCAGTCTGTGCAGCCCTGCACAAGCCTGCAGGACTCGATTTCCTGTCGTGCACAGAGGGAGAGGATGCTCCAGCAGAGTGATTGTGACAGCTCCATCACAAAAGGAGTGAGGTCCCATCACTGGTGTGTTAGTCTGACCACTGAAGCATGCTTAGATACATTCTAGAAGTCCAGAAAGGAAAGAAAATAAAATAATCAAAATGTGCCTGAGAAAAATCTCAAGTTGTTACAAGAAACATTGCTCATGTATTCACTCTGATATTTCTATTTTGTTTTTTCAGCGTAATACCCACAGTAGGTGCCCATCTAATTGAAACAATTCCAAAGCACTTTGGACTGCTCAAAACAAGTGAAAACAGCCCCAGTTAAGGACTTACAGCTCCCCTCTCCTCTATAACTGAATCACAGAGTGTCAAATATTTTGCAGTGAGAGCAGAAACACCCCAATGACAGGGCACAGGAGACTTTGAAGACACCAAAACAATACCAGAGGGTTTCAAAAGAGAGTTTCCCCTTAGCTTTGCTGCCCAAGATTGTCACAGCATGGCTGCATAGGAGAACTGGAGCCTCTGTGGTGTCCCCAGACCTCTGTCCACCACAAGGCACCCAAAACAACGCATATGATGATCCTTTTCACTCATGAGAGGTGGCATCATGACTTTGAGACAGTCAGGAGGGGATTTCTGCAGCTATGGGATATGAATAGGCAACACATTTGGGCGCAGGCTTGCTCTGAAGTAGCTCTTCTACATCATAGAATTATAGAACCATAGAATCACAGAATCATAAACTCATGGAATCACAGAATCATAGAATCAAAGAATCATAGAATCACAGACTCATAGAATCATAAAATCATGGAGTGGTTTGGGTTGGAAGGGACCCTAAAGATTGTCTTGTTCCAACCCTCCTGAAAAAAGATAAAAACATGGTGTTGCTGATGGGATTTATTTGCTCATATTGAATCATATAACTAGTTAAATGCTGAAAGAATTGAAACCCTAGGGGTTTTTTTTCATATTTTCCCCTGTGATTAGAAGCTAATCTTAGCTGTTTTCCCAATGCCATCATTTTCCTCCTGACACTGAGTTTACTCTATGCTCTGCTTGCATTTCCACAAATATGAAATCAACATTAGGGTCAATACTGGAGATATTTTACTTTGTAAAACTTCATTAAATACATATCACCAAATAAACCCCTGTATATGCAATAACTCGGACTTGCACACAACCCATAAACCACTCATCTTTGATTGCCTCCAGACACAGGGGGCTGTGACCCTCTCAAACATCCTAGCACCAGAGGAATTGCCCTGCAGGTTTCATTTGCTGCAGGACATTTCGGGAAACACGGTGGGGTTTTTTCCCCCACTAATTGAAATGTCCTGAAAATGTCATGGGACTCATTCTTCTCCTACTTACATCACTAATTTGTTCTGTGCCATTCATCTCACTGAGGGTGACACCAGACCCCAGTTCCCTCTGCTTAGAGGAAGTGGTTCCCACTCCATGTTTTGTGTGGGTTGTAGCTTTTTTACAGTGTGTCATTAGCATGACTGATTACATGCTATTGACATGCCATGAAAGCCTGCCAGATGTAACTTTACATTATATTCTTAATGAATATCTGGGCCTGAATCTGATTTTTCTTGTGCTACGTTCACACTGGAGCAGCAGCATTGTTGGAGTGAGTTTAGAAGGGATCCTTGGGCTGAATCCTACACCCAGGAACAACCATGAGGAAAATCAGGAGGAGTGATGGATGTTGAACATATGGCAGCTGGAACCTGAATTTTGCATTTAATACTATGCATTTCAAACACTACTAAGAGGGTAAGCATTCATGGATTCTGCAATCAATTAATGGGGCTAAGTTTATAATCTCAAGACTTCTCAATAATAGAAATTCAAAGGCAGTCACTTAAGGGGACTTCTTTTACCCTGCCATTAAAACAAATGCTCCTTGTAAGGCAGTAGTACAGGTGGGAAGAATTTACTATGCAGGGATAAGAAAATCAGGCAGGAAATGTTCCAATGATTGTTTTAAATATCTCTGGGTGAGGTAGCAGATAAACAGGGCTAAGGAACTTCAGAGAGTTAGAAACCTTTCACTTTCTGAGCCAAGCTGCCCTTTCCACAGACACACTCCTTAAAAAATTAGGTACCAAAAGATTTATTGGCTGGAAAGGGGAAAAGTTTTAAAATAGTTTTCTTCATTGCTTTAACATGAAGCAACTCGCAGTGTGTGTGTGTCCCTAGACATGAGGGCAGATTAAGATTATTCCATGCTTTGATAGAACAAGTCCCTTTATAGCTTGCTTTAAAGTTCGGTTTAATTGTGTAAAAGCTGGATTTGTGCTCCCTTGAATATGTGTAGACATAAGAATTTGGGGTTTTTACTGTACTGGAGCTGAAAAATTCATCTTTTTTCTGCATCAAATGTTGTCATATGCCACATTAGCTGCTTATACCCCCACACATAATGATGGCTGATGTGCAACTTCCTGCAGCCAGGGATGTGTCCAACAAGGCTCTGCACACGTTGGAAGTGCTCTTTAGCATACAGTTGTCTGGTGGCTGTTTTAGGTGATGTGAAATTGCCTCTTCACTGATTTCCAGGGGTAAAAAAAGGTTTCTGTAAATGCTGTTGGCTGAAAAGCAGCACGATAAGGAAGGAGATAAAGTAGCTGGCAGCAGAAACCTGTAATATTTGCAAAAGGAAAAGCAAGGAAGCAAAAGAAGCAGCCCTGATGGAGGAAAAAAAAAAAGAGGCTAAGGAAGAGATTTCCTGTCTAGTGAAGACAATAGTCACTTGCTTGGGAAATCAGAGAGGAGCAGACAACAGCAGGAGAAATGTTTCCAGGGGTTCTCATGGAATTGGAACACTGAGTTTTCTTTGGCAAGTGAATTTGCTGCAAGAGCCAAATGTCTTCAGAAACAGCTTATCCTCTGGTAGCTGTCTTTTGCTTAAACTCCCTCGAAAAGCATCTGTGAAGCACTGTGAAGCATGAAGCCATTCCAAGTGCAATCAGTTAGATAAGGCAGCGTCCATTCCAGCCCGGCCACTTGTTCTGGCAAAGTTGGTAATTCCAGGCTCTGCGCAGGAGAGACTCCTGGCTGCCTCCTACACGGCAGGGAGTCATGGGCTGGCTGCTCGTCCACAGCCCAAGCAGTTCAGCAACAACTCAGCCCAAAGGGTCTGCGGCATCTCAGAGCCCACACATCTATGCATGCTGTGCATTTTTCCTGGGAAAAAGGGTTTTCACACCAAGTGGAGAAGCAGCAGTTGCCTACGAGCAGTTTACCCTCTCATTTCCTGCACCTGATGTTTGATTGGAGGAGGGAAGAGGCTGAGGGACAAGAGAACATCAGTCTCCAGCATTTCTTTCCACAAGAAGGAGTTTTCCTTCAAGGGCATACATCAAAGTTCCCAGATAGCTGCATTTTAAATCCATTCCTTACAATGATCTGATAGAAGGGAAAAATCTCTGGGGACACACACTGGCTCATGAGAGGAAATTAATGAATGGCACAGAGCTTGTACACGGCTGGACATGTTCTTGTTTGTCAGCTGCCAGCAACACGTGCAATTAGGAAAATTCAAGTCCAGTTGAAGCCTGGACACTGGTTGCCAATTTGGCAGCAGCCTCCCTGCTGTCAGGTCTTAGTTGACAAATAGTCCCTGTTTTAGAGTGACTCAAACATTTTATCTCTCATATGTTTTAAATAAATTAGGAAAGGCACGTGCCACAACAAAAAAAAATATACACTAGAATATTTTCATTATTACCTAAAGGGACTGGGGTCAGAGTCGTGTGTTCTATTTAACTCAACACTAAGGTGTGAATTCAAGAACAGAAGTGGAAAAAAACAAGAGTCATTTGAACCAAGATTCCAAGGCTGTAAGATGACTTAGGTGAGTGTTTAACTTCTCACAGTGCAAAACCAGTGAGTGGCAACACTGTTCACAGGTTTAAAATACTTGGAGGTTTGGTAGGGTTAAACCCTTGCTACTTGAAATGGAACTTCTGAAAAAGGGCTTCTTATGTGGATCCATAAAAATCATATAGAATCATTATAGAACCACAGAATGGTTTGGGTTGGAAGGGACCTTAAGGATCACCTTGTTCCAACCCCCTTGGGCAGGGACACCTTCCACTGTCCCAGGTTGCTCAGAGCCCCATCCAGCCTGGCCTGGAACACTTCCAGGGATGGGGCAGCCACAGCTTCTCTGGGCAACCTGTGCCAGGGCCTCAGCACCCTCACAGGGAGCAATGTCTTCCTATTATATAATCCAAACCTGCTCTCTCTGTCAGTGTGAAGCCGTTCCCTTGTCCTGTCACTCCAGGCCCTTGTCAAGAGTCTCTCTCCAAAATTAAATGCATAACTTTGGGAGGAATCCTACAGCCCTGTAATGAGTGGAAGAAGTTTTCTTATAAAAGATGGCCAATAAATAGCAATCTCCTTATTTTAACAAGTATTATACCTTTCTATGAAATGAAGATGTGTGAAACTAGTTCTACTTTTTTGTAAGTTATCATTTTGTCTCTGTTTTATTTTCCCTCTTTTGCCTTTGTTCATCTCTATGATAAGGATTTTTTTTTCAAATATGAGACAAAAGGATTTAGGCTCTCTTTAAAGATGGAAATCCATGGAAGCTTGACATTTATTGTAAGGGGGACTAGGAGTTCACCTGGAATTTATTTATTAATTTCTATAAATATAGATATGCCTGGCATTTCATGGGAAAGGGCCAGTGGTTTCCCCATGAGACAGGGCAGGGAGCCAGCTCAGGATCACCACCCCTTTAGAAAGGCCACGTTTCTGCCTCCCCACCACGTGCACACTTAGCAGAACAGAAGATGCATTCCACTTTGCCTATTCCAACTTTTAGCACTCCGGTTTGAATCCTTTCCCTGTTCCCCGGGGGATTTATAAAACAATCATGACAGTAATCACACACGACCATTGTTTTTGGATGCCTCTGTTTCCAAGGCATGGCACTGTTTTGGTGGATATTGACAGTGCAATTGGAATGACTCCCCTGTAATATCATTATGGGCAGATTTATTTGTTCAGCACAGAGAGTGAGTGCTCAACTCCTAATCATGCTCAGAACTGCCAAAATCATTCAAAAAATAACAGCGGTCCTAAGGATCCATAGATGCTTCAGTTTTAAGGTGAAGTTACTCTGTCAAGGCTTTCAATCAGAGTTCTGCTTAATATCCTCTGCTTTCTGCCTTTTGGGAGTCAAAACAAATATTTTGGGCTGAAAAACAAAAATATGAGTTTGCACATCTGGGATGACCAGGCCGGTTCCAGGTGACTTGGAAGTCAATGGAAAAACTCTCCCTGCTTTGGTAAGACAGAGGTGAAGCTGCAAGCCAAGGAAGAGCACAAAGGATTGCCGTGACTGTTCCTGCCTTCAGAGATTATGATAAAGGCAGCTCTGCAGGGCTTTTGGCTTTCCTGCTTCATTTAAGAGTCTATATTTGGCAATGGAAAATAGCCCTATTTAGAGAATTTTGTAAACAATGTTCATTATAGGCAATGAATTTTTTCCATCGCCTATATATAGTTATCTGAAGCTCTGATATGTTCAGGTCAAGAGACAAGAAGTAATTCAATTTTACTTAGGTTTCATGCTGCATTGAGCTGTTTTAACTGAGCATGGAGAAGCAGTTGCACTCCATGAGCCATTTTAATGTGTGTGTCCCTACAGTATTTTTGGGCACATCTGATTTACCAAGGTCACATCACCTACCAGTGTCACCAAATAATCCCAAGCACACTGAGGGACAGCCTTTGCAATTCCACATCCCAAATGAGCTGGATACAGCCTTAGGAAAGGCATCACAGGAACAGCTAGACAGTCTGTAAACTCTTGGAGTACACCATGTTTCTTTTCTGTTCAGTGGTGACACCTTAAACCTCAGAGTCCAAACTAAAATCCAGGGTACAAGGCACTCCACAAACATAAAACTTTGATTTATTAAATGGAAAAGACTCAAGGTGGCAGCAAAGTAATTAAACATTTCCACACCATTTTATTGAATTGTGAAACTCATTGTTTAGGACATCACCGAGGCAAAAATCAAATATATTCAGATAATAAAACAATTCATGGGGGCTTTTGTTTCCACCCAGTAACTCATGGATACATACAGGTTTCAACCAGCATGTGAACAAGGGTTCCTTGCCCCTCTCCTGTTCCTTGCTCACAAAAGCATCCCACAGAAAGGGCCACTTGCAATAGGCTCAGAGCAATGAAGAGAGGAGGCAGTGAAGGAAAAACAGTGTTCCTCTTCTTAATTCTTTAGAACTATTCAGAAGAACAGTAATTTCTTTAACAGTTATTAATAAAACAATGTTGGGAGCCACAGAGAGTCACAATGTTTTTCCCAGCATCATAGAATGCACTGAGTTGGAAGCGACCAACAAGGATCACTGAATTTCAACTCCTGGCCCTGCACAGGACATCTGAGGGATACAGGTGGGGAATCTCTCCTGAAACAGAGAATCTAAATATTTTTTTTTAAATCAAATGCCCCCGGTGCTAAACACACCATAGCACATTCCCAACAGCAAAATGCATTTGAATTCCTCTTCTCATCCTTCACCTATCTTGCTTTTCAAGCCAAGTTTTTTGAGAGTTTCTGATGCTCAGCCTCTTTGGTGAGCTGCATCTGAATCTGCTGAATATTTCAGGGATTATGGAATTGCATCATTTGTAGAGTTCTATTAAAAGTTAAATGTATTATTATTCAATAGTTTGCTAAGGTCAAAGACATTCAATTAGCCAGTAAAGCAATAATTTCATCTACAGTGGCCTGTGATGCTGATAACATCCCCTAATCACATGCCAAAGCCCAGCTGTGGCAAACACTTTCAAGGAGAAATTCAAGATGGTTTTGTTTCTTCCTAATTCTCCTCCGTGTGTTGCTCCGGGCATTGCGTGTGTAGGAGATGTCAGGATTTGCTATTTCCTCTCTTGCCTAACTCTGCGGTGATTTTAAGGTTTACTTAAGGACATGCTGACCAGTTAGAAAAGATTGTTTGAGTTAAATTTTGTCAAGGTGCCCAGAGCCTTCCAGAGCAGTGGGTGCTGGGAGAGGGGCAGAGAAAGGGAGATTTATTACTTACACATGCACTCACAGCTCCTCTGTCTCTGTCGTGCCTCCCTTCAGTCTTTCATGTCTGAAATGGGCACACACTCTCCTGGAGTTAACTCAGATCCTTTGGATTTGAGGCTTTGGGATGGGCAAATAACTTGGACTGAAAACACCACTGAGCTGTCAACCATGTCTGAACATGGAGGATCCCACCAACGGCTGGGATGGTCTCCAATTTATCCCAAATTCTCTGCATCTTGCAAGTGCAGGTCGTTCTTGGGAACTACCCATTGCTCCCCCACGTGAATTATCCAACCTCCTGGACCTGTCTAGAGATCAGATATGTTCTGCATTTATGCTGCAGCATCAAGAAATCAGAGCAGACTCTTGCCTGAGAATGCACACAGATCCATCCACGTTGAAACTCCAGAACAGCACACTTTAAATGTAACAATGGTCACCTCAGTGGGACCAGCACAATCGCCAGGCTCACAGAATTGTCCCTGGCATGAGCTGATGTGGCATAGAAAAAGTAAAGGCAATTAAACTCCAATTTCTCATAAAGGCTGAGTATGAATCTCTGGCCACCTGGAAGTGACAAAAATGAATCCCCTTGAAATCCTGGCCAGGCAGTGCATTGAGGCAAGGGAGAGGTACCTGCCTCATTCTTCCAAGCTCAGGGAAGAAAACTTCATTAATTTTCCTCTAGACATTGTAGTGGAAACATCCCAAATTACTACTTCTAGCTCATGCCTTCAGTGGGTGAAAAGGAGCAGTAATGAGAGCACCATACTGGGAACCAGGGGAGTGAATTTCTGATAGAGCAGTGACGAGGTGGATGAACTTTTCCCAGTCATGTTTCACCTCCTGTCGCAGTTCCCCACCCATGCAGTGGGAACAGGCTGAGGTACGACTGAGAAGAGCTGTGGTAGATCTGGCCATGGCTGCATGGCTGCTGAGGACAGAGCCTGGCACAAGCACCAGCTGATCCTTTGGAAGCCAATTCTCCCCCTCCCCAAAAGAAGACATCAAGAGAGAGGAGAAACTCCTGCTTCCCTTTATCTGGCAATTCAGTCACACTAAAAATCCTTTGACACTGAGAAGGGCTGCAGCTCTGGGCAGGTTTAAAAAAAAAAGATGAAAGCAGGCACAGCCACATGGAAACACAAATGACATCCGTTCAGAATTAGCTCTGCCCCTTTTATCTTCCTAAGAAGCCACGCTGAACTCCAACCTTTGGATCCTCCCGAGGCATTAGCTTTTCATTAGGAATGAATGGCTGATCACATTATGACAGACAAATGATGGGCGGCAGGAGGGTTTACCAACATGCCTTGCACTCCCACAGTCACTGAGGGGGAAGTCTAATGAGCAAATAACCTGTTGCAACTTTCTACATATTTCCTGTAATTGAGAACTCTTCTGTACTTCGTCTGGAATGCAGATGCCTGTCAGTCACGGGGTCATAAATAGGATTAGGGGCTGTTTCTGAAAAGGCAGGCAACCCGCTTTAGATGCTCAGTTGAAAATACAGATGTTTTCTGGCTGCGTGGCTGTTAGGCAGTGGGATCTCCACCTCTGCTTAAGCAGGCTCGGCTGATGGCTCTGCCCTGAGGCCCCAGGCTTGCAACTGGTGCAGATCCTATTAGGAGTGCAGATCCCTACTAATTTTTGCCTTTGCAATCAGCTGCAAGATCCAAGCATTAAAAGCACCCTGAGAACTCTGATAAAATAACACAGTCTTTTGAGAACTTTAACCTCCTCCATCCCAGCTATAGCTGCTGTGTGTGACAGAAATGTCTGAAAAAATAAAATTTGCCAATATCTAGTTAGATTTTTTTAGTGGCACTGATGAATACATTAATTTCACCAGTACAGCACAAAAATAAAAGAAAATTGTTTACCAAAAAAAGGGGGCATTTTGTTTTGAGGTTTTGTATGTGTGTTTGTTGTTTAGGGATTTTTCTTTTTTTTTTTTTGGATGCATTGTCTAATTACAAGCTGGATTGCTTGTGCAGAGACTGTGAAACTTCTATAACTTTTGCCAAATGACCACTTATGGCAACCAGTAGGGTCTGCCTCACAGCTTTGCTGTTTTTCTGCTTGTCCCTTCACTTCCATATCTATATTAGAACTTACTTCTCTTGTCAGTAGAAGCTGTTTCTCCTGTCAGGAAATCTTCTTATTTTAGGGATGTCGCCCTGGTTTTTCTTAGCCTTCTGATAATTTACATATTTGGAGTCAGATTTTCACACACTTTCATGTAAACAATAGCCAGTGCTTACTTAACTGTATTTTCTGGTTTTCATTCCTTTTGTGATAAGAGAAAGTGTGATGAGCATCCTTTTTCTCCAGTGAGACTGAGGAGGAAGTGACATGTCCTCCAATCCCTTGTGGAATGGAGAAACCTATAAAGTATGAGAAATGTAAATAAAGCCTCTCTTTTTTCCTTTTTCTGCTGAACCTAGCAGGCGTGAGAGTTTACTTTCTTGTGTCCTTTACCGACACATCGGGGTGTCACAAAAGAGCCTTAAGAGGCCCACCAGGATCATGGCTGGGGAGCCAGTTCATAAGCATTCAGAAACAATTCCTTCCCCCGAAAAGCACTTCCAGCCTCAACAGCCAGGACACAAAAAGTATGGATAGGATGGGAGCTGCTGCAGTGAGGCAGCTTCCTCAAGGTCACAGAGGAGATCAGACCAGGAATAAAACCTTCACCTCCCACGCCTCTCTGCTGGGCTCGACTTTTCTTTAGTATCAAGAAGCCAGTGTTGAAGCTCATTGGTTTCATCCAAGGCAAATGCCACTGGATCTCACCATAATGAAGGTAGGGAAAGGGGGGAGATCCAGTTTAATCAGTCTACCAAAGTTTGCAAAACCTTTGCATGGAATGCAGCTGAGTATAAAACCATTCCATTTCAGCAGCTTTTTCGGGATATGCAAACCAGATGGAAGTCTATGTATTACACGATTAAATGTGCTCTAGATGAGGAGGGAGCCATGGCCAAAATCATCCAAAACAATGATATGAGAGAGGTCATTGTCTCCTGTTCATGTCTGCGAAGGTCACAAAAGCCTCCACAGAGATAAGGGGATGTGGTCAGTGCCCTGAGAGGCTGCCACACTAATTACACACAGAACAAAGGGCCAGGGGATAAAGCACGAGCCGGGGTAAGGGAATGACATGGGGTGATGAGGATGAGGCCACGAGGTTACTCAGCAGAGCGGTGATGAACAAGGCTGCCCGTGTCTCCTGCCAGCACTGGGCTGATCCTGCTGCAGACAAGGTTCTGCCTCTTTGGGGGTGGCATTGTGAAGTGACCATACCCAAATGCACCCTTTTGCCACAGGACACAGAAGAAGGCTTCAGAGGAGTAGTTCATTCTGCTGAACAGTGCTCCTGTATTCTGAAATCACTCCCTGTCTCCCAGTCCCAGCCAATCCCTCTGTCTCACACACTGATATATTTTGCATTTACAGTAAAAAAAATAGGTTTTGCCTAACTTCCAGCCTTTCTTGTGGATTTTATGTCCAGACAGCTTATCACCCTCAGCACTAATTCATATATTTAGGTGAAACACTTAACCGGCATGTTGAGGTGGCAGCTGAGAGAGGACATGGGTATTACCACAAACTTGTTACATTTTAGATTATGAAATATAAACCTACTCAAATTTTGGCATCTGAGATATTTCGGTGAGTTTTACCTTGAAACAGAAGAAGAGACTTGTGTGTTTGCAAGCTTTTCTCCTCACACTGGCCTTTTGCAATGTTTGAGGTAGCACCATTCAAACTGCCAAGAAGAATGGTTATGTTTTGTCTTGTAGCTAAGCTGAAAATTCTACCAAGGATATACCAGTCAGAAAAAAACCTCGTTCAGTTCAGTGTGGTGCTTCTCTGTCTTCCCCTAACATTTCATTTCCCTCAGCAACATCCTTGAGCAATGAAGTCCACTCATCATACACACTCAAACAGGAAAAAGGGAATCTTAAATTAGCACAGGATATGAAGTACTTCATGCAAAGGGACTTTACTCACCAGTAGGTGTTTCAACACACAATTAACAGCAATGAAGGTCTGAGACACGTCCAGGAATTATTTTCATGTTGCCAGTAGCAGAATGGGATTGACACTTAAACATCTCAGCTTTGAGACTTCTCTCAAGAGGGGCAGAAGATCAGGACCAGTCCCACCTTCAGAAATGCAAGTTCTCATTGCCAGGTTCTCAAATTTCCCCAAATCTCAACATTTTTTTCCTTTCCTTTGCCCATGTAGGCTCCCACAGCCATGAAGACACTGAGAGACTCTTACTTTGGGTCTGCCAAAACCCAGGTATTGCCTCTTGGGTTAAGACATCTGTGGACCAAATAGATGTCATATTTGTCCAGTCACTTTGTGACCACAGTAGCATCTAGAGATAATGACTGATAAGCGTATATTTAGATGTCTAGGATGTTTCCTAAGGAGATTTTTGGGCACTCATTAAAATTCCTCCTGCTGCAAAGCCAGATTTGCTGCAGGAGAATCAGCCCCACAGAGGAACAGTGTTCACCATTCCCACATATTTCACATTCTCTGTTGTGTTAGGTCTCAGACCCCCAATCTTCCAGGGCTTTTCTCCTTTTTGCTTTCTCCCACCTCCCTCATCTTCCTTTCCTTCTCTCCTCGTGGCAGAAGCAGCCATTCTGTAACTTCTCACGGTAAATTTTACCTGTAAGGCAGTAAAATTCAGCTTGGGGCAGCATTGCCAAGAAGCTCTCAGCTGACTCAAACTGAAAAATGCCATTTAAAGCACTGTTGGGCAAAAAGGAGAGACCAACAACTCAATTCTGTTGCCTGATGTACTTATCTCTGTCCATTTGTGCTTGCCAAGCAGAGCTGAGCTCACTCCCAGGTGTCCTTACAGAAAGGCACAGGTTTCCCACAGGACTGGAGACAAATCAGACAGATCCATGAGGATCTTTCCAACAGCCCAGAACATCTCTGGGCAGCAGGACTTGTTCGTACGGGGGTGAGTGAAATGATCCTTAGGTGATTCTCCTCACTTCTCCTAACAGCAAGGGGTGAGCCCCTGCTTCCCTTGCCAATGTCTCAGATATAAACCAAAGAGCACAACGGGAGCCCTGGAGAAAGACTCCTTTATTATTTGTGTCACATAGACAATGGAAATTTAGTGACTCAACCATCAGCAGGGATGGGCCAAGGTAGAAAGACTGGTGACAGTCACCAAAGCTGTGTCATGAAAGTACATGAAAGGATATACGGGGACAAAGGGGGAATTAATAATTTACGTATTGGAATAGGAACAGGACCCAGGGGTAGTGCAGCTCTTTCAGCAGTCCTGCATGTGCTCATGAACTGCCTGTACCAGGAGACTGGCAAATATTCAATGCATTAAATCTCCAGAGGACTGAAGGTGACATAGACCTCACGGTGTTTCCTGGCCTCCAGGCAACACATTTTCAGAATCAGAAGCTCTGCCTGGTGTGAGCCCTGCCCAGCTGCAGACACAGTTAGAATCTCTCTCACAAGGCTTTCCTGGATGCGAGCACGCACCCCCACAGTGGATGGCTCCCATATTTTCCACTTTCCTACCTGTGAAACCCCTGAAACCACCCGTCTAGAGGCATCTGGGACATAATTACATCAGTGCTGGTGCTCAAGAGCAGCAGGAGTGTCTTCAGGGAGCAGGGTGTCCTCTGTCATGTCACAGCCATGAGGAGAATGTGTCCATCCATAGACTCCTCAGTGGGCAGTGATCGCTCTGGGGCTGTCTAATCATGCTGGAGAATAATTCTCCCCTCCAGAGGAAAAGACCATCCAAAAATCACAGAGCAGCCCAAGCACAATATGCCATTTTTCACATTTCCAGAGAGAAAACAGGGAAGTCAGATCACAGGCTGACCCTGTCATGCTATGGGCTTCTTTCTAGCCACTGGAGCTAGGGGAAATACATCCTTATTGCATTAAAGCACACTGCTCGTGCTCCAGTGAAAAATATGACTCACACTAGAGGACTGCTTTCCTAACAGAGTTTGGGCCTCTGCCTCAGCTTCTTTTCCTCTGCTCTTCCCAAATAAACACTGAGCTGAAATAATTTGTTGTTCCCAATGCCTGTGTGCTTCCATTCGGAGCTGGCTGGGAGTCTTGCACCCAGGACTGCACCATATTCTTGTACCTACAACTTCCAGTAAGAGGGAAAAAAAAACCCCTATTTTCTTTTTCAGTAATCCCAAAAGCTTGGCTGTAAATTCATGCAAGGGGTTTGCTTCTGAGCACAACACGTTTCTAGGTAAAAATCATTGTTGCCAGAGAAAAAGTGAAAAATTGACCCAAAAGTGGGAGTATCACTTGGGGACCTCCCCTCCACTTCAGCAGCACTAAGATGTAAACACTGAAGGCTTTTAAATCAAGTAGTTTCAGCTAAGGCTGAATGAGCTCCTGAGAGGTAAAATGAGCTGATAAAAAGCACAATGTGCCACAGAGATGAGCTTTACAGAAGGGTGTTAACTTTAAAGGTTCTGGAAAATTCAGAACCAAAGATCATTCTAACTGACAACCTGGGTATTCTTTTGACCATTTAAAAAAGATAAAATAATATAAAATAGCAGCAAAAGATACTGAGTTGTCCATGCCTTACATCTAAGATAGCACATTTTGCAAAGCACTCTACCAATTTTCCTTTCTGGAACTCTGGTGGATATGCAGTTAAGCACTCTCAAGTGGATGAAAATTGGACGAAGTACTACAAGTGATGCACAAAAAAATACATCTGGCACTGTTTCAAGCTGAAAGCAGCCTGTAATTATCCACCAGAAAGGAACCAGTGTTCAAATAGGGTTTGCTAATTCTCTGATTAATTAAATGCAACACACATTAATATTGTCTGTACGCTTAGCATGCAGTTAGGTTTTGATCCTGCCTGCAGGATTTCCCACACCTGCACCACTGCCTTTTGTTTCCTTTTTCTCCCTGGCTACACTGAGAGCTGGTAAATTTAGAGGTGAGGAACAGCTCGAGAGACCCAGGCAGCTCCGCACCAGTCTGTGCTGGCCACCTGGCACCTGTTTCCCTCCTTGGTTTCAGCCTGGGTCACTTTACAGGGCCGTAATCTGCCTGTATCTGGGGGAGGCTGCTGCTTGTGGGTGGCTGGGAGGGCAAGACTGTAACTCAGGAGGAGAAAATCTTGCAGTTGTTTGAAGGATGGAAGGCCAGGCCTTTATCCTGCTTCAAAGAGGACGGCTTTGAATGGAAACTCGACTTCTCATTTTAAATATTCCTTTGAACTGAGGAATGACAATTATAATCTGTTCCTAAAAATACCATCCTTTTATATTTATTTCTTTTTTAGTCCTGAAGAACTCTCTTTCTTCCCCAGCATGGTATCCTCTTCACTTTTTAGCACTGAAAATTATTTTATCAGAAACTCAGGTTCGGGAAAGAAGAAATGGAATTGATCTCACTGAGATGGATTCCTGGATGAGTACCTCTACTGACCTTATTTTACCTCCTTCATTTCTGCTCTGAGTTGAAGGTAATGTCCTCATTGTCTCTTTTTTTCACTGTCCTTTGGTTCATGCTGAGGGTGGGGTCTTACAGCATGTGGACAGGAGAAATTTTGGAGGAAACTAACCTGGAAGAGCCGGGATGGAACCCTGAGCAACCTGAAATGTGGAAGGTGTCTCTTCCCATGGCAGGGGTTTGGAACGAGATGATCTTCAGGGTCCCTTCCAACCCAAACCATTTCATGATTCTATGAGGAATTCCTGACTGCGGAAGGAAAATGCTGAAAATGGCCTGTTTAGAAAAGTGTTCTATGGAAATGACTTGATTAATGTGCTAGTATCAATGAAATATATATATATATATATATGATAACAGCTTTCAAATGCTTCAAGCATGTTTGTGTTGTTGCAAAATTGGCAGCTTCTGTGGTATCTGAATGTTCTGAATGGCCACATGGTCAAAATCTTGAAACTCCAGTGCGTAATAAAATGTCATCCCCTTCACCAGCAGCTCTGCGTAAGCAAGGCCTATTTTTTTCTCATCGCTGTAGTATATTTTAAGAAAATATGATGGTTAATTGAAAATAGATATTTTTTCCATATGGCCTGGAACAAAGTTTTGGATAAACAGAAGACTGAACCGTCTGGAAACAACAGATGGCAGTGTTTTAAAGACGAAGAGATGAAAGCTTGGGTAACCAGTGCTGAATGTCAGCAGTGACAGGATGGAGGCAGCGCACTCACATCTGGGAATTCAGCTCTACCATATTTCTGTGGGACAGACATGTGGTCCAAGGAGAGCTTTTTTTTAAAATGAAAAGGAGGAAAGCGAGCTACCTGTCATACTCCAGCAGCCAGACACAAGGTCTCCTGGCATTTAATTTCAATAGTATCAATTATGGCCATAAATAATGTCCCCAGAGCAATTGGCAGGTGAAGGGTTTATACCACCAGTGCAAGAGCTTAACCTGTTCCTCTTATCTATTTACTTAAAATCCTGGGAGAAACATTCAAAAGAGGATGGGGATGGGAAATGTAAAAGGAACATAAAAGGGTTTGAATGTATCTGGTAACTTTGCTATGTGAAAAAGAAATTAAATAAACAAATAAATAACCTACTCCATCCCTTTACAGGTACCACATTTTTCTCCAACTACTTATCATGTTATATCACATATCTGCCATGCATTTAGTTGTGATTCAAAGGCCTATTCCTCAAAGCTGAGAGGAATGTAAATCCATTTATTACTCATTTGAGTAATACCACCCATGGCAAAGGGAGAGTTTGTCCCNCCTTCCAACCCAAACCATTTCATGATTCTATGAGGAATTCCTGACTGCGGAAGGAAAATGCTGAAAATGGCCTGTTTAGAAAAGTGTTCTATGGAAATGACTTGATTAATGTGCTAGTATCAATGAAATATATATATATATATATATGATAACAGCTTTCAAATGCTTCAAGCATGTTTGTGTTGTTGCAAAATTGGCAGCTTCTGTGGTATCTGAATGTTCTGAATGGCCACATGGTCAAAATCTTGAAACTCCAGTGCGTAATAAAATGTCATCCCCTTCACCAGCAGCTCTGCGTAAGCAAGGCCTATTTTTTTCTCATCGCTGTAGTATATTTTAAGAAAATATGATGGTTAATTGAAAATAGATATTTTTTCCATATGGCCTGGAACAAAGTTTTGGATAAACAGAAGACTGAACCGTCTGGAAACAACAGATGGCAGTGTTTTAAAGACGAAGAGATGAAAGCTTGGGTAACCAGTGCTGAATGTCAGCAGTGACAGGATGGAGGCAGCGCACTCACATCTGGGAATTCAGCTCTACCATATTTCTGTGGGACAGACATGTGGTCCAAGGAGAGCTTTTTTTTAAAATGAAAAGGAGGAAAGCGAGCTACCTGTCATACTCCAGCAGCCAGACACAAGGTCTCCTGGCATTTAATTTCAATAGTATCAATTATGGCCATAAATAATGTCCCCAGAGCAATTGGCAGGTGAAGGGTTTATACCACCAGTGCAAGAGCTTAACCTGTTCCTCTTATCTATTTACTTAAAATCCTGGGAGAAACATTCAAAAGAGGATGGGGATGGGAAATGTAAAAGGAACATAAAAGGGTTTGAATGTATCTGGTAACTTTGCTATGTGAAAAAGAAATTAAATAAACAAATAAATAACCTACTCCATCCCTTTACAGGTACCACATTTTTCTCCAACTACTTATCATGTTATATCACATATCTGCCATGCATTTAGTTGTGATTCAAAGGCCTATTCCTCAAAGCTGAGAGGAATGTAAATCCATTTATTACTCATTTGAGTAATACCACCCATGGCAAAGGGAGAGTTTGTCCCAATTTTGGTAGCAAGCTGTGTTAACCTTGGAAGGAGATCCCAAGCCAGCACAAGGACTGGCTGGAATAACACTTCCTTCCTTCACTACAATGCTCAATACCATTTCTGAATCTTTTTTTTGTGGGGGACATGCATCATTTTACAGAGAAACTTTTAAGGCAAAGAAGGAAACAATCAACCTTTGTTATTTCTCTCTATAACCTGTGTTTAGTTTTGGAGCTGGGAGAATCCAACAAACTGTGCTGTCCCCCAGTGCCACCTACCACCCGCAAACACCCAGTTCTGCTGAGCAGGTAACACTCTCCAAATCCTTCCCTCAGATGCACCAACACCAAGATTTGGGAATAACACAAGGCAGATGTGCAAAGGGGAAGGGAAAAAAAATATCTCTGTGCCTTTTTGTGCTTCCTTCATCTCAGTAATGCAGGATAGCTCTCTTTCTGCCTCAGCTGGGAAGGGCTGGACACAAATTATCCTTTGAGCCTTGCCTTCCTGGGCAGAGGCAGAAACAAGGCTCTCATATGTTATTAGTATTTTATTGCTATTTTATTTTTTGGGTTTCACCTCCAGTTTGGTTTTTTTTTTAAATGCATGGCTTTTGGGGGGATTACAGTGGTTTTATGCCAATTTTTGTTCATGTGTTGCTGATATAGGCTCCTAAAGCTCCTCCCAGATTCACTTGCTTTGAGTCTGGGAATCACACAGACCAGGGATACACACAAGCACATACTGAAAAATGCATCCTTCCTGAACAGTGTTGAGAAATTCAGGCTTACTGTTAATAGCAAATTGTACTGTGGATAAAGGTAAATTTTGTGTTTTAATAGAAACTTGTACACAGTGTGGTATCAGAGCCTGTTCTGCATTTAATGGTCACCATGTGCCACAACAGGCATTTAAATCTCACCTTTTGTGTGTTGTTTTATCTCATTCTAAAGCTGGAGTTGTCCTTCAGAGTTCCCTGAAGTTTCCCTGAGATTACACAGGAAGGGAGCAGGAGCAGATGGGGAGTGTGCCTCAGCAGTGACAGCCTGGGATCTGGAATTTCTTACCAGATTTCGAAGAGTCTCCTCTCACCTCTGCTTTGGTGATTTACACCAGAGCCTGAGAGGGGAGAGCAGGTGGCCACTAAGAGGGGGATGTCTGGTCTCCATATCCACGATGCTGTGCTGAGAACCCACGTGTGGCTGCTGGAATGAAACCCAGCAGGCTTTAGGCAACTCTTGGCAGCAGCACGGCAAGGGCAGAGGATCCCCTGGGCTGCCTGGATGGTTTGACTGTGACTAATAGATTTTCCCGGGATCAGGTTAGAGATGTTAATTGTATCTCTGTTTAAAAGGAGGAGAAAAATCCCCCAGCAAGTGCAGACTTCTTGTCAGTAGAGCTGAAACATCTAACGTTTTCGCCAGGAATCAGAGATGTTTCCTCTTTCAAACAGGTGAAATCAGCCCCTTGGAGTCAAAGGAATCACACAACCACCAAAGAAAGTCAACTGTAGGACAAGGCAAGACCCAAACATCAGGATTTAGAGGGTAATGCTGCTCAAATGACATACAGGCTTTGCTTGAGCATCCACTAGATCTCCCTTTATCCACTAATTGTGTAATTCATTCAAAAGAACAGCCAGATTGGTTTCATCTGTTGCATATTGTATGGGCCAAACCCCAGGAAAATATTTCCCTTGGCTCATCCCAAGAAAAACATTCACACACGCTGTTTATTTTGATATTTTCAAATACTACTTTTATCTTATGTTTTAGCTAGATATTCCTTTAAACTTGCTCTTCTGATTCCTTGTCCCTTTGGTATCTCTTAATTAGACCTGGTGACTAATTCAAAAGGAATTATTTATTTAACAAATCCCATCCTTTCCCATCACAAAGCATCTACAAGCAAAACACTTCTTTCTTTCCCCCCAAGTTGGTGTTAATTAAAAATTATTTACAGACAATCAGAGTGGAATTCTTTGCCCTTGTGAGATGCACCATCTCTGCAAGGATGTGCCGTGCAGGGCAGTGATGCCTGAGTGACTGACATGGACAACTCTGTGGCAGCTTGGAATGGGAAATGTGTATGTCCAGACACAGAGTCTCTGCAAATATAGACTCATTAATAGTGCCAGACATCCCTCTGGTCTTCATTCCCTCACTGTTGTGCTTCCCCAATCCCAGACAGAGGTCCTGGTCCTGTACAGCTCGGGAACGGCTCTCTGCAGTTGTTTGTGCGAGCAGTGGCAGCCGACAGCTGTGAAATGCTGTGCGAGCACAGCCTCCTGCTCCCCGGCTCCCTTCCTTCCCTGGGACCGGCTCTCGTCACTCCCATCCCTTCCACTCTCACTGGAGGGAAAGACAGTGGGGAGGAGAGCTGGGTTTACCTCCTCTTGCCCCTGCAGGGTATGAGTGGTGTGCTCCTGGAGCGTGGGCTGTTGGGTGGGAACATCCCAGTCCCTCTCCCTGGGCTGTCCTGCACCCCCTGCTCCAGACACACCTCAGCTCCCTCCCTGCTCGTGGCTGAAGTGCTGCGGGACCTCGGCAGATCTCCAGGGCACATCTGAGGGTGTTTTGCTGGACACGAGTGAGTCATTGCTTTTGAACCTGGTAACAGAGAATTAATGGGTAGAAAAACTGGTGCTTTGGTTTTTTAACCAAAAGAAAGAAAAACTAAGAAACAGTACAAACCTGCCAGGGTTCCGGCAGCAGGAAGAACCGCTGCAGTCTATAATGCACTAGAGGCACGGATGCTCCCATGCCAGAGCTGCTGCAAGGCTGGCGTGACATTACAAACCACAACTGGGCACCCCAAAGCTGAGACGGCCCCAGAAACACATCACAGAAAGGAGGGGATAGAGGAATGACCACAGCACCCACATGGATTTGCTGCTGGCCCTGGGATGGGAACCTCAGCACAGGAGCCACCTGTACCTTCCACTATCCCAGCTTGCTCAGAGCCCCATCCGGCCTGGCCCTGGGCACTTCCAGGGATGGGGCAGCCACAGCTTCTCTGGGAAACCTGTGCCAGGGCCTCACCACCCTCACAGGGAACAGTTCCTTCCTGATATCCAATCTAACCCTGCTCTCTGTCAGTGTGAAGCCATTGCCCCTTGTCCTGTCACTCCAGGCCCTTGCCAAGAGTCTCTCTCCATCTTTCCTGTGGGCTCCCTTCAGGCGCTGCAAGGCCTCAGTTACACCACAGCAGGGGGTTGGGATGAGATATCTTTAAGGTCCCTTCCAACTCGACCCATTCTAAGATCCCATGATGTCCACGATGTGTGTGCCCCACCGGAATCACTGATGGGAGTCTGCCCAGCCACAGCTTCAAGGCAGCCTTGCAGGCAGGTGCCAGCACCAGCATCTCTTCCCAGTCAGGTCCTACACATGGAAACACAGACACACTGTCTCTGTCAAAAATGCCTTTTAAAAAGCAGACAGTTTGAAAGGAGTTTAACATCTTTGCAATCATTTTCTTGGGTTTTTTTTGCTTTTTCTATATGATTTTTAAAGCAAATTGACCACATATTTTCAGAATAGCTTGGTCAGCCCAATGTTGGCAAAGAAACTCAGGAAATCCCAGAGAGATGAAGCTGGGAAGTGAAGCCAAGCAGACCACTGCTGTCAAAAAACTGTGCAAATTGCCTGGAAAATACCTGCCAGTGGGGGTGACCACACAGGGCTTGGAGAGGGTCCCACAGGGCTCAGTCTCAGCTTTGGGAGTTAAGGAAGAAGCAAAAGGAAAAATATCTGACTTCCCCTGAGCCTGGAAGTGTGAGCAGAGGAAGGAGCCGTGCTCCCAGCTGTTCCCTTTTCCCTTCAGCTGGGTGTCACAGATTTCCTGGGACGATGACGGGACACAGACCTCGCGGATGTTGCTGCTCGCCTGCCGGAGGCTTCTGTGATAAATAGGTCCGGTGAAAAAAAATAATCACTGATTTCAGCACGACCTCTTCTCATTCATTTCCACCAGAACAAGGGGGGCTTGTTTTGGTGGTGTGTTTGTTTGGGTTTTTTTCAGAAGATGTGAACTTTTTTAGAAGATGTTAACTTGGGCAGAAGAGAAAATAAAATATAAAATAATAATTAAAAGAAGTTGTCTCATCCCAAATGAAGAGCTTGGCCTTATTTTGGCTCCCGAGGTGCTGTGGCGTCCCCCAGGAGCTGGAGCTCAGCTGGCTTGTGCCTGAGCAGGGCACGTGATCCCTGCCATGACACATGCACTGGTAATAAACAATGTAAGATGCAGCACATGCAGAGTCAGAGGAGACAAGCAGTGAGAAATAAGAGGCTGGAGATCGTATGGGAGATGCAAAGCTTGTCTCTTTTAATAGTTCTTCACAGCATTAGCTTTTGCTGAAGGATTAAGCTGCCCTAATCTCCACTAAAGCCAAGAGAATAACAAGCCAGTTATAATTAATCTATTTTCTTGGCTTTGGAGAAAATCCCAAGTTATTTTTCTTCAGCTACTAAGCCAATTCCAAGGAAAAACTCCTGTCAGTGTCAGTTACGTGAAGAGTGTTCCTGACTGAACTTGAAGCATGGAGTAGCTTTCAAAGTGCTTTCTCCTCCGATGCTTTGAAGCTTGTTCTGTGCACCTCTGTGCAGTTCTTGTCCTGCCCCATGAACACATTGGATGTGATGAGTTTAAAGCTCATTTCCACCCTAAACAACTCTATGGCTCAATACCCACCTCCTCTGACTGAGTACCCAGGGTACGTGGCATTGCTTTCCGTCTGCTTTCTTGCTCCATCTACTGGAACCAGTTCTACATGTCATTGAAATGAACAAAACACGTCAGAGGTATATTTATTTATTCTTGTCAGGAAAAAAAAAAAAAAGAGGAAAAAAAAAGAAACTCCTTAATCTAGTCTTTACAGTTGATTTATTTTAGTTTTATGGCTAAGTCCACATTTTGTAAACTAAATCTTGCCTTTTTTCAGGCTCTTAATCAGTCCTGGCATTAAGAATACTATTCTAGATCTAAATATCCTCATAGGGTTGTGTCCTTACTGACCTTCTGTGTTTCCAAACTCTTATGAAAATATGTTGTTGTATCTCAAAAGATTAGATGTAGCAAAACAACAAGGAGTCAAATCCCTGTGCTAGCATATCAGAGGATGTTTTGTTGAATTTAGTTGAGAGTTGAGTTGTACAAGTCATATATAACCGTCTTGTTTAAAATAATGATCATTTGAAAAAAAGCTTTGTAACAGATGGAAGAGAAACTAAAAAACTAGATGCCAGAGGAAAGCTTAAACCACACTTGTTAGATTGAATATAAGATTATTGTCATGTTTGTTTGTCCCTTATTTAAAGTGGCTACTGGAAAAGCTCTGGGAAAATAATCCTCTTAAGAATTAGCTCATTAGGAGAGGGCTCTCTGTTTAAGTGCTGGGTAGGAAATGTTCTCTGTGTATTTGTGCAGCTAAAAACTACACAGTTTTTTGCTTGGATTTCTGCCGCTTTTTGTGCTTAAAATACATCAGAGAAATCAGGAGTCGCTCCAGAAATGGACTTTATCTTGTGGGGCAGATTCAGGTAGGGCTGTGATTTCCTCCTGTGATTTCCCTTTAAGCAGAGAAGTTTCCTCTAGCCAAGAATGAGGCTGTGGACTGGAATATCACACTGGGAGGCTCTGACATACCAGCAAAAATTGTGCAGATTCCCTCATTATCCCCACAGCTTCTTGGAGCTCCTCTCCTGCTACCCAGCTCCACCTTCCTACCTAGCTTCCTTCTGGTTTTAAAGGCACAACTTTCATTGTCTTTGCCAAAAATCCATGGTTTAGCTGGAGGGCTGCAGTAGCCTTTCCAAGCTGCTGGATCGCATTGCTTCCCTGCCCATTGCACCCCTGACCTTACTGAAATCAGACACTACAATGTTAGATAACAGGGAGCCTGCTACAAGGATTGATATACGTGACATAAACTGCGTGGATTTAACCAGATGGTGCATCAATATTCCCTATATATTTAAATTCAAGGATCACAGCTTTCAAAAGTGACTCGCGGTTGTGCCTGCCTTAAGTCCTTCCCACATGGAAGCACAGGGTGATAACTGTTCTGAAAACCAAGTTCACTAAAGTCAGCCCTAACCCCAGTATGAATGCAGACAAAATCAGCCCATTGGTTTTGGAGGGTGATCCCGTCTCTGGAAAATGCAGGGCCAAATCCCAAACTGCTGGCTCTGCACATTTTCCACAGTGGGACTCACTGAAGGCCACAGCAATGGAAGTTTGCTGGGGATGCACATTTTCCACTGCTGTCACAATTTCTCTACATAACTGGTTAAAAGTTGCACACAGAATTGCATAGAGAGAGAAAAAAAAAATCTCAGCTGAAGGGGATACTGAAACCAAAAGACTTCCACTGATTCCAGTGAGGTTTGGATTTGCCTTGCCTCAGGTGGTTGCATTAGAGACATATATAATCCTTTGATAGTAATCATTTTGCTCATTAAAGCTGTATCTATGGAACCAGGAGCAGCTTGGAAACAGTAAACAGAAGAGTTGTTTTTGGTGAGAGCCCTAAGAATCAGGAAAAGTAAAGCTGCAAGATGGTTTCAACGAGAAACTGAAAATACAAATAAAATAAAAATATTTCATTACATCATTATGCACAAATAAAGAGCATTATCAGTCTGTCTCAGAAGTTGTTATGGAATCTGGTTGATTTTAACAATTCCACTGGGAGTGGGAAAGAAGCAGCAAGGCACCCTGTTAATTAATGCAGCCATTAATAATTTAATAATCAATTAATAATTGAGTACATTTGCAGATGATTGGTAAAGGATGGGAACTGCAGGGAATATTCAGAGTTTCGGTCGTAGTGAGGGATTTAGGACAGATTAAAACACATTTGGAAAACAACTCATGCAGACCTTTCCTTGAAAAAGGTGCACGTGGCGCACACAGACTCTGTACTCATTTTTTTGCTAGAAGTATTCTTCAGCCTCCATTGTCTGTGGGCCTTCCAGATGAACCATGGACTGATGGCCCTTGCAAGGTAAGAACTGGGAGTTCAGGCGTAAATCCTCCTCCTCTCTCTACCTTTCAGTCCAATTCTACTGTTGTATCTGAAATTCTGTGTTCCTGGACACACAAGACATCTTATCCAGTACAAGGTGTGCAGGAATTTACCTACAAAGAGCAGCTCACAAACAAAACTGGTTTATATTTTCTTTTCAAAAGCAAAATAATTAGACCAGACGGGGAACAGAGAGACCATCTGTGATTAATTAAAGGGTGAGACTGCGGAGCAGCAACAGATGTTATATTGCTGTAGTCAGAGGAGTTTATTGCTAACGGTGGTGAATACTGTGCATGGTGAACTGGGTATTTCCAAGCAATGATTTAACAGGCAGACTTCCACAGAGGTCACCCTTTTCTTCCTGGAAAAAGGAAGGGTTTGAGTGCCATGAATGCTGGAGTTGCAGGAGAGGTCTGGATAGCAAAGTTTTCTCTATCCTGAGATGAGGACTGAAAAGTCAGTGATACCCATCACAAAAAAAGGTATCTGGGGCTGATGATTAAAGAAGTGAGCAGGTCTGCATGAAGAAGACATGACAGAAAAGGCCAATATTCCCATAGCTTCACTGAGTTCCCAAAGCCCCCTTTAAAACTAGAGATAAGCACAGTGAGAGGCCGCTTGGATCAGATGGATCTTCTAAGTGATGGCATTTGAGCATGGAGTGACTCTGGAGCAGGGAGCTCCTTCCATCTGGGCCCACTTCTTCTCCTGAATGACTCCATAAAAGCTTTCTGAAACTGCCCTGCACCATCAGTCCCCGGGAGAAGTTGTGGTAAGTGGAGCGGCAAAATCCGCGGAGTTTCTGCTGGACAGAAGGTGAACACACCTCACATTGCCCAACCTGACAGAGTCGCATCCAGTTGGACCTGGTAAGGTTTATAAAAGCCCATTCCTCCCTTTTGTTGCTTCCTATTTGCACTGTTCTGATTAGATGTGCAGGCACAAATGTTCTGTTGATGAGGCTCCATCAATCCTAGAGTGTGGATTTGGAGGTTTGGGACTAGGTGTGGTACCCAGTGTGGTGTCAGCTACTCACACACACAGACGTGCTGCTTTTCATTCATTTGCCTGTTTAATGGGGTTTCCACTTTATATCTGGAGTGGTCCAAAATGGCTATGAAATTCTGCACTAAATTTCTACACAATTCCTTCTCTGCTTACTTTTTTCCCCTGTGGAGATTTTAGCTGGTTTTCATTGCTGAAGCAAGGAGTGACAATAGCCCTCAGGTTTTATTACCTTTGTGCCTCTGCTTGCATCCCTATCCCCTTGGTCCCCATGGAGAGCTCTTCACGCACGTCTCTTGGAACAGCCATTCTCTGCCTCTGAAACACAACTTATGGCAAGGGGGAGCTCTGTGGGTAGACTTACAATTATCCTGCTGATAAAAAGGGGGCAGATAAAGTCTGGCTTTGTCCAAAAAAGATAAGCTGGAAGCTGAGAGTGACCGAATACCTGATCTACAATTACAGCAGCTGATGGGAAGCAGTGTCAGGAGAATCCAGAGGTTGCCATAGAAATGCAACAAAGGCTGCAATCCTCAGGGAGTGCACCTGAGCTGGGTACCAAACGTGCAGGAATCCTCAGTGAATGAAACTCTCAAGTTTAAGGGAAAACCAGCAAGCGTATCAGAGATAAAGATAATTGAGCTGTCTGTCCTGTTGGTGATATCAGGGGAGATCCCATCTGGACATCAGCCAGGATTGCTGCCATGCCTCTTTCCCAGCCTTGTTTGGGTGAAATATATAAACCTCAGGAGAACTTGCAGAGCATCAGTGTACATCTGCTGGCTTCTCTAGTTCCTTCTGCTGGCAAATCTAGAAAAACTTTATCATTTTTGGGCCGCGGCAAGCATTTCAGTTGCTTGTTATGGAAATCCTGTGTAACAACAGCCTAATGCACTTGACTTGGGGATAACATTTTTCTGACTGCTTTGGAGTGACTCACAGTTTTTAAAAAGGTATTTCCTGGGTGGAGGGAGTGTGTACAAAATGTACAAAATGGTTCTATTTTAAGGAAACCCTTAACTCTGAATATCCTTCATCAAACAAGCCACTGGCAAAGAGGGTGCCATGCAGCCTGCATGCAATCTCTTTCTAAACCCATTTCTGCATGCCCTCCTGTTGCCCTGGTTTTTGCTAAAGCCTTCTGTTTTTAACCTTGGAGTCAGAATTCTTTCTCACACAGTTTCATGTAAATAATAGCCAATGTTTACTTAACGGTATTTTCTGTTTTTCATTCCTTTTGTGATAAGAGAACTTTGATGAGCACCTTTCTTCTCCGGTGGGATTGAGGAGGAAGTGACATGTTCTCCAATCCCTTGTGGAGTTGAGAATTGTGTAAGACATTACATATGTAAATAAAGTGGCCTTTTCCCTCCTTTCTGCTGAACCTAGCAGGTGTGGGAGCATCTTTATTGTGTTTTCCCAGACACACCCTCCCACATTCCTGGAAAAAGGAGAGGAAGAATTATGACAATCAAGACAGATATTTCTACTGTTTAGAAACGTATTTTCTCCCCATCAGAGGCTTTTTGGAGTGAAGAGAACTGATTAAATTTCAATAAACTAGAGTTGCAAAAAACAAACAGACACACTTCCAAAGCCCCAACAGTTTCAAATCCCCAGATTCACCAGCAGAGCACCCTCTTGGTGTAAAAGAGGGAATAGATGTTATTGACTGTCTTAATGCATTAGACAATGGACTCCCCAACAGGGCTTGTTGGCCTTTTGAAAGTAAAATGAGACAATTTGTTTTCGAGGAGATACCATTCCCTCATTTAAGGGTCAGTTTTAGTGGAGGAAAGTCAAAGGTTATGTCTCAGCCCTGTCACAGATTTCCATGAGGGAGCCAAAGTCTTTAAAACAAACAAACAAACAAACAAACAAACAAACACAAACAAACAATCATTCAATCACCTAACAAAATTAAAACAAAACAGAAAAGTGAGTTTTCACAGGGAAAAAGAGGAAAACATTTGGAGAGGACTGACTTTTTTTTCAACAAAGGTAAACATTTGAAACTTTATTTAAGATGACGTTATCTTTTCAAATTTCATTACTATCTAGAAGGGATAAATAACCCAAAAGTAAAATTTAAAAATGAAACTCCAAAATACTTTTCATTTCAACCCACCCTGAAACAATTCTCCCATTTTGATTTGCCTTAGTTGGGGCACTGAGTGAAAAAAGAAATTATTTTCACATCTACCATTATGTTACCAAATGTTGCCACAGGAGAAAAATCTTTTCATCTAAGATATTAGTAAAATCTTAGGCTTCAGAAATATATAAAATAAGACTATTATGTTAAAGAGCAATCCTGAATAGAATGCCTGAAACTGAAGTACGTCTTTTGGTTTGTATTTTTTATAGTTTTGAAAGTATCGTTGAGAAGACAAAATTAGAAGAAAACCTTTTATCCAGACTCTGAATTTCAAGCTGGGTTAGAGACAGAATCTACAGGAAAATAAACAGATTTTTTTAAAGGAAGTTTAATTTTCATTCATGACAGAATAAAGTTATTCTTTAAATGTTTGTAGGTGAAAGCTTGGTTAATGAATATGTTTATCTTCCAATGAAATGCAGTTCTGCAAAACATTTTACTTTACAGTAAATCACAACAGCAGCAATTTTTGTTACTTTACGTGCAGTGTACATGGAGATGCCACGTGATTTACAGGGCTTGATTCCATGCTCACTCCTCAGCTCTGCACTGGTGGTTCAGTGGCGTGCCTCCTCTTGACACTGGCTGAATTCCAAGTCTAAGTGAGAGGAGAATCAAACATGCAGGGTTTGGGATTTAGTTTTTTGTTCAGGACAATGAATGCCAAGGAGCTTCCGTGGTTCTGGCAGCTTCAGCCATTCCAATGCACGTGTTGTGGCCTCCCTGTTCACCAGCACATACATTCCAGCTCCCGCTAAGCAAAACACAATAGATCCATAGATCCAAGTGCCCAGTGATTTAAATTCCTTCTGTTCCTACATCTCCCAGAGCCCTGCGTGCCCTCCAGAGGTGGCACCGTGTGGCAGTGTAGGCTAGGAAGGCACAAAGACTCCTTGAGACTTCATGTTTGCAAACCCTCTGCTGGCAGCTATAGGCGATGAGCTGTGTGTGCCTCTCCATGGTCAGTCCTTCTCCAAGGTCAGTCCTTCCCCGTGGTCAGTCCAACCTGCCCAAGGATAGAGACTAAAGCAGGAGTGTCCCTGTGCCCCACTGGGTGTCTGCAAGAGGAGGGATGGTTGCCAGGAGAATTCCTGCCAGGAGTATTCCTGCATGCTCCCTAACTCGCATGCATTATCACCACAAGAACCAGCTACAGCCACAATACAGCCCTTATCTCGCACTGATGGAATCTGGAAATGCTGCAACCCAGAAGCATTTAAATTGTAGCACAGACCTTTTCATCTGGAGATTCTAAGGGAGCAAAAGAGCCTCCTTCTTACTCCCTGTCCCTTCTCTCTCCCTCCCTTGCTCCAGGTTCAGGGTCACATCACACAGCAAGCAGAGGTAAGCACAGGCTGTTCCCTTCCCCCAGGAGTCACACCACGGTGTGCTGTGAGCTGAAGGAGGTGAAGCTGCCCTTGGGGCTGCGGTGACACTGGGAGAAGCTGGCAGCCCTGGTCCTTTTGCTTTTGGTCCCACTCCTGCGTCTACGCTTGTCACGTGTGATAAAGCTTTCGATTAGCTTCAGCTTTTCATGCTCTTCCTTCAGGAAGAAGTCAACAAGCAGAGTCTTCTCCTTTTTGATCTGTTCACTGATGTCCTTGGGGATGTCAGGGATCATCCAGTCAACCAGAACACTGAGGAACATCACCAAGTTCTGCAAGCACAGCAACAGACGTGAAGCAAGCATGAGAAATCCAAAATACTCGCACTGGAGCAAAACCAAACCTTTGTTATAGCTACAAGACAGATGTCAAACACATTTTGCTGGTGGTGTGTAGTAGTAAGCAGTTGAGTAAGGCTTTATTTCAAGGCTTTATTTAGAGGCTGAGTTAAACACGTGCTTCAGTTAGGTTTGAAATGGGAAAGGACTTGGAATCATGAAATAATTCATGGCCTTAGCAGCTAAACCAGCATTATTCTTTACAGGCATCCAAAGGTGCCCAGTTCTCAACATCCAATTCCTTGATACTGAGTTCAGAATCCATTAATATAAGGACATCCTGCAATACCATCAAAAATCTTACAACACAAGACAAAGATAGCCATGTGTTTCCAATGTGGCCTGAGCACACAGCAGACAACTTTCATGGCCATTCTGTCCTCAAATCCTTCTGTCTGCTGACAAGTAGGATTGTTCTTACACTACCACAGTGTGCAAGCCACAACCCCAAACCCCAGGTGTCAAGGTGATTACAGGTGGTGCTCATACTGTCAAGCAGGAAGCAGATTGGGCATAAAGTTTTGCTTGCTTGTGAAATCTATGGATAAGTGATTCTTTGGGGGTTTGTATTGTCATGATAATGCTTTGGGAAGTGCTGTGTTGTGTAAAGCCTCCAAACGTGTGAGAACAGTTTGCTGACAGGGCTGCTAGCATGAACTCTCTGTCCCCATCCGAGACAATGGAGCTAATTAACCAGGGAATGTTCTCTGGCAGAGCAGGCAGATGGTTTGAAGCCCAGCAGAACCAGTTGCTTTCAACTGCTTTGCAGCCAGTAGTGGAAATTTACTGAAGGCATGGCAAAGAAGCAGAAGAGGGCAATACAAACCAGGCAAGATTCACAGAAACACTTGGGAACGCTTGGCAGGTGAAGACAAAAGACAGGCAGTCTTCAAAAAGAGAGATGGGCCCAATTTGGCTGTGGGAGGATCCCAGATCATGGAGGAGAGTAGAAGGAAGCCATGTGGAAGGCAAGCCATGATAGCAAATCCCTTGCTACTGCAATTTTCACACTGGGGACAATTCACTGCACTCAATTCAAGAAAGTAGCAAAAAACCTTGGAAGATTTATAACTTCTGTTTATTTCTTGCTTTGGGCAAAGAACAGCAGTTAACAAGCCTACATAGCATTTATGTGCTTTTTACTAGTGGTGCCTCAGAGAGTAAAAAAGTTAACAGAGTCCACTTAAACATTCAAGAGCCTGGAGTATTTTGGGGATTACTGCTAGTGCCAAGGGCCAAGGGAAGCTGCGGGTCTTGCCTTCCATGTCTATAGGATGTTGCCCTGGTTTTTGCTAAAGCCTTTTGTTTTAACCTTGGAGTTGGAATTCTTTCTCACACAGTTTCATGTAAATAATAGCCGATGTTTATTTAACTGTCTTTTCTGTTTTTCATTCCTTTTGTGATAAAAGAACTTTGATGAGCATCTTTTTTCTCCAGTGGGATTGAGAAGGAAGTGACATGTCCTCCAGTCCCTTGTGGAGTTGAGAATTGTATAAGATGTGACATATGTAAATAAAGTTGTCTTTCCCCTCCTTTCTGCTGAACCTGGCAGGTGTGAGAGTGTCTTTATTGTGTTTTCCCAAACACAATAGGACATGGGCTGCTTTGGAACACGCATTTGGATCCATTTATGATGGTACTTCTGTGACTGAAAGGGAAGCAACTCAGCAGACTTACCTGAAATAAAATCACAAAAGCCAAGCGAGCAGATAAGACGGCCCAGTACTGCTTAGAAAACTCGTACTGGTGCGGGGACCAAGGTGGTTCTCTGTAGTCTTTGAACCTGGAGATGGAGACAGCTCAGTTATCACAGTTCCAGCAATTTCCTCCAGCACCAATTGCTGTGATGAAAGCGGTTTTCCAATCACAAAATCTAAAGAATCAAATCCTCCAGATGTTCCTACTTCAAGCCTTATTATGAAATACAACTTCAGAATTAGAGCTGGACTACCTCCGCTGAATTTAACATGCTTAGTCTGGTTTTCACAGTTGTAACCAAAATTAGAACATTGTTTTAACTTTGGAAATGTCCAGGTTTTAGAGGATTGACAAATGTCCCCTTTATTTTCTTAACGTAAATTGACATCATTGTACAGGGAATGAAATGCTGAAATGAAAGCAGAGAGATAGTCCACGGCATTTTCAGACTGAAGGAGATAAACCTGCACTCATCTCACCTACACCTTGATTAATTTAGGGAATAATTCGGCCCACATAAAATGTGACTCACGCTTTGGTGATTCCTGTCTTTGCATTAATGAAAGGGGGAGCCATGGGAAAGGCACTTCCTAAATTAACTGTCTAGCCTTGGACAGGATAAAACAGAGCCTTAGTGGTTTGGTGTAAAGACTTTTGCTTTTAGTATTATCATTAATCATTTGGAAGTAAACAACAGGCTAATAAAAATCACAGATGCTCCTAAATTGGAAAGTTTTGCAAATAGCAGGAAACACAGAAAGCAATAAGAAATGGAGACAGGAAACACAATGAGAATAATACAGGGAAATGGAAAATAATTAAAAATAAAACACTTGAAGGATCTTTGAAGGGATAGCGTTTGAAAGCGGAAATAGCCTGGAGCCTGCAGTGGCCAGCAAGTTAGCACAAGTTTGAAATATGGCAGCAGGACGGTGTATGACTTGTGGGTGTATCAACAAAAGTCACGATGGTGCTGGGAGGGGAATTAGTCTTTCTCTGAACAGCCCAGGTAAATCCACACCTGGAACGCTGCATTCAGCCATTCAGCTGTGCAGATTCCAGAGGGGGAAAAAAAAAGAAAGAAAGAAAGAAAAAAAAAAGAAACCAAAGAAAAAGATAGCGACAAATTGAAGGCAGTTCAGGAGAACAGTACAAGGGCTGAGGAGACTGACTCAGCGGGAAGATTAAAGAGCAGCACATGTATTGCTCCACTTTGGTAAGTAACAGCCACAGTTGGACATGATAACCATGCGCAAATTGTGCCCTTAGGACTGAAAGGGATAATTTAATGCTGTTCCCAGTGTTTGACTAGGAGTAATGGGATGAAATTAAGAAAGGGAAAATCTGTTTTGAATACCACAAAACCCGTCCTGACAGTAAGATTCATTAGACTGTGCAAAAGCCTCCGCTGGGGGATAATGGAGAAGGATCGTATATAAAATCTGTCAGCTTCAGTTTGCAGGTGCGCTTGCCAAAATTACCTTCAGGTTCTACCCGCATGGTTTTGCATGTTAAATCACACATTTGCAATCCATGCATCCCCTACATCCTGCCGCTCCCCACCCCCAAGAAACGGAGTCTGGAATGCTGGATGTGATTCTGTGCTGCAGCTTCTGGAGACAAAGGACACAAGGAGGAGAAAACCACTTTAAATTGCGGGCTGTGTTAATTTGGGGAAGAACTCCCTGGGCTGTGTTAGCCCTTGGATGATTTTGTTCAGTGGTGAGTGCATAGATCCTGTCTTGTGATTCCTGTGCTGTTCCTGCACTGCCAGATCCCCCCTCTGGTACCTTTCTGAACATTGTGGACTCCCACATGTTGCTCAAATCTGTACGAGTGCAGCATCAAGGGCCAAAGTCTCTTCCCTTGAATTTAATCTGCTTGAACATCAAAGCCAAGGAAAACCACTGCGTTTCTTGTGGACTTTGCTGACCGCTATAAATCAATCCCAATCTTGAAATGGAGCCCAGGTTCACCTGGAAGGGTCACCAACTGTGGTGGGTTTTCCATTTAATTCATTCTGAGCTTCACAAACTATGTAAGTGTTGCAGGACATCAGACCCCTTGGAAATTTCACCTGGCTCAGCTGGGAATCCCACTGCTTGTGATGCCTGAACCTACACTCAACAGAGCACAAGCAAATGATTTATGGTGAAGGAGAATGTTGCCAGATCTACAGATGAGGTAGCTGGGCCTCCTTCCCACCTCCCTTTTTAATTATTCTCTGGCACAAGGGAGTCCAGGGGGCCTTTTCTAACCCCTATAATCTACAGGTAGTTTCTTTTTTACAAAGACCATCTTTTCAGCTCAAGAAGCATTTGGACAATACACTCAGGCGTGATTTTTCGGGTGTTCTGTGCAGGGCCAGGATTTGATGATCCTTGTGGGTCCCTTCCAACTCAGAATATTCCACAACTCTATGATTCCCTCACCTCTTCAATGCTTCACTCTTAAAATATTTGATTCAGCAGGTACAGTAGGAACAGCAACCAACCAGTGCTGCAAAGACTATTGTGTTTCCAAAATAACAAGCAACTGTAATTCCCTGAAAAAAGACAAGAATTTGAAGTAGTCAACGTGGCTGAAGAATAGAACACAGAAAAATTCTGAGGGAGAATAGAAAAACAGAAGAAGGGGAAGAGAGGCTGGGTGGAGAGAACCACACAATACTTGGACAAATGTGAACTGAAGCCAGAACTAAGAGAAAGATGCTACAGTATTTCAGAAGTGTATTGTGTGGGGGGAAAAAGAAGACGGGTTAAAAAAAAAATCAAACTGTGTATGTAGGTGGAACTGCAAATCAGTCCAAATAAGCTAATCTGTTTAATTTCCTTCTTCAGCTGGTCTTTCAGAGGAAATTGGAGAAAACATCCAGAACCACAGAATCAGCAGTGCAGGAGTATATAAAAATGAGTCAGGGAAAGATGTTAGCATCCACCACTGATCATTAGGAGTAGATGAGATGAATCCCATGACATTAAGAAAATATATTCAAAGACAAGTTATAAATTTGCTGTATGTTGGAGCAGATTCATGTTAAAGGAAAAGTCCCTTTAGTGACTCCGTATCTGCTGCTTCCTTCTTTTCAGTGTGACCAGCAGGTTTTTATGTACTCCATTATCTTACAAGGCTACAAGGACTAAAAGGGACAAACCAATAAAAATATCCCATATCTTAGCAAGATTTGCTTTTAATTTTCCTTCAGCTACACAAATGACATTTTTTCCTTTAAAAAAAAAAAAAACTACAACTAATACTGTACATCAGAACAGAGTTTCAGCAACGCTTATTTGGAAGCAGTGCCAAAGAGTTCACAGCACTGGAGAAAATGCTGCTCTAAATATTTGAAGAATGTATTCTGTATGTTCAGTGGCAAAGTTGTTTCTGGCTTGTTAAGGTTATTTTAAAGATACCTTAATCTCTGGCAATGCCCGTAAGGAGCAAACTGCAGCCTCATTGCAACCACATTTATCTCCAGAGGTCACAGAAATCTAAGAATAAGAGAGGTCAGCTTGTTCCCAACGCATTTGCCAGAAACAGAAATACAGATTTTATTTCCAGCTTGAGGGGCAGTGTTTGGTTGCCTGTCTCTTGGGACACAAGTTAGAGACCCCATACTTTATCACAGTGATAGTTCAGTCCAGAGCTGAGATTTTGATAAGATTCAAATGAGGCAGATGATAATGAGAAAGTGTTTGTGGATGCTGGCATCTTTTCCCAATTGTTTCCTGATAACAGAAGAGAAATGCTCCCATAGTTCTGTCTCGCTCAGACTAACACATGGCCAAACATACATTTTTTCTTCTTCTCAGTCTCTTAGATGATATCATCAGGCAGGGACCACTTTTATACCCAGTGTAGATTATTCCCTCCTCCCTGTATTTGAGCTCTGTTGAGTATTTGGCTGTATATGGCCACACTAACATGAGGAGTGCCCTTCACCCCTGTGTTAATGCACACATTTCCAAACACACCAGCAACTCAGACACCATAAACAGAGGCCAGTGGCTGATACAAGGTATAAAGCAGCATAGCAAAAGTAGCAAAATCACAGTGAAGTGGAGCCAGATGCTTGTTGAAGGAAAACACAGGCTAATTCAGGAATAAAAAATTAAAAAGTGCTAGGAACTGAGGGTGGAAAAGCCTCTCACAAACTTACAAATCTGTCAGAAAGTCCGGAGATGCTGCATACTCTCACACAGAATATTTTGCTAACAAACAACTCCTGGCAACAGAAATGGGGAATAGCAGAGCTCACATGCATATAAGTTGCTTTAAAGTCAGGAGTGCACTCATCTATCCTGTGCTGTAGTCAAGGGGAGAAGGTAGGTATCCCCCAAGGACAATCCCAACAGCCGTGCCAGAGTCAGAGGGACAGATTTCTCTCCCTGTTTACCCTGCTTCCTGTGTCATTTCTGCGGGTTATAGTTGGGCAAGATATATACCTGGCTTAAAATCAGTCTGAAATATATTGCACATCCAAGCAAGGGAGGGAAAACCACTCTAAATTAAGGCTCTCCTTAAATAAATGGAAGAGGAACTTTTAAAATTATTTTGTGCCATTGCAGAGACCAAGCACAGGGTGATTTCAAGGCAGTCAAAAAGGAAGGCAAGACAGGCTGCTGAATACATTAGTGATTTCTCATGCAAAATGGAACTACTCCATAGGTATCTGGTATTTGGGACATATTTTAAAGGAAGTTGAGCCTTGCTTCCCTGGTCTGAAAAGATGAATCTGAAATATAAGACATATAGATGGCGACTGGTGCAGGTTTTAAAAACGGGCACAACATATTGAGAACTCAGATCTCAGTGAGTAAGGACTGAATTTAATAAAGACAGAGAAAGCCTGGTTCTAATTACTGGCTGTCCATTTTTAAAAAATCCTTATTTCTAATGAAAGCTATGTCTTTCAATAAAGAAAGTTTTTGTTCGCTTTTTTTAAATCAAGTCTGTCTAAATTGTTTATTTTGCCTTTTAATGCCCTGAAAAAACCCTTTTAAACACCTTGTAATGCAGTAAGAATACTCTAAAAGCTGTACTTCCAAAACCACCTTTGCAAAGGCACATGAATGTTGCTGAATATGTGGCCATATTTTACCAATATATATTTTACCAATATACCAAAATATGTGGCCATATTTTACCAATTTTGTGGAAATTTTACCAATTTCCACTTTGAAAAATGATGTAAGAACCAAGGAAACTCCTGTGACTGTGCAAACTGCCCTCACAAGTACTTTACCTGCAGAAGGAAACCTCCTGTGCAAACAGGGAGTTTTCTGGCTGTGTCCCAGCCTTGAGCTGACTGACATTGAAGTATGAGAGGGTGTGATTGATGAAGCCGTGCATGGTTCCATTCTGGCTGTATGCATATTGATACATGAGGCGTGGGATGAAATCAGAGGTGACAGCAATGACAAAAGCCTGAGAGATGGAAGAACAAAACACACAAACAACCAAACAACAGCATTGTGAGTCTGTGTCTCCAGGTTAATTAATTCAGGGCAAAATTTGCATGTTCAGGTAAATTTAGAGTGGTGACGAAGGGAGAGTTATATGGCCAGAATTGGTACAGAATATTTGCATATAAATGCACAGCAACCTGTTCTGTCTCTCCAGGGGAAGGCTGAGTTAGGGAAGTAGCAAAAGCAATTAATGGACTGTCCATTTCTCCAATTATTTTCATCTCTGGAGCTATTAGGAGGTTAACCACTAGTTTAAAAAAACTCACAACAAGACCTAATAGCCAGCTGGGCTATAATTTGGGCTACATTTTGGTGTAGTTACACCAAACCTGCTGAATGTAAAGGTCCATTTTCCCCTCTGCATCAGGATTCACACATCTCACACGAGGGGATCTCATGCTGGTATTGAACCTCACAAGACTGGATCCCATAAAACTGGTGTAATTGTGGAGGCAAATAGTCACAGAAGTCTCGAGATCATCTCCATAAGAATCCCTTTGATTTCTCCTCTGGGCTCACTCCTGTTGGAGTGGGTCCAGAGGAGGCTGTGAAGATGATCAGAGGGCTGGAGCCCCTGTGCTGTGGAGACAGGCTGAGAGAACTGGGATTGTTCAGCCTGGAAAAGAGAAGGATTAGGGAGGAGACCTGAGAGCCCCTTCCAGCGCCTGAAGAGACTTCAAGAGATCTGGAGAGGGACTTCTTAGAGGAGCCTGGAGTGACAGGACAAAGGGGGAATGGCTTCACACTGACAGAGAGCAGGTTTAGATGGGATATTAGGAAAAAATGCTTCCCTGTGAGGGTGGTGAGGCCCTGGCACAGGTTGCCCAGAGCAGTTGTGGCTGCCCCATTGCTGGAAGTGTCAAAGGCCAGGTTGGACGGGGCTCTGAGCAACCTGGGATAGTGGAGGGTGTCCCTGTTCATGGCAGGGCAGTGGAATTAGATGGGCTTTAAGGTCCCATCCAACCCCAACCATTCTGTGATACTATGATGATTTAAAACTACATTTTGCTAAATAATAATTTCCTGTACAAGTATTATCCAGATGGAGAAGCAGAACTGGGCATTCAGTATTTTTTTTTTTCAAATGGGTATGCACATATTTACATTTCTTTCAAGAAAAGGTATCTAACTGATACTTTAATGGAATCTCCAGGAAATAAATTTTTGAAGAGTTTGATCGACACAGGAAATAATCAAGGATCATAAATGTGCAAAGTGTATTCAGATAAAAACAAGAGACTGCAGAGTTTTTCTCCTCCAGCACAGCTCAGTGCTGGACAGCTGAAATCTGTGCCTGACAGTGAGATTATGGGGATGTGCAGGGTTCCACAGATTTCCTACTTAAAATCCTGGAAACTGGAGAGTCATAAGTGAAAAGTGTTCCACCCAAGTGAAACTACACTGCTCCTCTGGAGGCATTAGAGTGCTCTGCTGCTGTGCTGGGAGCTATTTCATTAAAGAAATTGCATAACACCTCTCCACAAGTTCTCCCTTCAGCAGTGAAAATCACCTCCCTTTCTGAGGGGCTTTGATATCTCTAATATTTATGGTATTAGTCCAGGATCTTAAAGGTCTTTTCCAACCTAAATGATTCTATGAATTAATGATCTGTAGGTTAAAAACCCACTGGTAACTATTAGGATTAAACTCCTAGGGCATGAGATTTTTTATCTTAAAGCATATACAAGAAAATTTTACTTAGGGAGTACATATAGAACGATAAACATAATATATCTATATTCTGTTGTATTTGAACAGTTGAGAAAACTAGACTTTGCTTTTAAATTATGTTGAAGGGACAATAAATTATAAACAATTATAAACAATAAAGTACAAACTACTTTAAATTACATTGAAGGAACAGTACAAGCTCCCAAAATCATGGTTAGAAACTGGTGTAACCACACACTTACATTAATGATCACTGAAAGCTTTCCAATACCACTCAAAATGTTATACCAAATACCTGTAAGTGAAAGAAAATAGCAAATTAATGGGTTCACTATAAATTTTCTTCTTTTTTGATTTTATTTTTGGTCTTATCTTCACTGCAATGCTCTTTCATTACTCACCTATATCTTTTGCTCTCACTGTGTCTGGCCTCCTCAGCTCAGTAACAAATTTTTTTGCGTCAAGACGAACCTCGATGATGTTGTTCAGAAGAGCAAAGAGAGGGGCCAGAGGGAAGGAGGCAACAAAGAGTGTGACAAAGCCAAACTGGATAACTGGGGGGAAAAAAGAACACAACATTTTTTGATAGCTTCTGAAGGGAGCAGCTGACAGTAAATTGTTGATGAGTTTTGTGTGTTACCAACCCCATAAAATTCCACTTCCCTGTTTGGTCCCAGGAATAAATATCCCAGAGTAGGGCTATGAAGAGACAAAGGTCTGTCACTGTGCTTTATGAATGTTTGCAATAAAGCTTCAAGTTGCTAGCACAAGAACAAGCCAAAGGAAATAATAAATTTAATAAAGGACAAAGGGTTCCGAGTCTATTTTTCTGCATTTATACATAATTAACTGATTAGTCCATGCTGTTTCTTCCCTGTTCTTTTCCCTGTAAGGAAAATGACACACGGTCAAGCAATAAGAGAAAATCTACAAGGTGCCACTCTTTCTTCTCAGCTGCCTTTGAAAAACTTGGTGGCAGCCTGTGAAAAGCAGGGACAGGAGCATCTTTGTGGATGCAGGAGCCAGTGCTGTTGTGCAGCACTTTCATCCCTCCTTACGTCACTGATATCCTCCAAGTTTAGAAATGTTCCTCTTCAAATCTTAACAAAGGTGAATTTTACACACACACATATATATATAAATATATAACTAATAAATCTGACTGTGATCTAAGTCAGAGTTAAAATAATATTAGCATAGAAAAAGTGTTGGTGTGTATGAGGTTTCTTTCTGTGGCAAATCCCACTATAAGTTCTCTCTCCACTGAGGGAGGAATTGCACTTTTTTGTGACAATAGCACAGTATTATACTTTAAAATCATTTCCTTCAGCACTGTTGTCACAACCTACAACTTACTCTTGAAACAGTTTTCCCCCGGACCTTCACTCACATACATCTTTTTTTGATTACAGGTTGCAAGTCCTCTGATATTCCCCTTTCTCATCTCAGGAACAATATATTTGCACAGGGAAGTAAAATCTCTGTATATCAATTATATGGCCTTTAGAGTTTCATTCTCATTGTTTTGCTCTGAGATAAAGTGCATACACTAAGATGGAGCTTTTTCAAAGCATAAAAATATCCTATCCTTAAAATCATAGTTTCCTGACTTATTTTATGTTCAGAGTCAGGAAAAGGAATTAACAAGGAAATAAAACCAGATGCCAAAGTAATGTCCCCCAAAAACTGTGAAATGCTTAGAAAAATACATAGCCTGAAAATATGCTTTATTTGGTTTTAAGTGAATTTAGCAGGAATACAGCTGGGAGGATTCTGTAAAAAAAAAAAAATAAAAAGGAAAAAGAAAGGAGTATTTGCAATGCTTTAAGAATCAACCACACACACATTTGCTTTGATGTTGTTTGTAGCCCCTTCATTCATTGCCTGGGAAAATGCAGTTTGATTTTTTTTTAGTTCATGAAAAAATGTTCAAGGTATGCAAAGGACTTCTGGATAATTCTGTAAATATGTCTTCATAGAAAACTCTGCGCCAGAAGTGTTTGTGTGGCCATCTTGAAATCTCTTCAACCTTCTAAACTCCTTCTTATGAAAGTGTAAATGATGCAAAAAGCAGGCAAAAAAAGTAATCCCAAAGCCAAGCACAGAATTAGATGGTCTTGTGTAACAAACATTAACAATTGTGTAACAATCATTAAATGGAGGAGTCTTTGAAGAGCCTCAGCAACTCACAGGTACTTGTTGAGTGTGGTCAGTGTTTCTAGAAACAAACCTGAATAGATTACAAAAAGAAGAATCTCTGTCCAAATCTCAGAAGGAATCTTTTCTCAGCATCCTGGAGTTCTGTGGATACCTGCCTGGTCACTCCAGAAATATTTACAGTATTTTTAGGAAGCTCATACTGTTCCACCAAGGACTGTTGGCACCAAGACATCATTTTTTTGGCTGGCAAACTTGATGGCAACCATTAAATACCCTTTTTACGTTCACATTTATGCCACAAGGTCTCCATACAAAGCTCTTTATGTGATCATGAACAGGGAGAAGGCTAAAGAGACCTGTGCCAGGAGCTGGACTGCTGGCCATCCAGCCTGTTTCATAGTTTCCAACTGCCCTGGTAGGGCAGCCTGCAGAAAAGAGATGAACATGCCCCAGGCTCATGGCACCAGCTGGGAAATAAAACGACTGAAGGCTGGCTATAGTGGAAAGTCAGGGACATAGGAAACATCTTCTCCTGAGGCATCCAAGCAGGACCTTGGACGTGCTGTCACTGACACAGAGCCTACTTCTGACAAGGGAGAAAGCCCAAACCACACTCTCTTGGTGCCTTTACTGTCTGAGTTGAGCAGGAAAGAGGCCAAGGGCTCAGAGCCAGCCCTTGAGTTTCTCAACACCTGATGCCACATCTGCAACACCTCATCCAGCTTCGGGCCCCGAGACAAAACAGCATCAAAAGAAGTGTCTCAGGTCACAGTCCTTCTCAGAAGCCCACTCCTCACAGAAGCTGTGCAGGGCCTGAGCAGAACCCGAGCCCAACAACACCACACCCTGTGCCTCTTACGTCCGGCCTCCAAGTTAAGATTAAGAGCACAAGTTAAAGCTTTTAAATTACAGATCTGGAGGGTGGTGGCTGCTGTTCTTGTGTAAGGGGTACAGAATCAGTCCTCAGCACAAAACCTTCCGGGGTGTTGGTCACTCAGGTTCTACAAGATTTACATGCTGAGTAGTGTGAGTAACCCAAGTATCTTTTACCTCAAGTCCTCATCAAAGACAAGGTATTTATCTATGATTCTGTTGCTTTTTTTTCTTTCTTCTTTATCAGTAGTATCTGTCATAGGATCATGTGTTACTGGAAGTAAACAGTGGAAAAATCACTTCTATGCTAAGGAACTTCCCAAATCCTAAGAAACTTTTTGATATACAGCCAGGCCTGGCTGAAAAACTAAGGAAAAGGTGTAATTTATAACTCTTCTGTAATAAATGTATGCAACAAGCCTACACACAACCACCAATGGTATTTTCAAAACCATTCACATTATAGAAATTATAGAAAAATGCAGGTTTCTCTTCAGTGATTTTTTTTCTCTTTCTGCCTCACACATTGCCTTTTTGATGGCTTCTCCTGCTTTAGGGGAAATTCTTCCAAACCTCTCAAGTTAATCCTTTTAGTAGTCAGTAGCTACAGACATTGGATCTGATCATTTTCTTCTTGTGCCATTGTTTTTTAACAAAAGTTGGATGATGAAACCTTTTATTATTACATCTCCTTAAGGAAAAATGTTTTTAATCAATTGCCACATGAAGCTTGGAATCCTAGAGGGGTTAGACTAGAAAAGGGAAAACAAAATTAAATAGGAATCTGAAAATCATTGCTGATTTCAGTTTCTTCTCAAAGAAACACAAGTGGTATAAATTTCAGACATTCATGTGCATCATTTTGCTCTTGGAGCCAATTTAATAAAGTTTCTTTCATTAGCAGTATTTATTGCTACTCTAAACATCGATTTCTTGCCAACTCCTGTCACTGCAGGCCAGTTACACACATTGCAAACTTGCTGCCATGTGGAAGAGGAAATTGCTCTACATGCTACCTGCTTTGGGAATGCACATGGTGTGGTTTATTGGGCTGGGTCAAAAGCCTTTGCACAGTTTTGGAAGCAGGAAATGCTAATGACAAATTTGACACGTTGACACAGACAATTTATGTTTCAGGATTACTTGAGCAAAATTTTCTGATCACTCAAGCGTTTTAAGAGTGTGTCCACAAAGAAATGCAGGAGTATATCAGTTGATAATATCAAAACAAACAGTTGTCAGAAATGTCACTGGTGCAAACCAAATCTTTGTGCAGATGTTCTACTGACAGCTGAGGCCTGCACAACAAAAAAGCTCAGCGCAGTCTGCTGGTGAAATCAGATTCAAAGGCTTTTACCCTAAAAAATTAATCTTATTATTCATAGAATCATTTGGGTTGGAAGGGATACTTAAATGTCATCTAGTCCAAACCCCTGCAATGAGCAGGGATGTTCAAATAGATTCTGTTGCTCAGAGCCTTATCCAACCTGACCTGGAATGTTTCCAGGGATGGGGCATCCACCACCTCTCTAGGCAACCTGTGCCAGTGTTTCACTACTTTCGTTGTAAAAAAATTCCTTCTTACAGCTAATCTTATTTGCTGGCATGGACTAGAGTGGCTGATATTTTATAGAAATAAATTCCAGTGAACAGAGTCACCTTTCCCAAACAGGAAAATACAGGAGATTAAAAAATATCCAGTAAATCTTGCCGTTTCTGCAAACCTGCCTAGATTTAAACAAGGGCAGGGGCAGGAGGGTGAGAAGGGGGAAGTCTCTCCAAGGCTTCAGGCTTCTTAGAGTAAGAAATCAGAACAAAAAGAAAGCAGCTTGGAAATGAGCATCCCAAAATTTAAGTGGGGCAGTTATCATCAAAAACTCCTTTACCCGTGGCGTGTCATACTGAAAAACACATCTTGAGACTGCTCCAAGCACTGTCCCTCAGAGAAGTGCTGCCTTAACAGGGTTAACCTTCTTCATAACAAAGTGCAAAGAGGATGCATGATTAGCCATGTGGGTAGTGGGCCAGACTCCAGGTTTCCATCAGAAAGGGCACATGTCAACCCTTTTGATGGAAATCAAAAGTCAAAGAGAGTGGATATATGGATAAAAAAAAGCAAGGACTGCCTGTGATTAGGGTACAGCCTAGTGAACGGCAGACCTGGAGGCAAGAGTCTTAGCTAAGGATGTCACCCATCCTTAAAAGCAGAAGCATCCTGGCAGGACAAACCTGAACGTAGTGACTACTCACACTTGGATACACACTTGTCTGCTTCTGCATGAAACCCCATCACCATCTGCACAGGGAAACCCAAAGGCTGCAGCAGCCCTGTCTGCAGTTCCTCCTTCAGCTGCTTCATTCCAGACTGCCACTGATGTCTGAGGGAGGTTCCCTGAGTAAATCAGTGTGAAAACTAAGAAAGAAGTTCTGAAACAGCAACCAGATTTCTCTCTTTTCCTTAATACCACACCTCTTCTTACATTCCAGTAACTCTGGCTTTTTAAGCAATCCAGGGGGGGAAAAAAAATCTTCCTCTGGCCTTCTGCATTGCTTCCCTTCCCATCACCCCCAATTCAAAATTAGAGAAATAGGTAAATAAGCTGCTGAGCTGCCTCTTGCAGCATGATGCCCTTGACAACAATCCCAGCTGACAGGTTCAGTGCTGAGCTGCACCAAGTGCTTCCTGCCAGCGTGGGTGGTCTGAGCCCTGGATCTGACAGCTGAGAGCAGGGCTGTGGGCTCGGGGCAGTAACCAGGGCTGGGGAGGTGCAGCTTGGCTTTCATCTGCTGCACATTTGTCTGCAATCCCAAAGGCAGGGCACAGCTTGGCACACTGCGAGGCTTCTCCACTCGGGAAGCTCATCCTCCTGTTGTAAACAAATGTTTAGATCAATAATTCATCCATTCATTTTCCCTGAATCATCCCTGAGCGGCTGCAGGCTGAGGCACTCGCTGTGGTTCATGATCTTGGCACAAGGGACTAATCTAAATTACAGGCTTAGTGTCCAGTGATTTATAACATCAGTAGCTTAAACCCTGATAGTACAAGTCAGAACCATGGAATAGAATCATAGAATATCCTAAGATGGAAGGGAACAATCTAAGTCCAACTCCTGGCCTGCACAGGACAGCGCAAGAATTCCATGTTCCTGAGAGCATTGTCCAAACTCTGGCAGGCTTGGGGCTGAGACCACTTCCCTGCAGGAACCCCCGAAGTTTAACAGGCTATGGTGGTACTTCTGCATTTCTTTTCTTTTGAAAAAAACCACATTAACATCCTCATTTCATGAGTATGTTAGTGTCCATGATTTGACTCAACTTGGCAATTCCTAGAAATTGCTCCTGAAATTAGAAAAAGCCAAACAGTTCCCTAAGGGACAGCATAAGAAATGGCTAAACATGGGAGCTCCAAGAGGTACTCTGAAGGCAAAACGCAGGTAAGGAAAACCCCACTGCAGCTTTTCTTCGTTGAAGGACAGACTACTGACCTGCTTCTTTTCTGAGTAGGTGGCCTTAAAGGAACCCATAAACCAAATTCGACATCTTGGAAATTATGTTCAAACTCGTAGCGTTGGACCATCACTTTTCCCACAGCAGAATCAAGGCCACTGACAGCAAACCCAAGCAATGCTGACAAACATCACACCAGTATATATTTGTTACTGGTAACTGAAGGTCCTTGCCCTTAGACAGAACCAGCTAACCAAGAAATTTGTGTTGTTAAAATACAGATATTTCTGAGTGATGCCTGAGCATAGAAAATTCTCATAAGGAAAAAATATCTATATATTTTTTCACCAGTGCCTAATTTCAAAAATTACAAAGAAGCTTGCTTGAAGTTCACAGGAAGAAGAATCATCTCAGGACGAAGTAATGCATGGAAAAAAAATCAGTCCTAAAGGATAATTTTTCAACCAAGTGTCATCATGTGCAGAAGGGGATAAGGCAATAGAAGCTGCAACACAGACAGATCCTAAGGTGAGTTGGAACAGTTGAGAGGGAGAAAATGGGAGGTGAGGGATTCTTGATGGCCCTACAGAGGGCAAAGTTTGGACCCTAAACATATTAATAAGACATCCCCAAATCTGCCATCATGTAAAATACCTTACATATTTATAGATTTACATGAATCTACCATTCTATAAATTTTCATATATGCATTTATATTCAGATTATAAATTATATCTACAAACCAAGATTATTTCTATATATAGAGATAAACCATATATGGTATTTAATGTTTTTGCCATAAAATGCATTCTCTTTCAGACATTTTGAGAACTGTGACTTGTTAAAACAGGAGTTGCCACATTCAATATTTAACAGATACCTGGATTTAAATACCATGCCCATTGTGCTTCTCCCTGAATTTTTCTATGTCCTAAAGCTTGGGTTTTCTTGGATTATTTCTCTCCTTCCTACTCCCTCACCCATAGCATTCCTGCTTTCTCCTTCCCTGCCTCTCCAGGGTCTTCTCATGAGGCAGCTACAGGGCTGTGTTGGGGTATTTTCCCCCCTTCCTCGTGACCACTTCTGACAGACAGTCCTATGTAAAGCCGTGGTTACTGCAGAAGGGGAACGGAAATTCCAAAAACTTACTCATTTCCATGTATTCTGGAGTCAGCCCAGTGAAAGGTTCCAAGATGTAGTCAAGATCCCACTGCGGAGGGTCCTTTGATTGGTTGGTGTCCATTTCCTTCAGCTCAGTTCTTTCATCCTTCAGCTTCCTCAAGAGCTTCTTGAGCTTCCTGAGGAACAAAAGTTCAGATTGAACCAAGCCCTTTTTTTTTTTCCCCCTACAAGATTTGGCCCAAGTCTTTGCAGAGCAACACAACATGAATCTTGTGTTACTTTGGTGCATCACAGGGTGAGTTTACACCACCCTGAGAAGTTCTGATGCCATTTATTGACAGGTACAAGCTGCTGGAGTTGAATCCAGTACTTTATAGTAATTTTTCTCTCTAGATGCATATTCCAAGGGGATCTTCCTTAAGATCTTTGGACCTAAATAATATTAATAATCAGTACTCTCAAGAACAACACAGTGAGCACCTGTCCTTTAACAAAATACAAAATGTGATAGCTTCATATCACATACCAACCACAGGCGCACGGTTCTCTCACTATAAAAATTTGTGACTTCCAGTATAATAGAATTTTAAGGTAAAAAAATTACCAGACATTCATGGGTTGTCCAGAGAAGCTGTGGCTGCCCCATCCCTGGAAGTGTTCAGTGCCAGGGTGGGTGGGGCTCTGAGCAACCTGGGATGGTGGGAGGTGTCCCTGCCCATGGCAGGGGGTTGGAACCAGATGGTCTTCAAGGTCCCTTCCAACCCAAATCATTTTGTGATTATGTGATATTTCCAAACAAAGAGGGTTCAAGAGTGTACTGACAGCATGAACAGAAGTATCAAACACTGTCCCGCTGAGATGTGGATACAAATCTCATGACACTGACAAATAATGTAGAGTAAAATGAATCTATTTCTGAATTAGGAGTAAAGTTTTCCCAATGCCTCCTTCCCCCATGATATTTTAAACACATATGCATCAACAACTCCACACTATTTTACACACTGAGAAATTCCCGTGGAAAACCACAGTAGAATGAGTTATTTCTTCAAAATCAAGGCAGCAAAATACAGTCAAATTAGCATAAAATAGCCACAATCATACTTAGGTCTTTGCAGGTCTTTACTTTGCAGATGATATTTATCTTCCACAAAAACATATGGCACTATTTTACAGTTCTTCATATACGTGCCATGAGTGAAAATCCAGACTAATTCCAGTGATGTTTTGCCAGTAGTGCAAGCAGGGCTCTCCCACAAACTCTTCCCCCACAGCTTGTGATAAACCCTTTGAACTGTAGGTGTGTGGCCTGGAGACAGGAGTATCTGGGGGAAGGGGTTTTCCTGTGGACCTCCAGGGAAGCAGAACCGCTTTCCCGGACCCTGACTTCAGTAGCAGGGCAAGGCTGAGGAACAAAAGCTGGCACATGCAATAAAGGCTTTGCTGTGTGGGTTTATTGCTCCATTCCCAAATTTACACTGAGCCATGGGATCACTGTGTCCCAGCATCACACAAGGCTCTGTAGCAGCCTGGAAATGCCCTCAGTGGCTGAGGAATTTCTGCACTGCCCAGTGTTTACAGGACCCATTCCATTTCATCACCACTATGGAGGAATTGGGGCTTTCTTTAAAGCCTGTTTAAAGACACTCTTTAAACAGGTGTAGACTGCATCAGGCACTCTCAGATCCTGGATCACAAAGCTTCAAAAATCAACAGGACAACTCCAGCTTCTGTTTGAGATGGAAGGAAGATGCAGCTCACAAGTCTGACGGTAACTTCATCAGTACTCTGGCAATACTGGTATCCAGGACACTCTGATTATGCAGTTTTAATAAAAGCGAAATTTAAAATGCTTCACAAGACAGAATTAGTTAAATTCTTACAAAGACATTTACCTCCTACGTCATGCAAACTCGGCCATTTCAAGACACTAAAATTCCCCTTCTCCCTCTCTGCCTTTATGGCAGCCAAGGGAACTTGCCTGTGAAAGAGGTGATGTAGCATTCAGAGGGTAGGAGGCTGGGGCAGGATTAAAACAATGAAAGAATTCCCAAGATGCTTTTCCAGCATATCCCAATTAATTTCCTAATGTGAGGGACTCTCAGAGGACAGTGAACAATAAGCTCAAGACGGTGCTGATTTCTGTTCCAATGAAATTATCTGAGCTATAAATGTCCCTCACACTTCCGTGGGCAGATGAGAGCGAAGATCATCTCGTTGTCACAGCACAGCAGCAGCCGAGATAAAATTTGGGTGTGTTTAGATGTGAAGTCTGTGCACATGTGATCTAATCCTTCAGCTACAGCACCACAGAATCCAGTTCTGAGGTTTAATGCAGACACACACCTCCCACGAGAACCCAGTAACTAAAACACTAGTTGTTGTTTTAAATGTTTATTTGGAAATACACCAAATCCAGGGCTCAGGTGCTCAGAATAATTTTATTTTTTCGTCTGGCTATTTCTAAGCCAGGCACAAGGAACAGCACCTTTAACCATTTGGAGTTCAGCTTTGAAGAGTGCCTGTATGCTGCTTCTTATGTATTTTTTTTTTAAAGATCAACTGACTGAAAGCAAGCCAAACTAATTATTTCAAATTTTCCACCAAAAAAAAAGTACCTTTGTGTCATATCCAAGCATGTGAAGTTTGAGACCAAGCAGAAATGTGTCAGAAAGTTAAAGGAACAGAGAAGGAGGATTTGCAGGGCGTTATTCTCCAGCTATACAGCAGTAGGGCAATGAAAATGAGTTTTGCAGAAACCTATAACTGTACTTATGATTTTGATGCTAAAACTGAGTATGCTTTTTAAATGCTTTTGTTTGAAGTCTGTTTCTTAATTAACCAGATCAACGTTTTTAAAGAAGATTGACATTAAAAGAGTTCTTTTAGGTTTGTCCATTCAGGATGAGTGTTCCAGAAGCTTTGTGCTGAAGAGGCTCATGCAGCAAAGTTTCACAACTCCACACAAACCTGGGCAAAGAGGGAAAACTGTAGAGATGTAGAATAGCCATTATTTCTGGTCCTTTTGCCAGGCAGTATCAAAAAGCAGGGTGCATCCTTAAGGTGACTAAAGAGCATGAGAGATGAAAAAATGCAGAATAAGAGGGAAAGAAAATGAACAGGTTTTTGTCAAGCTGTGTCTAGAGCAGTTAAAAATGACACCACAGCTTCTCACAGGAGATTGGCACCAAAATATTGTGTTAGGTAAGAGGTGGGAACATGGCTGAATTATGCTGATTGTAATTCCCAGTATAACCATTAAGCATTGCATTATGCATGTTAACAAGCATCTGAAGTGAGCATAAAATCACTACAGCCCCACCTGTCAGTAACCCTCGAGCTTTTGAGAAAAAATAGGATGAAAAGAGAGGAATCAAGCTCCAAGTGATCCTGGCTGGGCTGTAAGTACATGGTGATTAGATGAAGGCTCCTTTTCAAAAAACAGAGCGATTATTCAACAGTTTCTCTATTTATACAGTAAGAAGGAGCAGCTGGATTTGAGGGATCTAGGGGAAAGCATGATGATGACTTGGGAAAAATGAGAAATTTGTGGAGTGAGACACAGTGAAATGCATAGTGGCTGAAGAGGTGGTGCATCTGGAGGGGAAGTTGAAAGAGGACAGATGCAGGAAAATTACTTTGTTGGCACAAGTGTTTGTGTCTTCAGTGGCTGTACAACTGGGACTGTTCAGCTTGGAAAAGAGAAGGCTCCAAGGTGACCTAATTGAACCTTCCACGGCCTGAAGGGAGCCCACACGAAAGATGGAGAGAGACACTTGTCAAGGGCCTGGAGTGACAGGGGGGAATGGCTTCACACTGACAGAAAGGAGGCTTAGATTGGATATTGGGAAGAAATTCCTTTCTGTGAGGGTCGGGGAGGCCCTGGCACAGGTTGCCCAGAGAAGCTGTGGCTGCCCCATCCCTGGAAGTGTTCGAGGCCAGGTTGGATGGGGCTCTGAGCAACCTGGTTGAGTGGAAGGTGTCCCTGTCCATGGCAGGGGGTTGGAACAAGGTGATCTTTAAGGTCTCTTCCAACCCAGACCATTCTGTAATTCCATGATTCTTCAAATACTTGCTAGAACAGAGAGGCATGTGGAGGTTTTACATGAAAAGACAGAAGAAGCCTAGAATCCAGCTGTCAGGAACAAAGAATTATTTATACCAGATCGGTTTTTTTAAGACTCTCCATCCAGGTGATGCTTTTTGAGCTGTCACATGATGGAAAAAGGTACAGGGAGAAAGCTAAACAGAAAAGAGTCTTAGGTTGAGTAGCTGGAGCACTTGTGTCTGGACAAAAGGAAGAGCAGTGACCCAGACTGTTGTGTCCTCACCTATAATTTTGTTTCCCACTTTTGGGAAGGAACACTGAAGATCCCGGCTTTCCTTCAGTCGTATTTGTACAGTCTGTTCACACAGAGAAACACCTGCTCACACTCACAGGCACAAGAAGGAGGCAGGGGGAGAACAAAAGTATCTAAATTTCTTGTTCTGTTCCACAAATTTGTGGTACAGCCATGCTTCCATGGCACATTCAGATATCCCAGATTCTACAGGAGTTTCAGTTGTGTTTGGTGTTTATTGGTTTCTTAATCAGAGGAAAACAACAACCACCAACAACAGGAAAGGAAAAGAAAAGAAAAAAAAAAAAAAAACGAGGCAAAAAACCCCGTCCAAACTTTTAATTAAGAATAATTTAGTAAAAGTGAAAAACAATTATGAAGGGGTGTCTTTAAATGGATTTTATTAACTCTTGGTATTCTCATCCAGCATAGTTAAGTACATTTTGAAGGAAGTGATGGAAATTGATGCTGAATAAAAGGGCCAAAACCATGGCCTCACTAAATTCAATAGGAGTTTTGCTGTTCACTTCAATGGGGCCAGGATTTCACCCTAAGGGTTTAGCACCAAGGTCAAAGGCAGAGAGTAATAAAATAACCACATGGATGGTTTTTTTTCAATAAGTTCAGAAAAAACCAGAACTGAATAAAAGGAGTCTTAAAGGAACTCTGGGTTAAGGCTTTCAAGCCCTGCAGCCTTTTAGGGTCAATTCCTGTGGCAACAGTAAAAGAATGATGGTATGTGACACATCTGAGTGAACTGTGGCATATTTACATCTGTTAAACTTGTGAATTCCAGCCCCACAAGAACACACATTTCCGTTCAAGAGGGCTTAGTTTTCTATAATTCAAGTCTTGTTGCATTTACCTAGCTGGTTTGATATTGCTGGATGCAGAAATTAAAAAAAGAAATCACGCAAGGTTAAGGAGACCAGCAATTACATCTGTTGTAGCTGTGGCAGCAGTTTCTACAGAAAAATTGAAGGGAAAAGCAAGGATGTGTCCTCCATGACCCTAAAAAATGCAGGGCTGCCATCTGAAGTTCCCCTTCTCATCCAGCACTGATTGTGGATGAAGCCAAATGAAGACATTGAAAGACATTTCCCAATTCTAGCAACAATTGGGGTTCTAGAAACATAACGGATGACTGTTTCTTGCAAACTCACTCTATCATCTACTTGGCAGTATTTTTTGAGGGTAAAGAGCAAATGGGAGAGCTTTGTGATCTTCTGCAAATCAACTAAAACGCCTTGGGCTTTCTGGTGAATGAAATCAAAATGTTTCCTGGAAAAAATCTTGAAATCCTGAGATTTCAATGAGGAAGAAAACCCTTTTGATGTGGGTCATCAGATAACTCAGCAAAGAGGTTCTTCCATGTTACAGATGTGCAGGAGACAGCACCAGATTCTGAGGAGAAAATCACCATTTATGAGCTCCCCTCCTGCCTTTCCATATGGAGAAGGTTGGTGGCAGCACCTGGACTCTGCCCACAGTGAAAATACAGGGAACCAATGGAAGAATCTGTGTTATTCACTCCAACTCCCATTCCCTCCAAAGAGGCACAAGGTAAGGGGGGATGAAAAATGCTGCTGCTGGTACCATTAAGGATCCAGCCCAAACCAGTGGAGTGGTCCATGCAGGAACAGAAGGCTAAATCTGATTTAGTTAAGTGTTCAGTGATTCTCCTGGTGGAAACAGGTCCAGGGAGGAGGGCCGAGCCCTACAGATACACACACGATTTTCTTGGGAATGCAGACAAGCAAAGGAAAAGCAGATATGTTTATTCCAGGATGACGAGATAGCGTTGTGACTGAAATGAGGTATTTATCTAGGAAGGGGAGGATGAAAGTATGTTTGTTTTTAAACTGGTTTAAAAATTGAGGCCACCACAGTTTGTTGGCTGAAGGGTGGGGGAGCAGATCTGAGGGAGAAAAGCGGGATGAAATTATCGCATTCTTGCACCAAAGGGAGGGAAATGAAAAATAATTGGACATGACTTTCTGTTTGGACTGGATCAGCCCATGCTTTCATGAGTCAAAAATAATAAATACAGCATTTGTAACATCATAAAATCCCCATTAAAAAAGTCCAGTAGCAGTAAGTTTTTGGAAGACGAGAAACAAATTACAGCAGGTTTACACTGAGAAAGCTTTAAGCCTTCAACATGTCAGATATTTTGGGAATGATTTACCACCCTTTTCTCAAAATAAAATGTAAACTCAATGAGATGCAGACAGAAAACAGGCCTCCCTATTGAACTTTGACACAAGAATAATGAAACCATCCATAATCCACATCTGATTTGTTTGGGAATTTTTCTTCTCTCTCTATTTAAATTCCTTGCAAGGAAAAAAAAAAAAAGTTCTTGCTGAGAAAAGGGAGAAAAAGGGCTCATTTGAAATCTATTTCATATCTTCTAAGAATCACTTCTCTCGATTTCTACTTAGCATCTTCACGGCCTTAGGGATGTGACCTAAAAGCTGCTGCCACCAGAGTTGGAAGATTCTGCCTCATTTCACTGGAGCTGAGACATCTGAACCAGACACTTCCCCCCAACACCTCACAGGCCACTGCCACCATGAAGCAAACCCCCTAAGAGGCAGGAGCAGGACGTCCTCAGTGGATTCCCAGTGCCTGAAGATCCCTTTGGCACTGGTGACAGACAGGGAGGGTTTTCCTGCTGTATTTGGAGCAGGGGACGGGGACTGAAGCAGCGTGTGGCAGAGAGGCACTGAGCAGTGTGTCAGTGTGTCTGCTTGCTCCAGCTCCTGCATCGTCACAGACTGACATAAAGGCACCTTGGAAACGTGTGGATTTCATCCCTAAACCCATAAAATAGTCATAGATCAAGGAGTAGATTGTAAAATCTTTTATGGGCTATTGCTTTCCCACACACTATCTCCCCTCCACTTTGTGCTAATTTGTATTCAATACTGCCGTCCTGAGAGCTTCTCTGAAACTTCCCAGGAGATCTATCATACCTTGCCTGTTTTCTCTGGTTTCTAAAATTAATTTAAATCAATTATTTCATATATTCCATCACTTTCTTTAAGCCATTTAGCGAAGATATAGCCAATTATTCAACATAAAATACAACCAGATCATTTCACCACAACCAAAAATGTGATTTATCATCACATTCAATTAGAACTCACTGAAGGCAGTGGCAGAAGTCCCATTTAGCTGAATAAGGATCAAGTCTTTGATTTATTGTGCCATAGGAACAACACATAATGGAAAAGGCTGGGATACATACGGGATTCCAATTTCAAAGAGATTGTTTTGAATCAGTTGCTTTCCGAGCATGATGATGCTCAGCTGAATGCAGAGTTCCATCAGACACCCTCCTGGAGCACACTGCAATTAAACAAAACCAAAGAGCATGAAGGGATTAAGAGAATTAATTTAAAAATACCCACCTGGGAGAGCTCCCAGTGTCTCCATGTGCCCACTGTCCCTGCCACCAATTTGTGTGGGATCATGGAGCTCATCGATCACTGCAAATCTATGCTTGACAAGGTATTTCATCTCCACTCATAAAACTGCATTATGGAAAATATGTGGAGCTCTGAAATAACTCACCATGCCCTGGGGCTCCTATATTTCCTTTAAAAATATTTACTATATAATCAATGTAATAAACATAATGCAGTATCACCGATACTCTTCCAACCTGATCTCTCCCAGGGGGGAAGAAAGCCTTCAATCTTGAAAAGACTTTTATGTCTGCTTTACTGTCAAACCTTGAGTACATCTCTCAGTTTTCAAGGGAATACCCACAGCATTCCCTTTCATAAGGGAATTTGGTGAAAAAAAGATGTTTACAGGTTTAGCACAAAACGGCTCCAGGTTTTTAAGCAGTTAAAATTGCCAAGATTCCAGCAGTCTGCAGAATGGGAGGCCAGATTCACGTTTCCCAAGGGCCTCAACCAAATCATGGTATCTTTGTGCCTTAGTGACCAGCTGTAAAGCATAGAAATGGTGAAGCTTTACCTAAGAAAGACCATGAAATAGTCAAAACTGCAGAAAGAATATAAAGTTGACTTAGATGGAAACCCTGGGATTTGTCCATTTAAGTCGAAGATTTAACCTTTTGTTTTAACATTTTTTCTATTTTTCCCCTGTTGTCTGTAGTCCACTGAATACTGTCGACATACTTCCTTGTGTAAAGGATTTTTTTGATAATTTTAATTTCATATGTACTTACCTCTTCCATCCTATAACCTTCAAACACGTACACATAACGACCAGGACGGCCAACAAACCTGAAAGCAGTAATAATAGATAAACTAGTACAAAAATAGAAAAATAAGCTAATTTTGACACCATTATTTATTTTAAAAACACAAAAATAAGATACCTTTGAAATCAAGATTATTCATTCATATTAGCCAAAATATTTCAGAAGTAGCTTCTTCAACATGAATTTTCAAAGGCTCAGCATCTATTCAACTTTGATTATTTCAAAGCAACAGGCCTCTAGAAATGGTTTTCTACTACCTCTAGATAAAATAATTTTAATAAAATATTTTCCTGTTCTAAAGCAAAATAATAATAAACTCCCTCACTTGATTAGAGATCACAAATAAACTTGGGGTAACATATGCTTATTCAGAGTCTCTTACATGTGAGTAGTGCCCTGAGTGGAATTATTTATACATCTATGCACATCTTCTGGCTACACCAGGAGAAACAATGATATTGACTTTATTCTAACCATACAACACAAAAATATGGTCAAAAAAGAGAGAATTTGGTGATTTTCTTCACTGGTGTCTTACAATATGTGCAACTGGTGACAAAATGCATCATTAATCCTCAAATCAAAGGTGCTGGATAGGATTAGTGAAGAGCAGAGATTAAGAAACTTTATAGCCCCCAAAGAGCAAAATGGTAGGAAACAGAATTCAGAGGATGTTTTAAACATTTCTTTGCCAAAGTTTTAGCAAAGAATCATTTTAAGCTTCCCGTTCAAAAGCATGTGGACGACTGGGTCCCAAAAGACAAGGATCCTGAGCCCATAGGAAGTCACACTTATTTAGCAGGACAGCTGAATTAGCTTTTTGGTCAATCACTTCATTTGCCAGTTGACTGTAACTATTTCTTAATTTAACTTGATATGGGAGAATAGTGCAAAATGATGAGAAAGTGGTAGAAATAAGAGTTCTGTATTTTTAAATGAAACAGGAAAACCTTTCTTTCCTGAATGATGCTTCAAGGAAAATTTGCTAAACTGTGGAAAGTGAAGGCCTGTAAGCACCACCAGTCACTGTAAAAACAACACCCTTTTCTAAAACTAAAAGGAATTATTAACTTTAAATAACCCTGTCAATGATATTTTTTCAGAGCTGACAAAGATGACCAGTCCCAGGCCTTTGTGCCCATTTTATAACACAGATCCACTAACATAGACAGATATATAAAAATATATATACAGAACTACCTATATGGCAAGGATATTTATCCTACCTTCCTTTAAAAAAGGCAACATAAAAAATTGATGCATAAGAATTCACAAATTTCAGTAGGAATGCCTTCAAAATCAGTCTCTCCTCAAAAGTTTTCTCTGTTTTTGGTATTTCTGGGGGGGAAAAAAAGAACAAGCCGAGAACTGAATAAGTAAATATATAAAAATCCCTGAATCCCCAGGCACATACAAAAAAACCCAATCCAGACTTCAAACTTTGGGCTTATACTGATTTTTCTTTCATACCTCTAATTTGTACCAAAGCCCAGAGATGTTTAATTCCACAAAGCAAAAGCAGTATAAATTACTTTGCTGTATATATGAATATTAACATACACGAGTATATCAGTTACACAGTTACATAACTAAAATAACAAAACATTAATATTCTCAATTCAGGAATATTGAAAGCAAAGCACAAAGACTTCCAACCAGAAAAAACACCTTAAAAGCATCCTTAACTTGTAGTCCAAGCCCTCTTTTCTGTGGTGAGATTGTTGGTATGTTTGAAGCTAAACACAAGACTAAACACATTTCTGAATGAGGTATTAAGTAAACTAAGTGCAAAATAAAGGCACATTTTTGTGCACTATATATGTTCTGTATTTCAAGATTTCTTGGTTTAAATATTTTCAGTATTCATTACTCTGTTCCCAGATTTATTTTCAATTTCCATGGGAATTTTCTAGCAGCAGAAAACACAGGTGTAAGACAGAGGCTTTTAAAACTGACAGTAGGATGCTCTTTTAAAGATTTTATATGGGTGAAACCCTTGTGTTTCTCTGCTTATCCTGAGCTGTATCTAATGTGAGAGAAGATAATTTTATGATTAAATTTATCATTCTTGTCTGAACTTCTGTGGCACAAAAAAAGCATGAAATAATAATGAGATCCAGAGCTCTGGGTTTACAGACTTCATTAAAAATACTGCTGTACTTGTACAGTTTTGTTTTGGGCACAGTTTGGGTGTTCTGTTTCCTCTGCTGTTGTTTTGGGGTTTTCTTTCCTTAAGAAAGCAGCATGATTATTTTAGCACTAAAGGAATAGCAAAGCCTAATGAGCCCTCACTGCCCGGCTTTCTTTGTGATACTTTCAACCACATTTTCATAAAAGATCAGTGCACAACCTGATGAGCCCAAAGGCATAACCTACCTATATGTATAAAAAAGCTTAGTTAAACCTTTGAATAATTTGTAGGTGATCCCATACACTGAATAGATACACAGGACGACAGCTCAGGGCAGCAGGAATTTCGAGTAACAGCAGTGCAGCTTTTCATTTGAGGGAGAAAAATCCTAAACTCTGCCTTACAGAGAACCCCCTCATGGATGAGCTCAGCCTCTGGATGAACATTTGCACACCATATATGGTCCCAGAGGCTCCCTCAGACATCCTATACCATAGCTGCAGAGGCATGTGTAGAATGTGTCCTCCAGCTCATCGGGTGTGCTGCATGAGAAATGCATTCAGCCAGAATAGGTGCATTAGTAACAGAGAGAACTCCCTCATCGCCAAAAAATGAAACACTCAGTGGTGGCTTATTATGTCAAAATGGGCAGCTGGAACTTTGCAGGTGGAGAATGAGCTGAGCTCTAAGGGTGGAGTGGGCTTTAGCTCACTGAAGGAGCTGCTGCCTTTGCAAGGGACAAACACGAGTAGTTCTGATTTTGTCCCTGTTTCACTGGTTCTTCCTTGGCCTCAGAGGATTCTTCCCTGTGAGGGTGCTGAGGTCCTGGCACAGGTTGCCCAGAGAAGCTGTGGCTGCCCCATCCCTGGAAGTGTCCAAGGCCAGGTTGGACAGGGCTTGGAGCAACCTGGGATAGTGGAAGGTGTCCCTGCCCATGGCAGGGGGTTGGTTGGAACGAGGTGAGCTTTAAGATCCCTTCCAACCCAAACCATTCTGTGATTCTGATTTACAAGTGAGCTGTAGGTCTTGTCTGGCACCACCTGATTACTGAGGACGATCTATTCTTCCTGGGAATAGCAGGATACCATCTGCACTTTGGCTGGTCTCATCTGTGATGAAGGGGCAGCAGTGCCCCACTCTGCTGGGCCCACAGGAGTGCTGCTCCATCCTGTACGAGCTCTCTGTACTGATAACAACAAAACTCCCCTCTTTTCCTCCAGGCACTGACTGAGGAAGTATTGAGGCATATCAATAACTGTGATCCTACGATTAACACAATTGCTATCCATGCTATTCTTGTGCTTACAGATGTAATTTTTCACCTGAACAGAGATTCAAGTGTACTTGGGGCTGGAATAGAAACTTATGTTGTCAAGAGCTACTCCTTCAGCCCAACAAGTGTGTTCTTCAGCTTGTGGATTAAGTGCAAAGAATTGAGTATGTTTTGCTCCTCTCAGCAAAATGAAAGTTCACAAGTTAAGCAGCATTTATCAGCATCCTGAATTGTAATTTTTAAAAACATTTTGATTACATTGGCATCTGAGCCCAGTGCTGGAGAAAGCTGCCTGAGTAAACTTTCTAACTCATGTAATTTGTAGCACTAGAGATTATTCTGACTGGATCCTTCTTAAACAAAACATCTGACGGTCGATTAGGAATGCTGCCCTAATAAAAATAGGATTAGAATTAAATGCAAAGTGACAGGGGGACAATAATCAGCAAGTAAGAAAATGTTGTTTCTTTCACTATTCAGACTGGTGCACATTTCAAAGGGAGAGATTTTCCTTCTGTGCTTCCCAAAGAGAGGCCATGGCAGAGCCTTGCACTTCCCAGCTTCTGCCTAGAAACTGCTGGAGAAGTCTCACCTTCATCTTTTCCTACTCTTACTATACACCTCTGCCATCCTTTAACATTTTTGTCCTTTCTTAACTGGGCAGGTGCAGTGGACAGAATTGATCAGGTCACACACAGTTAGCAGCCTGTCACTTACATGAAAGCTGAAAATCTGGGTACAGTTTTGGCCTGGACAGTGAGCCCAAGCTCATTTATGCCACTAGAATAGAGTCCATTTGTGTTAACCCTGTTACATTCTGCCCAAATCCTGGGGCAAAACAGAAATAAACAAATTAACTAACCCAATAAAGTGGCAATTTGTGAAAATGAATTACTTTGTCTTCATTTCTTTCAAAAACTAACAGGACCATAAATTCCAAAATTCAAGATTGGACCTCTATTATAACAACTGCAAAACTATAGCTAGTAGTGTTCTTCCAAAAATAGGACTAGAAGAGACCATCTTCATTTGTGAATTAAAAGTGTTACGAGAAACTGAGAAGAAACAGAAGTCGTAAGAGTAATCTCAGGTAAAGGCACTATCAGTCAACATCCTTGGTCTGATTTATATAACAAAACAAAGCTGCAGCCTAAACCTCTATTAGTAAAAATCTTTAGCCTAATGCATATAACAAAACAATACTTTAGGCATAAACATCTATAGTAGTCAAAGGAATGACCTGCCTTTAAAAGAAATAAATAGCCAGGCTTGCAACAATATTTTGATGTTTAAAATAAATTTTGAAAGTCCAATTACTAACTGCAATAGAAATCATTATTAAAGAGTCCAGCCCAGACATGCTGGAAATGTAACAAAAAAAAATCATTTGAGCCCTAAGGAAATGGTTAAAACTTTCATCAGGGAAACAACATCAGTGTAACTTTGTCAGAGCCATCAACATTTTTGAAACAACCCGCTGACTTTCTGCAGCTCTTAGCCATAAAGAGGTACATTCACAGGCCTGAATGTTTTCACTAGCCCTGTCCAGGAGGAAATACTCCTGCTGGATCCTCCTTGCACACCCTCGTGTCAGTACATGGATTAATGAGGAATATGGCAAGATAGTTTTACCAATTTCTGTCAGCCATTTGGCCACAGCTCCGTAAATTTCATCGAGGATAAGGACCACCAGGAGGTTAAGGATGACCGCAGTGGCAGTCACGGTTACTCGGACGTTGGACCTGGTTGTCTCGTTTGTGCTGAAGGACAAGGCCGCTGCTGTAGTGATTCGGTACACGATGACACCAAACACTGCTGAGAACGTCAGCATGATCTGCAAACAAATGGACACACGGATTAGTCCAGCTTGCAAACAGAAGCTTTGGCTGGGAGGTTGGGTGTGTTCCATGAATTGGCATCGCGGGGTTATTTCTTAGAGCAAGGTAATAAGATGCAGATGATCAAATTAAAAGGCAAGAATTCAAAGCTCTCCAACAAACAGGGACATAAGTAAGAAAATGGATGCACAACTCCAAACCAGCACAAAAATTCAACTGAAATGAGATGATCAGAGGGCTGGAGCACCTCTCCTGTGATGACAGGCTGAGACAGTTGGGATAGTTCAGCCTGGAGATGAGAAGGTTCCAGGGAGATCTTACACTACCTTTCAGTATCTAAAGGAGGCTTATAAAAAAGAGGGAAAGTGACTTTTTACATGGGCAGGTAGTGATAGGAAAATGGAGGATGGTTTTAAATCAAAAGAGGAGGTTTTTGGTTAGATATGAGGAAGAAATTCTTCCCTGTGAGGGTGCTGAGGCCCTGGCACAGGTTGCCCAGAGAAGCTGTGGCTGCCCCATGCCTGGAAGTGCCCAAGGCCAGACTGGATGGGTCCTGAGTGCCCTGATCCAGTGAGTGGCATCCCTGCCCTTGGCAGGGAGTCTGAATTAGATAACCTTTCAACCCCAACCAATCTGTGATTCTTTTGTACTGATTCCATGAATTCCTGAAGATGGGCATGTCTGTTCTGATTAAAGCTACACACTTCATTCATGCAGTGAAATTTGGGCAGTTTGGGATCAAAAACAAGAATTAAGCAAGTTCTTTTATCTGGTTCAGACAGCTTGGGTTGAAGGGCCTATAGTTATGTGCAGTCAGGTAAATGGGCTTCGCTGGCTCAAACAGCTTCACCTGTGCACTGCAGAAGTGCCAATTTGCAAACTAAAAAATAAAAAGTTTCCCCTGTTACCACTCCTTTAAGGCTGACCTAAGCAGGGTTATTAGGGCTTCACTTTTCCTTTGTGTCCCAGAAATCACTTGGTATCCCTGGCATCCTTGGTGGGCTGGCTTAGACCCATGAGATGAGGAAAGCCGGCCCTGCTACTTAAGGTCAAGTTCCCACAAGAAGAATTTGAATTTCACAGGGTTGTGGTATTCTGGTTTCAGGAAAAAAAAGATCTAAACCAATCCAAAATGAAAAAAAAAAAAAAAATCAATACAGCAACAATAGAAAATAGCAAATTTTCATCATCACAGCACAAAAGGGGGACAAGGTACATTTTTCCCTTTCATTTTTGCCTTTGGCAAGAATTCCAGTGCACATTCATTATTTTAGGTAAAACATCTTGAGATCCTCAGATGAAAGAGACTACCTCAATGTGAAAGATTAGACTACTGCAATTATTAAAACGGACCTAGGGGCCCAGATTCACAAAATGGGTTTAAGGAAATTTACCAGTTCATTTTAATGATCCAGCAATAGTTTATTGAATTCTTGTGTGCAGAGGGAGGTTGTTGCATGAAAAGGAACTATTGCAAAAGAACCACAACAAGAATCAGAGTTAAATTATTAAAGGTTGAAGGTGAAAACTGGGCACATTTTGCTTTTATGAAGAACTAGTAAACATACTAAAAATTAATTATTTGGAGAAACTCCTAGAGATTTCAGACTAAATTGTCAAATATGTTTTGTCAGCAAATAGTAATAAAATAGTAGACCTAGTAAAACATCTAATTTTTACTTTTTAAAGAACTGTTTCATTAATTTTAAATGAAATGGGTGAATGATAAAAGCCTGAACCTGAAACAGTTTAAATGAAATCTTTTCAAATGGCATACAACATTATTTCCTTTGGTTTTGTAGTTTTCATTATGTCAAGGAAACATTTCTAGTTTTTATATCTACTTTTCTTTTGACTTCCCTACCAAACATACAGACAAAAAGATCACATTCATGCTGAACTACATTGCTGTGACAGAAGGGGTGCAGGAACACAAGGACCATAACTTTTTTCTCCCTTCCCCAGTACAATCACTACAGCAGAGAGTAAAATCCCCAATAAAGAAAGAAAACAAAACAGCACCACCTGGTATTAATTTACTTCCCCTCCCACCTTTACAGTCACCTTAATCTCTTTTATTTTTCTTAATCTGAGTCACAGATTCCTTCTTCTTAATCACCTTCCTAATACTCTTTTCCTGTTTCTTTTCCCTGCAGATTTCTTAGCAATTTTTTCACAATGGTGGTGGGCAAGGAAAACCAGCAAAGTAAACTTCGATGCCTCATTCTGGAGATGATGAGACCCCTGGGCCTCCACAAACACCTCTCTCCATCACAAATTCCCACTTAGGAATGATACCTTAACAGTACAGGAAGAAGAGTCGAGGACAGTCCTCACTAAATAGAGAAAGAGAAAATTTCAGATTATGAAAGTTCAGTAGCAAACTCTTAAACCTGACCAAAGGAGTTTAGGGAACCCTTGCCCTGAGGAATATTACTGCAGGATGAGAGAGTAGCAGCCTTTTCAATCCATGCAGTGCCACAGCAAGGTATACACAGTTACTGGGGAAAAAAAAGTTTTATTTGTTTAAAGAACGAAAATATTTGCTTTGCAAAAGCACCAGGGCTTCAGAAACTCTCAGTTGCTCAGCTGTTTTTAAACATCTGCTTAGACACAGATGGAAAAACACTCCTTTAGGAGTCTTCATTATCTGTGCATCCAGCAAGAGGAGAAAATTGAGGAGAGCCTGTACGAGTGCACGGTGACTGTGAGCATAGTTCTCACTCCCCAGTCACTGAGGGGGAATGGTTCCTGTATCTTCACAGCTCTTCTCTCATTCCTGAAAATACCTCTTCTGCCCAAATTCCAGATCAGGTGGCCACCATTTGTTCAGGTGCCCACTTTGGGGTTTGTTGTCATTGCCAACATTCCCTCTGGCCATTCTTCCCCCCTGTTATGGCAGTTTCTTCCCTGAATATCTGAACTAGTCTGTCCAGGACGGAACTGCCTAGAAACAGATGTGAAAACTGGCTGCAGAAAAGGTCACCTACTGAGCCTGGTATGAATGAAGACAAACAGGAAAGCAAACTAGATCTGAGAAGGAAGCTATAAAACCCCGTGGGCTAGGCTGCTACCTCCATCCAAGTAGGATAACAATTTAATGTCCGAATAGTTCTCTGGCTCCCCAGTACGGCCATTCTAGAGTCAAGTACTACACCATGTGAGTGAGAACAGGGTGGAAGAGGCTGAACTCTTCTGCCGTGACACAAATTGATCTTCTGCCTTCCTCTGACTGAGCCAAACAAAGAAAAGCCCCAGCGATGAACTGCTCCATGCCACCCTGCTCTCTTCCAACACCACCAGTGTTTTCATCACCAACTCAGAAATCTCTGCCACATGTGCCTTCTAAATGTGGAGTTTATAAACTGTGACACATTACTGTTAATCACACTCAAGCAAAACTTGTAGATGCCCAGCTGAGCCCAGTTCTTCTGCTACCATTGATCTTGCTCTGCAAAAATAAGACTTGTGAACTTCTGTCCTAAAATCCCTGCAAAATACATAGCTTAAATCAAGCTTGGATCTTCTGCCCCCTCTGCAGTCTGGTGAGGCTTTGTGTACAAAAAAAGGACTGTGACCAGATTTTAAAGCATCCATAAATGTGTGAATTAGTCCTTGGAATTATTTGGTGATGTAACACTGGGCAGGAGAAGGAAAGCAAAGGTTTTTTCCAACCTGCATTTTGAACAAAAAACCCAGCATGCCTAGCTTAATACGGACAGAGGAAAAGCCAGAATGAAAGGAAAAGATCACAACAGAGTTCTTGAAAGAGGATTCACAAAAGTGAAGTACACAAAGGAAGTATGGAAATTAAGGGAAAAAACAGAAAAAGAGGAAAGATTTTACACTGAGAAAACTCTTACCAGTTTCAAGAATCATCAGGGAAAGTATGGGATGTAAAGCTGGGGGAAGGAGGGACAGAACAAAACAGCACCATTCTATAGCAATGTAAATCTTCATGGAAAACACCTAGAGATTTGGGCCACCAGACCCTCCTGCCCTGGAAAAGGTAGCATTAAAAATTCAGCAACCACTTCTGCAGCACTGGAAATCACTCTGCACTTGTGTGCAGGTCTGTATCTGAGTCATGTATCCTTGCACAAACACACACATAAATTCAAGATTTCATTACTTATTTTGTACTTAGTCCTTATAGTTAAAATAACTAATCTGCGTGAATAAAAATAACAGAGGTTAACCAGACCAATAAGGTTTTGTCAGTACAATTCTATTTCACTGACTGACAACAAAACTTCAGTCTGATGTTTCCAATTCCTGTTTAACTAATTCAGCAGAAAGAAGGGAAATATCCCATACAGTAAAGAGCAGATTGCAATATCTATGTAGGATAGCAGAGTGTGCTCTCCCTCATCAAGACCTGGCTTGAATTTCATGCATGGTTTGCAAGTTGTCTCCTGTAGGTTCTTACACATAAACAATGCTCAAAATATTGTTTAAAAAAAAAAAAAAAAATCATTGTGGCCACTTTTCCAGATGGTGAAAGTCAGCCTAGTTCCACTAGTCATGAACAGAAGTTGAAGAACTGGAGGTCTACATTTTACATCTCACAAACTGTAGGTAATAACCCTTTATAAATCTCTTCGAGACGTTACAGTAAGCAGCTAGGGTAATACCTAGGCTATGAGTCAGGAAAGCACTTTAAGCTCATGCTTAGGGGAGATTTAAACATGTGGTGAAAGTCAAGAGCATGTGTAAGCACCTTGTCTGCAAAGGAATGACTTGTAAAAACTAAATCAGGGCTGTGTGCTTAGTCAGACTCAGTGTACTCTGCTCTAAGCGAAGTTATGACTGATGCCACTTAGAGGTTCTGTCCAAAAAGCAAATACTTGGTGTGGCCTCAGGGTGGTAAACTCACGCAAAATGCTGCAAGTACATCCATACGTGACACACCTAATACGTACAGAAAATATACTGAATATGCAGTGCATACATCTTCATAAATACATAAACCTATCTATAAGGGTGCAGACATGTCCTTCAATGTGAGCATTTGATTGTCAGCAAAAGAAATGAAATCTTCACAGGACATCTGGGGCAGTATATGAAAATTTTAGTAAATTAGCAATACACCTAGGTATCTTAAATTAATTTAGGCCCCAAGTGAGTTTCCCATGTTGGATGCAGCAATGGTGTAAAGAGGCCTATTTCATTGCCATTTTATTGTGGCTGTAGATTTGTACACAAGCTTTCAGTCAGTAATTGCTATAACCAGAGGGATAATGGGATCCTTTACAATGTAATTTAGGGTTTGTTAGCCAGGCCTTCCTGTTTATAAAGTCCAGCAGCTTCATGATGTGTTTGTTTTGTTGGAAATTTGACTTGGACAGTGGTGTCCCCACTTCACAGGCTCACCTGCACACCTGATTCTTGTTCCTGAGGGAGGATTGTGCACTATGATCTCACACAACTACTGTACAGTCCATCCCTGAATGTGTCTTGGACAAATATTTCTCCACAACTGATTTATTTCACTGGGATATCACCTGTTCCAAGGTTCAACCTTCCCAAACGCCACCATGACCAAGATTTGCAATACGGTGCTCACAACTAAATACACAGTGTTATCCCTTCACAGAGGATAACAGAGGACGGAGCAGAAACTCTGGGGGAGAGGCAGAATTTGTGTAATGAGCTGCTGGCAGTCCAGCAAGTCAGCCCTTCCACAAGCAGCCTTTGGAAAAAGAGAATAAAGCTGGAGGCAGGCACTGAGCTCCACGAAACCTTCCTAGTATTTCTCCCAAACTGACCTTACCTTCAGATTTTTAACATATTTGAGAACATCAGTTCAGGGGTTTCCCTCTAGATGCTCATGGCAAAGTTTCTCACACTTAATAAACGAGCAGAAATGCAGCTTATGTTACCATAAATAAAATCAGTCCGAAGTTTGCTGCATATCCAGGCATGCGGTCACTCCATGTCAGCTTCTCCTTTTCATTCTGTTGGCAAAACACATAAACAAAATAACAGACATGACAGAAATGTATAACAGGAAATATTAGAATTGGTAAGATTTATTACTGAGAACCATTCTCAATTCCCCTGCTCTGATTTTGAAGTATATTATGTAATTTAAAACACTGATATTTTAAAGTAGATTTTAATTCAAGATAAAAGAGGGTAAGCGTAAGTAAGACATGTAGAAAATGTCTGCAAAAATCAGAAAATATCCTATGCAGCTATGATTTTAGTATTTCAAAACATGTATTCAACTCTTACTGAAGTTCATATCAGGAGAAATCCCTGAGATTGACCTTAATTTACATTTAGGCAAAGCAAGATTCAAGCCTTTATTCTGAATTGCTTCTTGTAAAACTACGGAAGAGCAGTGCTTGAGACAGAAAACATGATAAGAATGCTGCCTACCACCGAACCCAGATCTTTTGTCCAATGGTCACAAGCACCAAATGTGACCCCTCAGATAATTTTTGCAAGACATCCCAGTCCTTCTCCTGGTGTTTGTTTTGTAGCAGAGGGGAACTACAAAAGCAAGGCCCCTCTGATCTCTGCTGCCAACCTTGTTTTCTTCATGCATAAACAACATCTCCCTCTTCTCTTCATAATGTAAAGCAACTGTGATCAGTGAAATCCAGTACGTTTTTACCCTGCCCACACGCACTCAGCTCCAGCCCCAGCCGCATCTGCATCTAAAGACATTTGAAGATGGATTTATGTGAGAAATATGATTCCCTCCTCTCAAAATAGGTTTCTTAAAATAATAATAAGGTCACTGCTTTGTTTAAGTTAAACTAAAACTATATAATCAAATTAACTAAGGACACAAAGCCAGCTGCTGTTTGTATTTCTGTGAAGCACCATTGCTGCCCCGTGGATCAGTACTACCCTTACACTGGAGTTAGCCCAGAGTTATTCTGAATTTAGGCGAATTTAAATCAGATTAGGACTTAGGTCAAAGGTTTCCAATAAACTATTTCTAAGGCAAAACTACCCTCAGATAAACATAAAAATCTGAGAGCACTGTGCCTTTGTAAGAAGTTTTCCCAAAGCAGAACTAGGAATGCAGCATATAAACTCAGAAATGCAGCCGTGGATTTTTTAACCAGGATTGGAATTAGACCTAGGACACAATCCTGTCTACACATCCATGGCCATGGTAGTGGTGCCTCAGACACTGTGGGAAGCAGCAGCACTCAGCAGCCCCTCTTGTGACCTCGTCTCCTTCGGGACAGTCCTGGCAGCACTGGGGCACAGCAAACCCAACCAGAAGCACCAGTAATTTGGCCCAGTGTGTGCAGCACATACATACTCTTTACAGTTCATACACAAAGTCCAGCATGTCGCTGGAAGGCCACTTGAAAAAGCAATCCTGTGAATGTACACATGCATTTGATTGCATTTTGGCTGTTAGCACTCAGCGATTCTACAGGACAGAAAGAAGTTCTGAGGGATTGTGCTCCCAGACGGCCTGAAGGACACCACATTTTACAGTTTCACTGGGGGCTGTATGGGGCTGTGGCTGGTGTGGGGCTGTGCTTTGTACTTGTGCTGAACACAGGGCTGATAATAGAGAGATGGGTTTGTTGTTGCTGAGCAGAGCTCACACAGAGCCAAGGCCTTTTCTGCTTTTTTTGCTGCCACACTGCTGAGGGAATTTAACAGGAGACACAGCCAGGACAAGTGACCCCAACTGACCAAAGAGACATTTCAGACCTTACATCATCATGACCAGTGTATAAAATGGCAGGGGAAGAACGGGAAGGAGGGGGATGTTTGGAGTGATGGTGTCTGTGTTCCTGGGAAACTGTTGCATGTGATGGGGCCCTGGTCTCTGGGGATGGCTGAACAGGAACACCTGCCCAACCATGGCAAGCAGGGAATTAACTCCTTGTTTTGCTTTGCTATAAAGCTGCCTTTACCCCAACCAGGCATTTTTGCCCTTTTACCCTTCCCATTCTCCCCCTGATCCTGCTGTTGGGGAGTGAGTGAGTGTTGCTGGCTGGGGTTACACCAGGATGGTCAGCAGGCCATCTTCTCAGCTCGCACTTCCGTGCACGTGCTTCCTTGAACCTTACTTTTCCTTGAGTTTGCCATGGTCTGTAGCACTCAGCCAAAGGGAGATCTGAACAACACGAGGAATTGCTAAGCCAACATGAGAAGAAAGGAAATGCTGGACGAAGTAACTGAGTTACTTAGTATACATGGCCAAAAACAAATTTGGAAATTTAACTCAATATCCCAGAACTCCCAGTCGATCCAGGCAGTGGAAAGCTACCTTCTGTAAACTGTTGCAGAGGGGAATTAAAAGGAAACGGGATGAAGCTGAGTCAGGAAAGGGTTAGGATGGATATCAGGAAAGGTTCTTTCCCCAGAGGGTGGTGGGGCACTGAACAGGCTCCCCAGGGAACGGGCACTGCCCCAAGGCTGCCAGAGCTCCAGGAGCGTTTGGATAATGCTCTCAGGCACAGGGTGGGATTGTGCACAGCCAGGAGCTGAACTGGATGATGCTCTACCTGGAGCAGCCCAAAAAGTGTAAGCATTTATTGACATAACAAGATGAAATGGATCATCTGAAGAACAATCTCAGTGACAGATATGTTACACTGGTGAACATTCCCCAAGATGAACTGTGTTGCAGGGGAATATTTCTATGCAGACAGAAAACCTCACAATAGAAATTGTGTGGTTTTCTGCCAAAGGCAAACTAAAAGATTTGCTTTAAAAATCTTACTTTCATTTTCTTTCAATGAAATGATGGATTTGCAATGCTAGTGGAGGAAAAAGCAGATTTTGGTCTGTGTGCAGCGATGTGTTCCTGTTTTAATGTGTAATGGCATGTTGAATGTGTTCCTTGAAGAGATACCATTCTTTCCCTATTAAAAAATAAAAAATGAAAAAGAAAATTCAAAAAAGAAAGAAAGATTAAAGCCCTTCTATATTGTTCTGGATGATTTGTTTCCATATGAGTTACCTAACACAGCAAAGATCCAGCCCTACATCCTCAGGTGGGTGGGCCTCTGAGCTGTGGAAACCTGGAAGTACCCTGCACTTGGACAGCAGCAGGCAGCTTTTGAAAACAGTTCTACACTTCTCTGTGAATTAAACCACAGCCACTTTGCTCACATCACAAGTATTTCAGTTATTTATTGATATTTTCCCTCAAGACAATACCTCCTCCAAGCAGGTGTTTCTAACCATCAGCAATGCCAGCTCAACCTGCACTTGGGGAGTGCAGCAAGAGATTTTCTCTCTTCTCCATCCTGCTTTGTAGCTCCAGGGCTGAAATTCAGGCTCTTCACTGTGGTTGCACCTGGGCAATCCCAATGATTTCACTGGACTTGCACAGAGCTGTAATAATTGACTGGAATGCAGTAAAGGATGCTCAGAGAAGAATAAAACCCAGGACCCCTCTCTTACACTTAGCCTTACACTAGTAGCAACCAAAAAAAGATGTAAAATTATATTTCCAATCACAAAATCCAGAAATTCATCTCTAAGTATGCCCAGGAAGCTTCAAATAAGTAATTGCCATTTTTATAACTGCACATTTCCTAGTAGATTTCTACTTTATTTTCTACTTCAATACAAAAGCTTTAATTCGTGTAAAAACTGCACTGTCCAAATGAGCATCTAGAAATATGAATTGTGGTATCAAATACAGCTCTTCTGTATTTGTGTGACACCCAAAACATTTCCTATGCACTGCAGGCTGCAGACAAGGCATGAAATGAGCTGCTTCTGAAATAAGGGGTCCCTCTAATTTTACTTTGGCCTTGAAATTAGTTTAAGACAAGGAGAAAAGAATCCGTCAGAGCTATTTGGAAATTATGAGCTAGAAAAAGCCTGCAGAATGGGCAGTTTTGGAAAACAATCAATTCCAGAGTGATGACACCAAAAGAGGCACAATCAAGGATCTTCAACATTTCTGCAGTCTTGCAGTGGTCACGGTGGTCATTACAATTAAGCACCTTTGGCCAAGTTCAGGGGATTCTTTCAGGCTGTATTTGAGACTCAAATTTTTTGAGGGCTTGTATTAGCTCTCAGGCTTCTGTGAGGAAAGAAAAAACTGCTGCCATGCTGGGTATCTGCAGTGTCTGTATCTATCCCTGTCTGAATATAGAAGTTCTCCCCTCACACTCCCACAGAAGCTGAAAGAAAGAGCTTTAGGTTTAAAACCCTTTGGTTTAAAGAGAGAACTTCATTTTCTGTTCTTCTCACTCAAGCAGCAACGGCATTTTAACAGTAAATGTGGTTGCGTTTTGTGAGCAATGTTCTGTCCCAGGACTGCACATGGAAGACAAACTGCCAAGACTCATTTGGAGACAGAGGAAGGACTGCAAAACCTTTAATTAAAAATTTTTTCTGTCTTTGAAACATGCAGAACAACACAGACACACCATTAGCCTTCAGTGGAGCTTGGTGGACACACTCTAAATCTAAATTGTGGAAGCAATGCAGAATAGAGAGCTGTGAGAAGTGTGTGCAAGGCTTAGCACTGGGATCACGGCAATTAATGGACTTTAAGGCTAAGCAATGTTATTTTTAACCATCCAGTCTTAGTCTCCTTTGTAACCACACAACTTCCTTGAAATGACTTTTTTGCTCTAAGGATAATAAATGTGATTTAACTAATTTTTTTTTTTTAGAAAAACCTCTACTCACAGCTTGAGCATTGCTGTGATGAACAGTCAGTTACAAGCCTTATTAGGTCATCCCAATTGCTAATTACCTTAGCTGTTGAAAATGTATGGCTTGTTTCCAAGCTGAATTTGCTTATCTGCATCCTCCAGCCTTGGTGTTTAGCTGCAAATTTGTCAGGTAAGAGCATCTACCGGCACACTTCTGAGGTTTGGCTGTGGGTTCCTATGAACTGTCATCAGGGCACCTCTTGGCTTTTAAGCTGGCTGAGGCCACTCCTCAGAATGGGAAGGTTCAGCCAAGCCCACAGCTGTGTTTATTCTCCTGTAATGGGGTTGGAAGTAAATTTTCCACAGGCTATAGCCCTGACACGGGCAACTGACTTGGCCCTTCACATATCAGGGCCCATGAAAGCCTGTGTGAGTAGCCAAGTCCTTGTTTCTTAGGAGACTCACAGGCCTCCTACAGGACCAGAAATATCTCATGTTGTGGTGTGTGAGGGTTGTGCTTCCAGCCCTGGAGCCTGGCAGGAAAGAGGATACCAGCCTCATCTCTGTCAGTGGAGGTGCTGGCAGAATGGAGGGAAGGATAGTGAATCCAAGTGCTTTCTACTCATTATGAGTCTTAACACTACATTCTGAAATTCCTAATGAAAAATAAAAAGGCTCAGAGAAGCTGTGGCTGCCTCATTCCTGGCAGTGCTCAAGGCCAGGCTGGATGGGGCTCTGAGCAACCTGGGATAGTGGAAGGTGTTTCTGCCCATGGCAGGGGGTTGGAACTTGACTGGTCTTCAAAATGCCTTCCAACCCAGGCTATTCTATGATTCTGTGACATATGCACAGCATTTGACACACATATACACACACATACACACATATTAAATGGATGTATATGTATGTCACACGCGTGCAATGAGTACCTTGATAAAAACTAGGCACTTGCAGTAGATTCATGGAAATATTTCAAGCTGTTTCCTTCACACAGTAATAATGACAAAGGCTAGAGGTCTGCTCTCACTGTAATTTAAATCTGTAAAGTCAGACTTGGTTAAATTAATACACTGTAGTTTACTCAGGCATAAAAATGGTTCCTTTGCTGCAGTTAAAGCTTCTTCTGCCACTGACACTCAATGCATTGTGGCATATTGCAATCTTTATTGTGCAAGTGGCATTAAGGTGCTTATACTTTATATCACTGTTTAATATCAAGTGCTTGATATTTACATATGGTTCAAGTGAAAACTGGCAGCACTTAGTCTTTTACAATGACAGTTTAACATATGGCTTTACAAGTATGAATTATTTATGTCAGCTTGAAGCCATTCAGAATATTACCAGGAAAACACTATAATTTGCACAAACAATAGGGTTACATCTGTAGTCATAAATATTCATTGTTTGTCAATGCTCTTTGTAGATGATTAATAAATCATAATGAGGCTGATCCTGAGAAGGAAAAGGGTCAGCTGTACAAATACATCTGGTGGGATTTCCAAAGCCCCTGACCAACAGTGGTACCCAGGCCTGCCATAGTAGAGAAAGTGGTACTGGAATGTCACAAATTCAGCTCAGGGTGTGAAGGGACACCCTGTCACCTACTCAGCTTTTGTTTTTTAGTGTATCTCCTGAAAAGTCTCAAAGAATGTAATGAAATACCACATGTGGCTTTAAAATACTCTTACATAAATAGAGCCAAGCATAAGGAAGACAGATTCTGAGCCAGACATGTGCCTACTTTACTTTGCCTGATTAAATCCATTTAATATGCTTTGATACTGACTGGACATGTAACTGTGAGGGAGAACAAGGTAAGTTTCAAAGAGTGGCTTTAGAAAAAAAACTGGATTTCATTGTTCTGGAGTTCACTGGATTTCCAACATCCACTTTGTACCCTGAAATCCAAATCACCACTATTGTAATAGTCAATCTGGTTACACATTTTCTCACGTAAACTGTGAACATCTGATGGAGAAGTTAATGGAATAGTAAACAAAACCCAACTTAAAAAAAATTATCACGCATAACTTTTTAAAAAACATTACCTTTTAGTAGTTCCCATAATTCGGCACCATTTAAATTACTGGAAGTGTTTTAATTTAAGAGTTTCTATGTGTAATTAAACTTAGGACTAACAGGTCTATGTGAGTCCATTGGTTATACAAGTAGATGCCAACTACCTGCAGTATCTCTTCTTAAAATAAAAAAAGATCCAAAATTATGTTATCTTTTATAACTGCATGTCTATTTGTCTCAGGTAGGTAACAGTTTACCTGAATTTTATCTTTAAAATCACTTGTTTAATCTCATTATACACTTTAACATAAGCAATTTGGGCCCCGTGGAACTACGGCAGTTGGCAATTTTGCAATTTGCAAAGTACAAATTAAAATTCTCTGAATTATATTCAATTGAGCTTATGATTTCCGTTCTGGAAGAGACGTATTTAGTGCTAGACTCTGAGGAAAGATGTTCTTTCCATGTTCCCTTTAAGCTTGTCTGGCCTAGTTGTGTGTCAGTGTCCTAGCTGGAAGAATCTAGACTGAACATCTTGCTGCTGTGAAATCATCACAGAATTCCTAGTGAAGCAAAATCTCACTCTAAGGCTTTGGCACTGCACACTTAAGACATGATTCTCCATTGTCTTACACCATGTGAAGCCACTTATCCCCACACAAAGTGCGAGACAAAGACATGCAACACATTATCGGCTTCCTTGGGTTGCAGTTTCAAATTTAGCTTACACAAATTGTGAATGATCACACCAGCACCAGAGGAGAGCACCATGGTGTAAATTCTAGCAGCGTTTTTAAGCTGGTAATGAAAAGCTTGAGAAGCAGAGAAAGGTTTAAAAGGAGGATGTGGCCATGCAAAATTCATTCCCTGGCTCCAGAGCATTTATTACCAGCTGTAAAGTATTAATTAAGTTTGTATTCTACCATTTGAGTTTGCTATAAAATTTGAAACACAGTTGGAGAACACAATCTACAGAGGCAAACTTTTGCCAATAACAGAGAGATGACGCGCAAAAGAGTTCTGGATAAACAGCAAAGGAAGACTGGAAGGATGGGAAAGGATAGAAGAGCAAGGGGCCTTCACCTCTCTCAATTTTGCTCCAAAAAAGACACATTTTGGAGTTACAAGAGTCCTGCCCCTGCTTTCTCTGTCACTGGCACTGCCTCTTGCTCTGAGCCCGTGTCCAGGGAAAATATTTTGTTTGGCTAATCATGGAGAAAGTCTATCATATGTAGAAGTCCATAACGAGCACCCCTGTACCTTCATACACACCCAGCCTCCCCCCAAAACCCAACCAGAATGGAGGAGTACAGAATAGTAATTAAGAGGTGTCAACAAAACACTGGAAGACAAAGAGGCAAACTCTATTAATGGAGTTGGAAGAGTAATGAAATACACGTATTTTGGTACTATGACCATTATCTTCAGACTTTTGAGAACTGTGATTTCAGCGAATTACGAACATTAGTGTTTGTGTCAGTTCCCATTTTTCAAAAATGCAAATTCAAATCTAAATTTATTTTTGTAAAATTTATATATATGTTTTTATAGAGAGAGATATATACATTTCTGATGGTATAAAATTGGCAGTGACTTCCTCATGAATCACAGAACCAATCAGGTTGGAAAAGACCTCTGAGATGAGCGAGTCCAAGCTTTGACCAAACACCATCTTGTCAACTAAACCAGAGCACTGAGTGCCACTGGACTGTCCAGTCTTTCCTTAAACACCTCCAGGGATGGGGACTCCACTGCCTCTCTGGGCAGCCCCTTCCAATGTCTAATCACCCTCTGTGTGAAGAAATTCTTCCTGATGTCCAACCTGAACTTCCCCTGGTCCATAGCAATCTAATTGCAAATCCTTTCCAATTTCCGAATAGGGAAATGATAACTACTCCTACACAGGGCTGAATTAGGTAATATTTATTCCAGTTGTATATATGCACTAAAACTGTGTAGGAAACACACAAAGCTCTCCAGGGGGCTACTTCCTACCAGCATCCCATTTGCTGTATTTTTTCTTTCTGAAGAAACAGTTGTGTTGGCAACAGGCAGTAAAATGCAGATCTATTGAAAGATGCTTTGAAAAGCCTCAGCTGGATTTATTACAAAGCAAGTTGTCAAAATGGGAAACAGTAGACTTCACGTTTCATGTTCTTAAAAATATTTCTCTGTGTCTTTCCTACTTTTAACCAAAAAAAAAAAGGTGGAGTAGGTCAATCAACAAAACAAATGTCTGTAACCCCAAACCAAAGAAGTGGTGGAAGTAGTGGCAACATGTACATGAAACTGTGAGGTGGTATCTAGTCAGAGATCACTGTTTATCCTACATTTAACACAGCAACAACTCTCCAGGCCATGTCAATTGGATTTGCAGAGTATACTAAATTAGGAAAGGTTGTGAATAGTGAAGAGAGCGGAGATTAAATACCAGGCTGTTGAGAAGGCAGAAATACAAGCGTGAAATAGAATGAGATTCAAGTAGGACAAATTAAGGCTGATCCAACAAGGAGCATAATTCGAAACAGCAATAATGCTCAGCAAAGTAAAAAGTGATATCAAATATTCTTGGAGCAGTGAGTTACTGTGTGAAAATCAAAACTGGAGAGAGTAGAAAAGGTGGTAACTTATACTTGGATCATCCTCAGAGGTAGTGAAGAGATGAATGTTTTAAAGCATGCACAACCTGCATGAGTGTAAATTTAACATACGTGTATGCTATGGAGTGAACTGGGGAGTGGTATGCACAAAATCAGCCTTCTAATGCATTAGAAACTCCAAAAACTCTGCATTCACCTCTAGCAAGGGATGAGCTCGTGTTTCTCCCAGTTGTTTATACATGGGAGAGAGCAAGTAGAGTATGGGCACATATATTCCACTGGATGAGCACAGACCTGACCTGACCCAACCCAGGCTATTTTTAGAATTACAGAAAGGATCACGAAGATGCTTGGATATGAGGAGGATACACTGAGAGGATCTCTGGAAGGAGCCGTAAGTTAAATAGGGTGATTTGTAATGCTCTACCTCCTCCCAGAGACTTGTGCCAAATCCTCATACCAAGCTAAACAATTTCAGAACTTCTGGTGTCATCACAGAAAACAGTGATATGGAATCTTGTGTTTAAACCCTCTCTTACAATCAAATTTCAGCAAAAGTTTGGGGAAGAAAGGGGTTTTTCCCAGAAAAGAGCTTACAGTGTGAAGTCCTCAGTGCAGTATTTCCTCAAAGTTCCCAGAGATATGCAGATGGATCCTCTCATTTGCTAAAGTTCTTTGCACTGGACTGCTGGAAGACTTTCAAGGTTGACTCTATCCAAGGGAAAATTGTAGGGGTTTGTTGGGCGTCCTCTGTTGGAACAAATCTGATCTAGAAGTTTCTATTACGTAGAATGGCCTGGACTGGAAGAGACCTTAAAGATCATCGCATTCCACCTCTCCTGCCATGGGCAGGGACACCTTCCACTAGAACAGGTTGCTCAGAGCCCCATCCAACCTGGCCTTCAACACTTCCAGGGATGGGGCAGCCACAGCTTCTCTGGACAACCTGTGCCAGGGCCTCCCCCCCCTCACAGGGAAAATTTGCATCCTAATATCCAATCTAAACCTGCTCTCTGTCAGTGTGAAGGCACTACCCTTGTCCTGTCACTCCAGGCCTTTGTAGCGTGGCTGTGTAGGACAGTCAGTCTCTGAACTTCCCGTCAGCCATGACTAAACGGGAGGAAAGGCAGTGCCAGGACAGAGAGAAGTTTTGTAGGGACCTCCCACTCATGTTTATGCTACATAAATGACCTCTTTCAAAAAGGAAAAGACGTGTTTGCTTTTCACCCTTGATAGAACATGGTCACTGGTAGGGCAGCAGAGACAAGGGATGGAGGAAGAAAGATCTTTGGAATCTGAGGAATCGCTGAGGAATTCTCCATTACTTGCACTTTGAAATCAAAGCCATCAGCTTTTCTATAATTTTTTTGGTTTAGTTTGATAGTTCTTGTGGATTTGTTGAAGGATTCATTCAGTGACATTTTATAACTTGGGTAACAGAGGAAAGCAGGTTGTATCAAAATTAAAGAAAAAGAAGTATTTTGAAAGAAATGTATGTAAAGAAAATAGATAAACAGTCTTCATGTCTGTTGCTGGTATACGCAAAAAGTAAGTAGGAAATTAAAATACCAATGGGAAATTTAGACTGGACACGAAAAAACCCCTTGGAACAGTAAATTCTTTGATCCTTCAAACAGATATAGGTAGCGCCTGGGAAAAGTTCCATAACAAGGCCATGGTATCTTCATTACTGAAGATTTTTAAGAACAGCTTAAAGAAATGCCTGGCAAATGTGACACTGGGTATAGCTGGTCTTGCTTTGGAGCACAGTGCAGGAACTGGATGTATCCTTCTAATTCTGCTTTTTTTTTTCTGTAATGCCTATGACTTTAATGACCTGAAAACCATTTATATTGCTGCAAACTCTATTTCTTTCTCCTGTTCAGAAATGCTGATAAATCTCACGTATTGTCCTCAAATCACCAGCAAGAGAAATGAAAAATTTATGTAGTTCAAGCCAACAATTACTGGTAGGATGTGAGCAGAGGTGTGGTCACACATAAATGATCTGATTACTCAGATCCCTCAGAGCTCCGTGGTCTAAACACAATCCTGAATACCCAGAGGCTCAGGCTTACTGATATCGGCCCAATAATCCATCCAAATCAGCAGCTCACAAAACACTATCTGGCAATGGCTGAGGGAATAAAGGAAATGTCTGATGTCTCAGACATCAGCTCCTGCATCTCCCATTGCCTAAAATGCATCAGTTCTCATGTCTGTAGAAATGCCCAACAACCTATAGTTATAACAGAACTATGATTATCTATTCATGGGAATGACAAGATGGAATCATTCCTTCAGAAACAAAGCAATTTCATTTATGTCCAAATAAGACTGAACATATTAGCAGCAGATTAGGCATGTGGAATCTTTTAAATAATACAACTAAATGTGCAATGTTATTAAGAAAAGATGTGTGTTTTTTCTATTAGGATTTATGTCTAATACTTATTTCCCCACAGATGAGCTTCATCAGGCAGCAGGAGAAACAGCCAAAAGAAAACAGTTTGCTTATTTGCTCAAGAAATGAACTATTTGCTCGGTAATTTAAAGGAGGTGAAAACTAACACTGTGATAGTCCTGCCAGGTGTGGCCTGTGTGTGGTTGGTCAGCTGAACCCTGAGATCTGGTTTACAAGATCTGGAAGTGATGCAACACTGGCAGGTTCAAATGAGACTTGACAGCTCAGTACACTCAAACACTCCAAATTCCCAAGTCCAAATTTCCAGCATTGCACTTCGGGGCCTTCAAAGGCCCACCAAGGAATTTCAGCTCCCATTTTCTTTACTACTATCTCATGACATGGAACCTGGCATATCAAAGGGAGATGTCCTTCAGAGAAACTACACAAATACCACTCACATCCCCTCATTTCTCTTTTCCTGAATTATCCCATTGCCAGTACCCCCAGGGATGCCAGGTGGCTTTTCTTCATGAAAACAAGCTGTTGAGAGATACTATTCCATATAGATTGCCAGCCTTTGAGTCCAGAATGTCCTTTGGGGACAAGGAGTGGGTGGGATGTTTCCCCAGTGACCACAAAAGAAGCTCTGTCACAATTTCTAGTCCTGTGGATTTCTTCTTCTCTAGAAATAACCCAGACATCATAAGGCCCCTTTGTCACAGAACTTCTGGAGTGCACATTTTTCCATTATTGCCTTATTCTTCAGCAAGACAGATATTTCCTTTGTGCTGCCTCCCATCAGAAGTCTTCTCTGGAGTGAGGAACAGGCATCTGTCCTTTGGTGCCTCACAGAAAATCTACGGATGATTTTGTCTACACCATTCCTCTCTTAGCATTCCTCTTCTAGAGTCCCACATGGACCTGTTGGAGCCAGTCCAGAGCAGGGACACCACGGTGATAAGAGAGGTGGAGCAGCTTTGCTGTGAGGAAGAGCTGAGGGAATTGGGATTGCTCAGCCTGGAGAAGAGAAGGCTTTGGGGTGACCTCACTGGGGCCTTGCAGTGCCTGAAGGGAGCCCACAGGAAAGATGGAGAGAGACTCTTGACAAGGGCTTGGAGTGACAGGACAAGGGGCAATGGCTTCACACTGACAGAGAGGAGGGTTAGAGTGGATATGAAGAAGAAATTGTTCCCCATGAGGGTGGGGAGGCCCTGGCACAGGTTGCCCAGAGAAGCTGTGGCTGCCCCATCCCTGGCAGTGTCCAAGGCCAGGCTGGCTGGGGCTCTGAGCAAGCTGGGATAGTGGAAGGTGTCCCTGCAGGCAGCCAGAACAAGGTGAGATTTCAAGTCCCTTCCCACCCATGGCATCCCGTGATTCTATGATTTCTCCATACACCATATGTGGCTTCACCTTAAAGAATCTCCAGCACAGAACTTATTCATATGAAATCCTATTTCATTTGAAGACATTGGTCACTGTTTCTCTCGGCAAAAGTCTCTGTCTTTGCTCCCTCTTTTTTCCAGTCTTCCAATTCTACCCATAGAGCCACAGAATCACTGGCTCCACTACAATACACTGGAATTCTGCTTCTGTTTTGGTCTCACTGTTTGTCTTCACATGTTTATGTTGTTCACCTGCTCCCTGTTCAAACTTTCATCTTAGACAGGAATGTCTCTTTGATGGAGATGGTATTTTGGCATAGAGTTCTGTAAAATATTCTGTTTATTTTCAAAATGTCTGTTAGAGTGACTCTTACTGATGGTAGCAAATCTGTTCCTTTTATCCTTCTGTAACCTGTGAGATCATCAGGATCAGTATAATGAAGAAAATGGACCAAAGAGTCCTTCTCAATCTAAAAAAAAGAGTCAACAGGTCTGTTATGAACAGGTGGCAATGAAAAGTTAGTTTTCATAGGCATTTAAGCAAGATAAGAAGGGCAATAAATGATTTTTTTTTCCCTCTCCAATGAAAGTTTCACTGCATTTCACAAAAAGAAAAAAACAGGAGGGAGAGATGTCCCAAATTAGGATGGAAAGCTAAAGTGTTTGTTTTCAAAAATGTTTTTAATTACTGTGAACCAAATGTTTTACGTCAAGAACTTATAATATTTTGTTTTTGATTTCTCCTATTTTTAAAACCCCTCTAACATAAATTCCATTTTGAAATAAGAAGTAATTTAAAAACAACAGTTGGAAACTCCTCACTCTATAAAAGTTGAACTGAGATATTTTATTAAAATCAAAACATCTTTTACTAAAAAAATAACTGCAGCGAACAGTATTTTAGTGGCGGGGAGTTTCAATGTACAAGGGAAACATACTGAGCAAAAATTCAGCATTTGCAAATAGATATATATTTTATCATAAAATCTTTTCTAACTTTTATCAGAATAGAAGAGTAATCTCTGCATCACCACAATGTATTGTCCATACTTGTATAGGGAAGCCTGGGAGAAAACCAGCAGAAAGTCTACTTCATGCAATAGTAATAAAATACTACAAATTATGGTTTTATCATAACTATATTAAGAAGAAACACCGTGCCAAATGCTTGTAATTGCAGAAAGAAACACATAGTGACAAAGCTGATGTTTAAGTTCTGCAGACTCAAAATTCTATATTATGTTAAAAATAGTACTGCAAAGGCCCCATTTTGGCTGAAATTCATTATCCTCTTGAACAGAGGAGCCACAGAGTCATAGAATGGTTTGGGTTGGAAGGGACTTTAAAGATCAGCCAGTTCCAACCCTCAGCCATGGGGAGGGACATCTTCCACTATCCCAGGTTGCTCAGAGCCCCATCCAGCCTGGCCTGGAGCGCTTCCAGGGATGGGCCTGTCATTACAGTTAAATTCCAGTCTATAGCCCTGTTTTGAGAGAATTCCTGTGTTTAACTCCAGTTGTTTTAAATTTGTAGCTGTTTCATGCACAGTTTAATAATTTAGCACTCAGTCTGTTAATGCAAGTTCTAATTGAGCTCAGAGAGTCCTGAACATTCAGTAGCTCACCTAAGATAAAGCTGTTTTCAATTTCAACTTAAAAGGAGCACACTGGGACAAATCCTTTACCTGCAGGGATGCACCATGCTATTCTATAAGTGGATATGCAAAAAACTCCATTGTGTTGCTGTCATATTCCTCCCCATGTGTTACAATCCAGAAAAGCACAAAGGCATGGTAAGTTCTCTGGCTAGTTCTTTCAGTTTCTTGCGTCTTGGGTATCAGATCCTGTCCTGCTACTGCCTGTGAGATTTGAGTTCCTCTTGGATTCCCCCCACACTGGAGGTTCACCGCTATACAGACAGAGCCATGGAATAATATCATTCATCTGAAAGCAGGGCCTTAATTTTTATTTTTTCTGTTTTCAAAGTTTGCAAAATCTGCAGCCTAAAGTAACAATTAACCCTCTGAAGAACCTCTGCTGCAGATCCCCTATGCATCACAATAATTGATACATTTCCTAACCTTTGGAAAAGAATGCTGTGAACTGTGATGTCATACCTCAGCTGAAGCAAAGCTCTAGGCCATGCTTCATACTTTGATAACACTTGTATTAATAAAGAAATGTGCCCTATGTCTAATGCTTGACATAGGAAAGGCATAGAGTCAGCAAAATGTTAATTTTAATAGAAATAATAATTTTTACAGTATCAGCTAGTTGCACATCAATCTGCCTAATTGTCCCACTTCTCAACTGTACTACATTTGTTTCTGCTTCTTCCACACAGAACTATGTAAAAGCTGAGCTCTAGGGCATGAGCCAGAGCCTTGGGCTGGTTAACACCCAAGGAGAAGTGTTTGCTTTAGTCAGAGAAACACACAGAGTGCTCAGGCACAGTCTCCACAGCAACACCTCATCCTGAGGAAAAGGTGAGAAGGGATAGACAGCGATAAGAGGTGTGTGGCCTCATAGAAACATGAGCATGACAGAGAAATTTAAGTAGAGTGAAGCAAGTGCCAGGCAGCCATCTCTGAGATCACAGACTCACAGCATCCTTAGGGTTGGAGGGGACCTCTGGAGATGATCCAGTCCAACCCCTCTGCCCAGAGAAGCTGTGGCTGCCCCACCCCTGGAAGCGTTCCAGGCCAGGCTGGATGGGGCTCTGAGCAACCTGTTCTGGTGGACGGTGTCCCTGCCCTTGTCAGGGGGGCAGGAACTGGCTGATCTTTAAGGTCCCTTCCAAACCAGGCCATTCTATGATTCTGTGTTATCTAAAAGCAATAATTGAACAAAATAACATGATGCTTCTTAGCTATTCACACAACTTCAAGAAACAGGGTTTTTCAAAAGTATTAGATATTCTGAGGTACATAATAAAACTTCAGGGGTCATAAAACTGGGAATTTACTGGTGGATTTTGAAGATGTTGAATGTTCATGGAAAGATTAGAAGGTGCTTTGGGTCTCAAGCTGCTGCTGACCCAGCAGCCCATTCCACCACACCACCTTTAACAATGTGTGGGTCACAGGAATGGTACGGGTGACTTAGTGCTATCATGTCCAATACACTTCTCTCTTCCTTCAAGACTTGAACCTGGACTATGACTTTACAGAGTCCTGGGAACAGAGCCAGGTCACTGGTGTTCCTCCTTTCGACCCAAAGTCTGGAACAGAAAGCTCATTTTGTGAGTGTGTTTCATTGCTGAACTGGTGTTGCTGGGCTCTACATTTCAACTTGATTTTGTGTGTTTCAGACAATACTTTTAAAAGGCTTCTTGGGAAAAGACTGAGCCTGACCTAAGGAGGTGGCCCCCAATGAGATGAACTGCTGGGAGACATGGAGATCCCTTGTGCTTTAGGAATACAGGCGAAGGAAATACAGCTCAAATCAGAGCTGCAGAGCAGGGAAATTTTCATTCCAGTTTCTTTCTCTTAGCCTGCATCCACAAACTTGGGCTAAGCAGAATTTAGCTCCTTAGGCTTGAAGTTCAATACCCAGATAACCGCATACTCCTCTGAACTACGGACACTGGGAAAAGGCCTCTGACACTTTTCCACATGTGTGCCAAAGGTCAATACCATGCTTCTAAATACACCTGAATTTGTTCTAAATATGTTCACCCTTTCTACTTTAATAACGGGAAGTAGCACACAAGAAATTCAAATTATTCTGTAACGTTTCTTTCATGCTGAAAAAAACCTGGGCCATGCATTCTTTGTTTTCCATATCTTTCTTCCATTTTGCCAAAAGCTGCTTTCAAAATCCTTATCTTTGTTACTGCAGGAGCCAACTAATCTAAGGAAAGCACCTAAAATCGGTTTACATTTTCTTTGTGAATATATACCAAAAGAGAATAGAAAATTATTGGGGGGGAGGGGAGTGGCGGCATTTTCATGCCAAAATATGTGACTTAAGAATTTTATTTAGTTTTCAGACGCATCAGGACATGGGAGGAAATGTCAGTTATTCCAACTTATCATAAACTTGGTTTGGCTAAGAGCTGAAACTGGAGCTGAATATGGAATTAGAGCTGGTCTGTGCTTCTCCCTGAGTGTCTGAAAGCAGCAGTGAATGTGAAGATATATAATTATAATTAGAATGAAAGAAGGTTCTTGTTTTTTGCTTAAAACTGTTTTATCCTGCTTGGAAAAAATAAATCTCTAGACCTCAAGTATGTATATTTTTATGCTGACAGATTGGGTGTTTCTCTATTTCCTTCTAAAGGCAAAACCTCTTTCTGACCCTTGAATTTCCGTTCCATTGATTATAAATTAGGAGAAAGAAACCATGATTCTCTCCCAGGAATGTTGCCATGTGGAAAGAGGCAGGGCAAGACCCTCTGGGATAACAGGCATGGACCATCAAAACAGTTACCTAAAATAGAAACATCTCAGTGCAGCAGTCACTGCAAGGAGCTGCTTAATGGCACTGGAAATCTCCTGGTCCCACAGTTCAGATCCAGGTCCAGGTGCCCTATGGAGATCTAAGTCTCTAATCTAATGCTGCAGCCACAAAAAGCAATTAGCAGGAGAGAAACAGCAGAAATATGCAACTTTCCTATGCACCTAAGATCAGCAGAAATAAAGTTCCTGATAAAACACTGGATCCTCCCTTGCAGTGAAGTGAAGGACATGATTTCGTAATAGATGTAGTTACTGTTGGTGAACATAAGAAAAACCTGTCAGTCATTGATCATATTTTGTGACACTGATTCAATACACTCCAGAAAGGTTGACATATGCTAGTATCTGCTGAAGTATGTATTCCCTGGAATTAATGTGACTGAAGAGAGCAAGGGCCACATTTATTAAAAAACAGGTCCTGGTACAAAAAACCACAAGAGGTTGCCACAAGCTCAGTGAGACCACAGTTCTCAGTCTAAGTACCAGTAACCAAACCTATTTGCTCACTTTATAAGAACACTAGAAAAGAACAGCCCCCACACAAAAGAAGCACAGAAATGAGCTAGAAAAATGCACTAAAGAAGAAATTAGTACAGATTCAAATCAAATATTTCAATCTCAGACACCTCTCTTCTACCTTAATTTAATACACTGAGAAACAACTATTAAAGTGACACTGTTTTCTAATTTTCCAGGATTATGTATGACATTCTTGTCCCTGAATAGAGAATTATAGATGTATCTGTATTTGCAAAATGCCTGCTAGTTGGACACAAATACAAAATGTATCATTAAAATGCACCACGTGGATCAGGAACATCTTTTGTGGANCATGTCACTTCCTTCTCAATCCCCCTGGAGAAGAAAGGTGCTCATCAAAGTTGTTACATCACAAAAGGAATGAAAACCAGAAAATACCGTTAAGTAAACACTGGCTATTATTTACATGAAACTGTGTGAGAAAGAATCTGACTCCAAGGTTAAAAACAGAAGGCTTACAAAAACCAGGGCAACAGAGGAGCTTTGGACTGGTAACTGCATGACTTGCTTGACTGGATTTTTATCAGTGAAATGGTTAATATGGGCAGTAGCAGTTTAATCAAGAAACAAACAAAAAATTTTCATACAAGCTATTATAATATTCTACTAGCAAGGGATCACAATTCAAAGTTCTCTCTAGCACGCATAAAAAAGCCTCTGAAAATTCAGAATCATGGGGTTTTAAATTTTGTTTGGAGGTTTTATAAAGAAAACTGCTGCAGGGGTTGTGACCCCAGGGCAAGACCCAACACTTGACCTTGTTCAGCCTCAGTTAGACCTTGTGAATTACTCCAGATTTACACTGCAGAGAACAAGGTCTTGTTCAGACGTGGTGGCTCATATAAGTCAGGAACAGGCTGGGACCATTAGAATTATTGGGACAATTCCAATTTGCATGCACCTGTATTATCTATGATGATAGGAACTTGCAAGTTCAGGAAAGCCAGTATATTCCTCACATAATTCCAACCTGCATTCCTAATGGAGTTCATGTTCAGCACAGAACTCTGTGGTGAAGTGCTCACGGTTTTGACAGCAGAGTGAGGCTAAAGACAAAATACTTAAGCAGAAACATACTGAGTATGTGTTGGAGTATATGTAAGATACAAACTCCATTTGCCAGAAGCAGGGATCTGGAGGCAGCATCGACATTCAGACCAGCACATGCAGGCCTGCTACAACAGGAATGGTCTTGACCTCAAAATTAGTCGCTAAAAAATTAGTAAAAAATTAGTAGCTGAAAAAGAGGATGTCTCCATATTCCTACTAACATAAGTAAGTTTACTCCAGCTACCCAGCATGAGGCTGTGCAAAACAGTGTTGAATACTTGTCACCTGAGGCTCAGTTCACACTGAAGTCATCCATAGACTTAAAGGAGATTAAAGGAAGTGTTTCCCCCAATACTAAATGAAAACTTCTTACTTACAGAAAGCAAGAAGCAGATTAAGTCATGAGTGAAATTCCTCCTATTTTCATCACAATTTTTCTGCTGTTAAATTCACAACACCAGGAAATTAGAGCTGTATGAAAGCACACTGTTGTTTCTGAAAATGACATCTTGAAGTTGCACCTGAGTACAGATTTGTCATGTTTTGGCCCATTTATACCTCGTCTTTCAATCTTCCTTTCATCACCCCTACTTCTAAGCCAAATTCTTCTTGTCCTCTCTTCTGCTATAGTTATTACATAAATCTCCACTTCTCATTCTAAGCTTAATGACTGCCGTGGCTATAACCTCCCCAAGTTCCTCTTCTTTAAATTATAAACAAATCCAAGAAGTTATTATCAGACATCTCTCCAAACAGGCAGGAACATATGATCAGGTACAAATCTACCAAGCAAGGGTTCTCCAGTGGTGTTGCTCAGTGAAATTCCTGTGTTCACTGCTCACGGAGGACATGGGAGCATCTCTACAGTTCCACATAATCAAACAGCACTGTGTTATATCCTACAGATCCCTGCCTTTCTGGTAGCATCTTAGACAGTTTCAGCCCCAACACCTCAAATTTTTCCACAAGTTTGCCCTTCTCTTCCAGCCCACAACACAATAACAGTCCTTCATTAAACTTTATAAGGGTCTTCTCACCTTCCCAAAAGTAGAGACTGATCACTTGTGCTTCACAAGGCTTCCCTACAGTTATATACCAGAAAAAGAGGTTTATTTCTATTTACCAATCATTAGTGGCTGCAGAGTAACACAGAAAAAGTAATTACCTCTTCCTAAGGAAAATCTGACTAAGGAGAGGTGTGCTGGCCAAATCTTAGCAGCAGAGTTGTGGAGCAACTATTGCAGCTCACCATCACAAATTACAAGCTCATGTAGAGCTTCAGACTCACCAAGCTGAGTAAGTTCCTGCAGCCCAAAAAAAGACTTCTGTATAGGACATCAGTCCTTCTCCTCTGCCTCCAGTAACAAGGGGAAGATCAGCATTGCCTACATCCCCCCATGTATCATTAATATTGATAATGGAAGCCAGAAGGGTACATGGGAAAAATAAAGGGTTTTTTTTAAGAAGACAGGCACATCTGCAAAGACCTAAAACACAGCAGCCCCAATTGCAACTTACACATGCCACAGCTTCTCTGGGCAGCCTATTCCAGGGCCTCACCACCCTCACAGGGAAGAATTTCTTCCTAATATCCAGTCTAAACCTGCTTGCTCTCAGTGTGAAGCCATTCCCCTTTGTCACTCCAGGCCCTTGTGAATATTCTCTCTCCATCATTCTTGAGGGTTCCCTTCAGGTACTGAAGGCCACAATTAAGAAGAAAACATTCCAATTTTCACTTGTGTGGTTATTATGAGATAAAACAGACTTTTGCAGCATACCAATATGCAAGCCAGATTCCTAGGAGCCCACAAAGGTACAACATTTGGTCTTCACTGAGATACAAAAAAGAGACGTTGGGTGTTTCAGAAAAGAGTAAACATCCATCAGTAATATTTTTATATCCTGCAAAGCCGTATATTCAGTGTTACTGAATACTAAATGCATGCTTAAATATTCAGTCTTAGAATGCAGTATAAATCCAGATTACTTTAAATTTCTGAGACCCTGACATAGTTTTTAAGCCTGGAATGTTAAGCCGTTCAGTGAGAAAGCATCAATGCTACAAACCCTTGTATTAACACTGCCTAACCTTTCCAAGCATACAATCATCTAGAGGAGATTTCAGTACAGAAAGGGAAAACAAGACTCATGATACCAGGCATTCCTTGTCTTCTTTTAGTGCTCACTACTGTGATCTAAATGGAAGATGATCCTTACCAACTTGTTCATTAATGTTCATGCACAGAGAAAACTAATTATGCACTTCAAGATAATTCACTGCCAACTTACTTTTCACATAAAATCTTTTAAAATATAGACATACAATATTAATAAGGAGAACTATTTCTACCCTCCTTCTTCTAAAAAGCTCCACATTGTAATAAACAGTCCCATAAAGGAAGGCCATTGAGTAAAAAGCTTACTTAACTAACTTTTAAAGGAAAATCTGGAATCAATACACTTGAAATCAAATGCATATTGATTGTGCCATTTTCCTCTTCAAAAATAAACTGTCTCAGTAAATTACACGAAGCTCTCAAGTCTTGACACAATCCTTATGACTCAGAGATCTTACTCTTTCTATATCCTGTTAATTTTACTGCTGTGACTGGCCCCAGTTAACAAGATTAGTACTCATGGTAAAATCATGTACATGCAAAAGCTTATGAAAGACTTCAAGTTTTAACATTCTTTGTTCATAACCTTTTTTTTTAGATCAAAACCTCCAAAGTTTCTACCAGCTGTACAATCATCAGCTCCAACAGCCTTTCTCTGTCAGGTGAAATAAACCAACAACCCTCGACTTTGATGGACTTTGGCCACAAAGTAATTTCTATTGAACAATTAAGGCAAAGCCAGTAACTTCTAATATAGGGATAGTGATGGATTTGAGATGCTGAAAACTCTTTATAAATATCTAATTTTAATGCTATGATAAATACAGATGCTATGAGTCTGCTTTCCAGGATAAAGCTTTCCTTAATGCTCTCTCATGCCACGACTTTGTCTTGCAAGCTTTCCATTTGTAGCTCTCTCTTTGACTTCAGTAAGGGCTCTGGAGAAGGGAATTGCATAATCAGGCCCTTAATCAAATTTATTAAAACTCTGATGATATACAACCCAATTAAGGAATACCTCTCTGTTCCATAAGAGCTTTTTACGTTCCCTATAAAACACTTTCCTCCTCACCACATAAAACTTAGTGTGTGCATTGCCGTCTGTCAGTATGAACTACAAGCCCTAGAAATGAAAATGGGGCAATTAAATCTACAAGCTGTGGCTGATTTAATAGTGAAAAGATAATGTTAATTGGCTGAAGAACTTTCGAGCAACTTTCAATCTTGTTATTAGCCAGGTTGTGAAAGCCATGGCGATATTGTGATACTCCAGTTTCTAAAAGTAGGATCTTTCTTATCACATTTGCTGGTACAGTACTTCCCTCAAGTGGTAAATGTATTTCCTCCTGTTTTGACTTTTCCTCTATCATACTAAACAGTAAAAACACATGCTGTGTTTCCTAATCATCTTGCATTTCAGGTTGTTATGGAGTCAACTAATTTTTTCTTGTTGGTCTTTGTTCCAATTTTTTCTTGCTGGTTATTGCTTTGTTTCAATGCAAGACCTTTTAATTGTGTCAACCACAGACTTATAAATTGAGCATTACCAGCATATCTCTTTCAGATACATACGGCACATTTCAGAGCACAACAGCCCTGTTTGGGATGACAGCTTGCTGTGCTTCAAGTGCTGATACTCCGACAAATACATTGTCGACAAATACATTGTCGACAAATACGACAGTTTAAAACATTCATTAACAGCCTGGATTTTGGGACTGTATTTAGTTCTTCTGAGACTGCATCTAAAGACCTCTAAAAGTGAAAGAAAGACATTTATATACAGGGCCAAGTTAAGCATAAAGCCATCAGGATGGTTACGGTGATATAGCTCTACCTAGAAGGAAAGGCTTAAAGAAATGGACTTGTTCAGCCTTAGAAAACAGAGGCTGAAGATGCAATTGGTGTAGAAAACTGTCTAGAAGGAAGGTGTGGGGAAAACAGAGCGAGAATCCTCTTGGAAGTGCACAGTGATGAGCTGAGAAGCAACAAACACAAGCTGCAGCAGGGCAATTCCAGTCAGGTATCAGAGACCAGAGAAGCTCCTCGCAATGAGGTCAGGCCAACATTGCAGCACATTTCTCAGAAAGGCTGGAAATCTCCATCCTTGGAAACTGTAAAAATGTGAGCGAACAAGGCCTTAAGCAAACTTTTCCAAAGCTGGCCTTGCTTTGATCAGGGGAGTGAACTGGAAGGTTTCCAGAGATCTTGCCTAACCTATATCATCCTACCATTCTGATTAGTTTCAATACCGTAACTAGACTACCTTTAAAACCAGTCCTACAGAATGGTGCCCACACTTCTCCATTCCTTTTTCCTTCTCTGTGTATGTGCACCTACAGTTTCTTTGGGATTCTTTGGTTTGGTTTTACTTCTTTTTTTTTCATAAAAAATGTCCTTTGCAAAATTTAGTTCAAACTGGACTTTTAACATTTAGTGCTTACTCCGGCTCTTGTTCTTTCTCCCAAGGTATAGTTTTCTTTGCTGAACAATCTTTTTTGATCCACTGTATGTTAGTATTCTGATTACTTTTAAAATCCTCCTTAAAGGAAATTATTGCTACATGAGCTCAGCGATCTTATTCATTAATTCATATTAAATCCTTCTATATGAGTGCTTTCAGTGTGTTCTTATCAGCTGAATGTCAAGAAAACTGAAGCCTTGCCTACATTTAGAGCCTGATCACATCAGATTCATTAGTTTTGAAAAGAAATTTCCTAAATTTCTCAGTATTGTTACTAAAATTGAAAACCTCAGCTATAGCTTGAAGGAACTTTAGCCTACCATTTAATTTAACTTTAGCTCAATTGTAAACTACTCACAACTCTGTGGTCCAACTTTATCAACTTGTTGCTTTAAAAGACTTCCTGCAACTGATATAGCCAGTTATTGTCAATTGTAGACACTTCAGTGTATGGGGTTCTTGTTTGAGACTTAGAGAAAGAGGGACACAAAAGAACCAGAGGTACTTTTGCCTTAACAGGTAAGCAAAAGAAACTTAACAAGGTGAACAACAATAGCAACAATCCAATAAATAAAGCTAAGTTATATAAAAATGTAAAATGCTGTAACTTGAATAATTTTAGATGAAAATTAGTATTACTAGCTACTGGTTTACTACAGACAGTAAGTGGTTGATACAGTTCTCTTGCCACTTAATCAGCTTTATACAATATTGTCATGTTGTGACAAAGAAATCATTGTGCAATAGGTGCCTGGAATAACACTATTTCTGTATCCTTTCCCTTTTTCAAAGCATCATTTCCTGATCCTGTCTGTACTTATGAAGGCACACATAAGCCTTAGCTCTTTGTTCATCTTTTGCAAAGATGCTTAAGTTCTTTTGAAAGCACTGCCATATATAAAATTAAAATGAATTTAATTCAATTTATCCCCCAGCCCTCATTCAGGCACTGTAATTGGTTTTATACTTCAAGCCTGTGAATCAGTGAGCAGCATCTCTCCCTGACAGCAGGCCAAACACAGACCCTCTGAGACTGCAGGAGGAATGTGCCACCTCTCAGGCCACCTGTGCTGAATACCTGTTCTCCACCAGCATCACCACAACGGCATCTGGTAGTGACTCAAAGTTTCTCTTCCTTATAAAACTGCAGCCAAAACACCTGTCTACCTTGGCAGGGAAATACTGTGGTATGTGGTACGGACCCCAATTATTTTTCAGCTGAAACACAGCATAGTCTTTAGTGAGTTTCATTGCTAAATTAATGCACTGGGCCATTCCTGAGGGCTGTTTCACATTTAGCTTGAGCTCATGCAGAATGGCTCTGTCTCTGAACAAAGCTCCAGGAGCAAAATGGGAAAAGTGGAGAAACCTGCTTGCTGTAAACTTGGGACTCTCCAGATTTTCAGTGTAGCCTTGCCAGGATTCCTTGTTGAAGTTTCTTTTGTCTGGCTGGATTTTATTGTCCTCGCCTGAAACGTCTATTTTCTCTACTTTCACCAAAAGCCATGCAGGGATTTAAAACAGTTTCCTAACCTCAATATGGTCCTTTTCCCTTCCAAACCTTTCTGAATGCAGCTGACTGACCCATTTCCCATTCAAACTGATCTTGCCATTAGGTATCATATAAAGGATGGTAATTCTCTTTACCAACAGCCAGGAGCTCCCCCCAGTCCCGACTGCTCTGCTGAACGTCCAGGAAGCATGAATGTGAAGAGCTCTGCTAATGCCTTGTGCGCTTTTGAGCATACCTTGAAGGGAATAAGTTAGAAGAGCTGTGTACCACTAACAATTTGACCACCTAAGGTCCTTCTGTCTCAGATTTCTTCCAGGATGTCATAAATGCTGCTTCCAAAAACCAAAATATTTACATAAATGGAAGTGACTCATCAGTCTGACTAACACTGCAGGCAATACAACTGAACGTGCAAATCAAATGCATTCAAACCTTTGTTTTCCTGCAATGAGTGCCCCAAAATTGAGACACAACAGACTCAAGAGAGTGACAGCAGGATCCTAGAATCATGGAAGGATTTGGGTTGGGAGGGACCTTGAAATCATCTCATTCCAACCCCCTGCCATGGGCAGCGACACCTTCCACTATCCCAGGTTGCTCAGAGCCCCATCCAGCCTGGCCTTGGACACTGCCAGGGATGGGGCATCTACAACAATATTTCTTCACTCTTCACTACTTACACAGCTACAGGTTTTGAACAGTTCATTCTGCATTACTTGTGGCCTTATGTTTCCTAAGTTCTGTAAATTGTTCATAATTACTCCTTTTCTCAAAAGCCTGTGATTGTTTTTATTCTCTCAGGATATGTTTTTCTGTCCTTAGATTTGAACCCTGCTTCTAACTCAGCCCTGGTCAGGCTGGCAATGCTCAACCTCTCATGTAAACCCATTTAGACTGTCTCTTATCATGTAGTACAAACCTAGGAAAACACATTAAAAAAATCCAAATGTAATTTTAAAATTATACTTTAGATGTACACTTTGCTAGCCAATCTTAGCAGTTCTGGAAGCAATGGTGTGCTTTCTTTTTCAGACTGTTAAAAATCTAGTTAAATTTTTGCTTGACTTCATTTGTTCTGATTCAGTTTTTGTCTGTCTGAACCTGCTCCAGATTTTCCTCTCCACAAGGAGAAACTAACCAGCAAAAATTGTCTTAGAAGTCAGGGTTAGTCCCTGGTTTAGCTCTTAGAGGGAAAAGGGACTAATTATTTATTAGAATAAATTGAAGTCGGTGGAAATTTTTCTTATTAATATGGGAGCCTTCTAAATCCTGAAGAACGAAGTGGCAGAACCCAGCTATGATGCATTTGTTTCCATTACTGAACAAGCCTGGAGGAGGAATAGCCAAGAAACAAATATATTTTGTTATATTTTGATATATTTACTTATATAACTGGGAAAAAAAAATTGTCAAGAACAGAACTTATCTACATTCTAAAGCTTTAGACCCACACAAAATTAACAGAACACCTGCAAAGTTTCCCACCTCTATATGTCCTATTTCTTCAAGGAAGATATTCCCAACACTGTAAAACCTTTTTTAAAAAATCAGAAAAAAATGGATGATGGAAAATCATGACATGAAGGACAGCAGAGAAGGGTGGGCCATGAAGCACCAACAGCAGTGGGTGGAAGGCACTGTAGCTGCATTGCCAAATCAGCTATTTGAAAATCAGATTTTTCTCTTTTTCTTTGAAATGAAAATTCTTATACACACTTTTCTAGTCAGTCCCTGTGAAAGATATTGATTAACAACTTCATATTATTTATATTATATTCTCCCTGTGGAATAATACAGCATGGGTTTACTGAAGTACACTACATTTCCCCTCCACAGGGAATCCATTATATCATTAATCAAATACACAAGTTTAGATCTGCCTTTAGTAAACCCAAGTTACATTTTGTCCCACTGCTCAAGTACTTCTAGTAAGGCTCAAATTATATTTTCTTTCAAAATATGCCTGTTGTGGTCAAACCAATTTGTCTGCACTTGTTTGAATGACTTCTTTCTTGCATTTCACAGAATCACACAACAGCTGGAGTTGGAAGGGATCTCTGGAGATCATTTTAGTCCAATATCCTGCTTACTGCAGGGTCACTTAGAGCAGGTTTCTCAGGCCTCTGTCCAGTTAGGCTTTACTTATCTCTGGAAATGGAGACTCCACAAAATATCTGGGCAAATTACAATCACAGAATTACAGGATGGTTTGAGTTGGAAGGGTCCTCAAAGCTCACCTCATTCCAACCTTCCTGCCATGGGCAGGGACACCTTCCACTGTCCCAGGTTGCTCAGAGCCCCATCCAACCTAGCCTTGGACACTTCCAGGCATGGGGCAGCCACAGCTTCTCTGGACAACCCGTGCCAGGGCCTCACCACCCTCACAGGGAAAATTTGCATCCTAATATCCAATCTAAACCTGCTCTCTGTCAGTGTGAAGCCATTGCCCCTTGTCCTGTCACTCCAGGCCCTTGCCAAGAGTCTCTCTCCATCTTTCCTGTGGGCTCCCTTCAGGCACTGCAAGGCCACACTGAGGTCACCCCAAAGCCTTCTCTTCTCCAGGCTGAACAACCCCAGCCCTCCCAGCCTTTCCTCCCAGAGCTGCTCCATCCCTCTGATTACCTTGGTGTCAAGTTTATTTACTACATGTGAAGTTTATTTACACAGTGTGAAGGGGCTTCCAAAAACAATGCCACTGTATCCCTAAATCAAATGTATCATGAAAATCAGAAGATCAGTAGGCGAGTGGTTTTCAGTCAAGCATGGTAATAGCTGCAAAAACAGCTATTTGAACAGTTCAAACTGAGTTCCTTAGCTCTTTAAGCTTGGCCTTTGTGGAATTTCAATCTTCATGGGATGGACACCCAAAGGAACTGAATGTAAATGCAGTTTATTTCTTTAGAATTGCAGACAGGGTTGCAGTATGCATCAAATAAAAAATTCTTGGCAACTAACTTAACTGACTGTTATTTCCACAGCCAATTTCTGTAAATTCTGTCCCAAATCTGGGCTTCTGTAGGAGATAAATAGCATGAAATGTACCCCATAAATGTGCTCAACAGAAGGTAAAAAACATACTCCAAGATACAGGAGTTTGTCACCAGCACACAGGAAAGGGAGAATACTCTAGTTTTTTTCTTTCTAGTTTTTCTAGTTTTTTCAGTTTTTCCTTTCTAGTGCATTAAATCAAAACCCAGAAGACTTCTGGGGATTTATTTTTCAGCCTGAAACTTTGCTGTGGCTGTCTAACCTGTTATTAGACAGGGTACAATGCACGTCAGTAAGTGCAGACTTAACGACTTTATTACTTACTTGGACAGAACTCCCCTTAATTTCAAGTACTGATAAATACAACCTATAGAAATTAGTCTTTCCACTCTGTTTAATAGGAAAGAAACCTGCATCATCTTGAATGCTGTCAGTAAGAAGCTTAGCCCTCGATTCAGAAAAAGCATTTAATTGTATCCGTATCCAGGATGCTGAAGCCTGTGCTTAACTTTAATCATATGCTTGGGTCGGAGTTCCACGATTAAACAACGCACGCTACAGCACCGCCCTAGAAAGAACGCTTCCTTCAGCCAAAATGTTAATAAGTAACACAAATAAGACCAGTAAACAGCAGCCCTGCCTTCTCTTTTTTTCTAAGTTCAAAACTCTTCTGACAAAGACCACTATTTTTTAATATAATTTTTTTTTTTAGCAGAAAGAAGCCTAAGACACCGTTTTCTTAAAATCCTTGTTCTCATCTGGACTGTTCAGCCACCAACAGCTGAATAAAAAAGCATCCAGTATTCCTAATTAAACACCTTTTAGCTGTCTAGGCAAAAAAAAAAAAATCCTTTGAGAAAGACAAGCAGGGATTTCATTTACTTATAACTTTGAAGAAGAAGAATGGAAGATAGAGGAACAGGCTGATGTTATTGCAAGTTGATCTCTGTCATCTCTGTAAGGACACCAAGATCAGGGAAGGGTCTTGATAACAGAAGAAAGAACAACCTTGTATCCATCCTCACAGAAAGGACAAAAGAATAATTAAGGAATCATAATAAGGCTCAGTTTGGTCTCTTGAAAAGTGAAGAAACCCATTCTGAGCACGCAGGGAGAAGCTGGTATTTGTGAAGAGTGGTTATGCATTTACCAAAGGTGAATCATTGCCTGCACCAACCTGGCTGCTTTCTGTGAGAACAGTGACTGGACATGTGGGCAAGAGGAGACTTGTCCACACCATCTGCCTTGACTTCAGCAAAAGGTGGGTTCCATGCTCTGGCTCAGAAGGTGTCAGTCAGTCAGTAAGTCTGCCTGGAAACCTGCCACAGCTGGAGTAGTGCTGTGGTCATACTAGAACTGCCCTGCTTTACAGAAGGACCTGGAGTAGGTGATGGAATGCTTGCTCCTGCACGATGACATCAGGCTGGGGTGGGATCAAGAGATGGTCAGCAGGCTTAAGTACATGGCTGCCATCCAGAGGGACCTGGACTGACTGAAGGACCAGGCCTAATCAAACCTCCTGAACTTCATCAAGAACAAATGCCTTTGAAACAGAAAACTCCTTGCAGGAGAACTGACTCTACGAAAAGGCCCTTTGGTGTCTGCAGACAAAGAGATGAACAAGAGCCAGGAGTGTGCTCTGGCAGCAAAGTCCAACAGCATCCTGGGCTGTGTCAGTGTGTGGATGCAGGAAAGTGATTACCTCAGCTTTTCAGCACTCATTAGCCTGCATCTAAAATATTGGTTTAGGCCTTCTAGTAGAAAAAATAAATGGCACTACTTATATGAGTCAAGGGCAGAGAACTTGTCCAAGGAAGAGACACTGAGGAACAAGGCTTGCTCAGCACAGTTAAGGAGCTCATCAAAAGACAGGGCCAGGCTCTTCACAGTGGTTAATGCTGGAAGTAAAAGAGGCAATGGGCTTAAACTGAAAGCAGAGAAGTTCAGGCTGGATATAATAGAAGCTTTTAAGCAGTGAGGACAGGGCATGTCCAGAAAGGTATTGCCATCTCCATCCTGGGAGATTTTCATAACCTGACTGGGTAATATCCTGAGTAACACAGTTTGAGATCACAGCTTTGGACTGGAGCACCATGGGTAGTCATTTGGACTAGATAAAATCCTGAAAGGCTTCCCAACTTGGAACAGTACATTTTTAAGCATTTTATTACTTCATATTGCGAGTGTAGGAAGAGCTATTTCCTACTGAAGTCTGGCTGGAATATAATTGTAAACACAGGAGCACAGAACTATGGCCATACCTTGGATTCATCTGTCTGATACAAATGAGGAAATCCCACTGTAGATTTTCAGAGGAACAGGGAGCAAGTGAAACATTTTTAGCTGCATTTCTTACACTACTCCATACAAAGATAACCAAATTCCAAGACATCAACAGTGAGGTTTGAATACGTCATATATTCTATAATCAAAGAATCCGTACATCTAAATAATGCATTGAAAGACCATATCAACGCTCTTTTGAAGACATAAATTCTGCTTATGAATACTCTAGTATGAAACTGCCATAACCTAGAACTCAAATAAACAGTAAAATAACCAGAATTAGAACATATATAGGTACAAAAAAGAGGAAGAAATCTCTGTATAAGATTATAATGATAAGTGTCCCCATTAATCTTCAGCCATTCTTTTATTTCAACCAGTCATTTTTTATTTTCAAAAGTTAATGATGCAAGAAATAAGTTGAAAAGGGAAAAAAAAATCATTTATTACATATTCCTCTTACTATCCCATATGCTTAGAAAGATATTTCTCAAAGTAAAGACATGAAAGAGGCTGGAAAGACACTGGCCGGTTTAAGAAATACTGTATCAAATTAATGGGTTTATCATACTAATAATATAGTTCAATAAATGCTAAAATATTAGGGGTTAAAGAACGCCGGGTATATTTAAAGTTCTTTTATAATTCTAATTGTTCAAATTGGTATTTATGACCAATTATCTTGGTTTCTTCTGCAGAGTTTCAGCTAATATATAAAATAATAAGAGATTTTTTTTCTTTAGTAAATCTTATCAAGGATTTGTTTAATGAAGAGATGGGCTCCAGTATCTGAAAGGGTTTTTAGTCCTTGAGAGAGATTTGCTTATGGAAGACTAGTAAGGAATCAGCTGCTATCAAGAATTACCGTTTCATGTTTGGGAACATTGAAATTTTAAAAATAGGTATATAAAGTATTAGTAATGTACAATTCTACTTCATATTTATCTGTATCATCCTTTACACCAGAGACCTTCGTCTTCAAACCAGCTTGCTTTAATTCAGTTGTTAACTGAAACAATGCTTCAGAAAGAAATATTTCAGTTTTGTTTCAATTACCAGCTGAATTAACAATTTAAATAATTTATTCTGCCACATTCATATTTAAAATGAATTAAAGGAAAGACAGAATGCCAGATTCTGTTATTCCTGGGGTTTGCTCCAAGCCAGGACACAAGCCAAGAGACAAGCCCTTTTTTTCCTATCAAGAAAATTTTCCTTGAGAAATATGTAGAATGAGTTATTCACTTTCCTGCCAAACAGGAAAGATAAGAACACACACACACATATGTGTATATATATATATATATATATATATGTATGATGTGGAATCATGTTTGCCAGATCAGCTGGACATTTAATGAAAAGGAGTCAGGGCCTGATCCATCTCTCTCAGAAACGACTGGAAGGCCTTCCATCAGCTCCAGTGAGAGTTGGATCTAGCCCCATCTGCATGTTTTCAGGCACAAGACCAATTTTCATTTCCTGACCTCTGTGTAATTCCATTGAGGATGCCACTACTGCAGAGAGAAAGGAACAACTTATCAGAAGATTGCAAATATCTACCACGTTTTCAGTTAACAATCTGCACATACAGTAACTTTACCCTATCATTAAATACTTCTATCCACATCTTCAGTGTCACAGTGCATTAAAGAACAACAAAATATACTATTAATTGCTTCATTACAAAGTTTGCATCTGCCATGTTTGCATGAATGTATTATCAGAAACATTCATTCATACAGATGTGTTGTAATCCTTCATCTCTGCTGCAAGGACAGAGATTCCTTTTGATGTACACAAATCAAGGAGCTACACATCATGAGCCTTTCTATCAGAGAATCATAGAATGGTTTGGGTTGAAAGAGACCTTAAAGATCATCCAGTTCCTGCTCCTCTGCCATGGGCAGGGACACCTTCCACTATCCCAGCTTGCTCAGAGCCCCATCCAGCCTGGCCTGGAACACTTCCAGGGATGGGGCAGCCACAGCTTCTCTGGGCAAGCTGTGCCAGGGCCTCAGCGCCCTCACAGGGAAGAATTTCATCCTAATATTTAATCCAAACTTGCTCCCTGTCAGTTTGAAATCATTCCCCCTTATGCTGTCACTACATGTCTTTGTAAATAGCATGTGACCATAAAGAATTAAATAGTGGTACTGACTATAAGATAGATCATTCCAGATTTCCCAAATCAGTCCCTTAGAGCTTCTCATTTTCTAAAATCAATGTTGTAATCCATAAAGACTGTCTGTTTATCTATTTTCTACTTAACCTGAGGCATTTCACACAAATGTGTCAACTCCTTTAGCTGTAAATGAATTCTCTCCTGAAATAATAGAACCTTAGGGTGTTATTGTTAGAGTAACTTCACACCAATCTTTTGTGAAGTTCTCTGAGCCCTCACAGTTTCTTCCTCACTCTCCAAAGAACCAATAAAATATTTATTCAAACAGCCCGAACCATACAGAGTGGTGGAGGCTGAAATTTTGTTCTTTGCTTATTCCAGTAGCGGAAATACACCAAGTGGTGTTTTGTATGAGAGCTCTATTCTAGAACACAAACCCCACTGGGCAAGTAACACATTAGATGTGTCATCCTTTGTCTTGCCAGGCTCATCAGGCTGATTTGGAATTTGCTGCCTGGGTAGAGTGACTCATATGTTTACTGGCCCTGACAGGTGCTGGGCATCTTCCACACTCATTAACGTTAATGACTTGAACAGCAGAGGGGGAAAACTTTATGTTGGTTTCCTCTGAACGTGTATTCCCAAGTTATCATTTAAGAGAGGACGTAAGTGGTGTCACCTTTCTTCTGCGATCACAAAAGCAGCCCCTAACCAAACCTCTGTCCCTTCATTGCAAAAAATAACCCAATTAGCTTCACAGGAACTCCTTCCTGGAGTAAGGCAGGAAAAAAACATGCAGTGTACACAGAGCTTTGCACATAAAAGCTGCTTTTTGCCATAAAACCTGTCACTTCCTCACTGGAACAGAGGAATTAACATACTGGAAACAAGCCAGTAATTTTATAGAAATATATGCCTTTAAGTAAGCTCTAGACCAATATTCTCACAATAGCCGCACTTTGGCATCATTTCTACCCCAACAAGCCACAGCTGCTGTACTGGAGACTTCTGACTTCATGTTAGATAAGTAATGAGAAGCTTTAGGCAGCGGTGCCAGAGACAGTCCTTTGATATTAACACAGCACACTACAGTTGTTGACCAGCCACACCAAAAAAGATATGCCTTTAATTTACACTAGTTAGCTATAAATATTCAGGAGAAAACTTCAGAGAGACTTATGCCATGACATTAGACTGTCAACCAAGAGATGAAGAGAGGGATACCTCACAGACATCTGTGTATTCACACAAAACAAAGAAATTAGGGGGATTGAATCTTTTAACTACAGAGACATCTCTACTTTGATGCCTGTCCAGCTACTAGAACTGCCCTGGTAATACGACAAAGTTCTGTACCCTGGCTTCCACCCAACAAGACAGAAACACTGAGCCAGAGACCTCACAGAAACCTGTGCCTTAATATTAACCTGCCACACAAAATCCCCTGAGACTGGAGAATGGTCTTGCAAAAAGAAAAGGTTGAAACCTCTAAAAATAAGGCTGAGGAATTATTGCAGTCCTAAATACTCATCACTTTAAATGTCTAACTTTTCAGGGTCTTCCAAAGCAAAGTGTAATGGTGTATTTCCAGAGTTAGGCCAGTCCTTTAACTGCAGTGTTATGTTTAGGGTTTTTTCCTCTTCTGCAGTTCTCACATCAACATCTACTGCTCTTCTAATTTCATAAGACACTGAGGTACAAAGGCCTGAGCAACACATCTTCCAAACCCAGGCTAATGTGCTGTTTGCGGGACAGAATTAGTAAGCAGAATGTTGACTGATGGAAAACCGCTCAGTTACTTGGAATATATTTTAGGAATTTTGGGAACACTAATTCAGGATTCAGTAATTCAGTATTTTTTCCATCCACATTGGCACAGAAAGCAATTTGACAAAAAAATGTTCCATGTTAGCCTTTTCATTCTTCATGTCTGAAAGGAGCTCTTCCTATTTTTGTAGTGCTGGATCTTTACATTGCTCCTTGTTTTCCACATATTCACTTAACATTTCATCTTGGGTTATTTTTTGGGTTTTGGTGTGGGTTTTTTTTGTTTGGTTGGTTTTTTGGGGATTTTTTGTTTGGAGTTTTTTTTCTGTTTCTTTTTGTTTTATCTTAATGTCTAAATTATAAAAATGTCTGTATTTCAGGTAAGCAAGATAATCATAATATTCTACAGCATCAATGGCTGACTCGTTTCCAGTTCTCATTTACTTTAAGCCAAAAAAAAAGCTGAACAGCAACTGTTTTATTTGACTTTTACAGTCTTTGATCCCTCAGTTAGAAGGCCAAGAGAGCTGTGTAATGTGTAAGGAAAGACTCCCCACAGTGCTCTGTGAGTCTCTGCTTATTGGGCAAGATCAAAAGCACACTAAAATAATTGAGAATCTCTCCATGATCTTCTGTGGAGTTTGGTTGGGCACAACAGGTGACAGGCAGGCTCACTGAAATGAAAGATTCCCCAGAAACACTTTATAATGGTGGTCAGCAGAAGAAAGGGATAATTAAGTTCTTCTACAAGCTAAATTTGTTGGACCAAACCTGAAAACTTGAAAATTCTCCACTTTGGATACTGATTCTCAATCTGTAAGCAAATGAAACTGTTTTTTTCTTCCTGGAAGCTGAACATGATGTTGAAATGTTTTGGCTTTGCTAGCACAAGTGGAACGCAGTGAATGAGCAATGGTTAACCAAACCTAATGGCCTGGGACTACAGAATTTGTAAATACTTAGAAAATAGACCTCAGTCAACAAGTTACTAGAGGAGATTGATAAAAAAGGGTTTGTTCAAAAAAGTTGGAAATAGCCATAAAAATCCTGAACCCGCTTCAATCTGAAAATGATCTACCAATTATTTTTCCGTTTGTCCTGGAAATGCCATTAAAACTCTCCAACTGCGTAACTGTGACAGAACTAAAGACACCAATGCTACCTTTGCAAATGAAATCACCATAATAAAATCTGCTTTCTTCATTGTGCAGAAAGTACTGACGTTCTGTGTGATTCCTATAAGAATTCTGGGGTGATTATCTTAGGAATCTACAGATTAGATCCTGAGCCACCTGTCAACCCTATGTCTATGCAAATTGCTTTACTTTGAGAGACACGACCTCAAAGCCCTGCAATGGCACTGCAGGGCTGCATTTCACTACACCACCACCAACCAACTCAAAAGGCTGATTAAGAGCACCAAAAAGTGCCTCTTGCAACCTCCGAGAGACAGGCAAAAATATAATCACAACATAACAAACACAAATCCACCACAAATGAGAAGAGCAAGCTGCATCTTACCTCATTGGAATTTTCTGTTGTGATGTTTTTATTTTTCAGCTTTTTCTGCAGCAGTTTGGTCTCATACTCTGGTCTGGGATGCTCCTGAAAAAAACCAAAACCAAACATGACTATGATTAAGAGAAAAAAACCCAGAAGTTTTGGTCACTTAATCACAAACAAAGCCATCAAGAGGATTAAACTCTCTTACTTTCTTTTTCTAAGTAAAGCATTCTGAGACACCAGGGGCAGCCTCCAGAGGTCAGAGCAACTTTCAGAAACTGATTTGAACGAAAACAAGGTGGAATAAAGAAAGTAAATGTCAAGCGAAACATTGTACTCTAACTTACTCTTTGCTGTTGACAGTTTTGCTCTCTTTCTGTTCAAATTTGGCCAAGTTATGTTTAGTTTTCCTAGTAAGACATTCCAATGTCCTTTTAACTGCCTTTCATACACCTACATCTGGATGAGAAAAGTAGTTGATCTGTCTTTGCTGAATCTGCCAAGTCATCTTACCCTTGACTGAACAGACCACAGAGCTCCCTGGAATGCATTTTGTGTATATTCCTTTCATGAGTATTTTGCACTAAATATTTCTTTACAATCCAGACTTAGGGATGTTTGACCCATACATCCATGGATGTGAAAGGACAATTCCACTCAGCTGTAAAAAGAGTGATTCAGAATCAATTCTTTATCTGAAAATGGGAAGAGTTCCACACTTAGGACAATAAGTGAGAAATAGTTGTGATGACTTCACAAAGGCAAAATGTCCATGTAGGGATAAATCTGAATCCCAGGATGCTGGAAATTTGCCAGTACAGCTGCCAGACACTTATTGAAAACCATGTGAGCCAAGGTACTGCGAGGCCAAATGAGTGCTCCGAGTAGAAAATGATAATTCCCATTCTGAAAACAAAGAGCCAAAACATGAAATTTCTACTCAGGCAAAACTCATGGTGATGTTAGTGGGAATTTTCCCTGAGAATGGTCTCCAGGATTTGCCTCAAACATACACATGTATATCTACTATCCATCAAATTAAGCCTCTGTAAATAATGATCCAGTTTGGTAAGAGTAAATAATGCGAATCAATCTCTCCTTAATTTCCCTTTGATTTAGAAAGAAAGTGATAATGGAATTTTACAAGCATATATGACAAACACATTGAATTTATTAAAAAAAAAAAAAAACCAAGAACAAACAAAAACAAAAGAACCTTACCAGATTTGACAGACCAAAGGAGTTATCATCAAAAAAATAAGCCATATGCTCTAAATAAAGGCAAAGACCCACTGAAAATTCCTTGAACAGCCTTATCCTAATATCCTGAGCAGAAGCAGAGCAGCTAAGCAGTGCACACTGATGGGAAGGAAGGTTTCCACAAATAAAAATCGGAACGACCCAGCTGCTGCCCCAAAGCAAGATGAAGTGTGGAATGAACAGAACAGAGAGCCCAGCCTTTCTCTGTTGCAAAAAGGTTAATTATTAGAAATCAAGGGCTAAACCCTCTCTTTCTTATGATGGTGGCACAGTAGGCAGGGGTTTAGAAGTCTAGGGAGGAGTTTGTCATTCACACCGAGGAGCTGTTTAGACTGTCCTATTAATGGGATGCTTGTCCAAGGAAAAATAGTTTTTTATCTCAGCTTGGAGGCACTGATAGATGTTCACGATCTTTTTCACTTTCAAAAGATCACTTTCAAAATAAATTTGTTAAATGAAACATTAAAGCAAAAGCTTGAATAAGCCATGTAACATGAACACAAGTTTAGGGGTGTTAAAAGCCATTGAGCAAGTATACAGGAACTCGGTTATTAAAGATGTTCTAGAGCAACATAAAAGAGAATTAGTTAAAAGAAACTAGGAGGTTCTATTATGGGAATGTATTTGACAGACAGACAGAGAGATTTTATGCCTTTGTTTGCTTTCATTGAGCAAGAACAGTGGTAGTGCTTTGAAGGAGCGCCTGTAAAACTGAATTTTGAAATATGGTCTCAGATTCTGAAGCTCCCTTAAGTTGGGACCAAACAACCAAATGCTGCCATTTCAATAGCAGATATTTTGTGGTTAACTGTAGCAGACTATAGCATCATTTATGTTTGTTCATTATGCAATTCAAATCCAACCCATTTAAATACTCCTATACTGGTAAGTGGAACAGTGTCAATTGTAGAATCACAGAATGCTTTGGGTTGGAAAGAACCTTTAAGATCATCCAGTTCCAACCACAGTGACATCATGGGCAGGGACACCTTCCACTATCCCAGGCTGCCCCATCCAACCTGACCTTCCAGGGATGGGGCAGCCACAGCTTCTCTGTGAAAGCTGTGCCAGGGCCTCACCACCCTCACAGGGAAGAATTTGTTCCCAATATCCAACCTAAGCCTACCCTGTGTCAGTGTGAAGCCATTCCCCCTTGTCCTGTCACTCCAGACAAAGGTCTGGACTAACAGCACCTGATGAACAGGGTAAACAGCACCTGATTCCATATTTTGTGTGTTCTCCAAGGAGCACATCCCTGGCAAACCCTGCTTACCAACCTGGATCTCCTGAGTCACTGGGAAGGAGGAGAGGAACAAAGAAAGGCCTCGAGGTGGTCCCTGTTCCTAGTGGGGTAGTGCTGGATAAAGACAGATTTAACCTTTCTGAACCCAGGGGAGGGAAGAACTTGTGCCACCCCAAGTGACCCAGCCTTTGAGTGGCCAATCCCAACGTCCCAAGGAATCAAGACTACCAATAAAAAACTGAACAGTTTTGAGCCTTGAAGAAAATTCCTAGAAAGGACAGAGGAGATCATTACAACAGAAAAGAAATAAACGAAAGTAAATGAGAGCATGTTGATATATCTGGTAGGAGAGAAACAGAAGAGGAAAATGTACTAAAGCCACAGGATGTTGTGGCACATCTCTGGATCAACAGTTTGGGAGTGAAAAAATGTAATCATATACCTTTACCAACTCCTTGGAAAGCAAAGAAATTGTCACCTGACTTTGTTCTTACAGTTTACACTTTTAAACATGTTTGAAGTGTGCCTTCTCGGTAATCTTTTAGTGGAGTAATAACTGGTACTAAACAATTTCCCCAAAGAGCTGAGGGATAACATTTGTTCTTCAGCATTCCTCCCCCAACTGCTCTAATGAAACTCTCATCCTCCTAAACATAGGACTTAAATATAATGTTGAAAGGAATTGTTTACAAGAACAGGAGTAGCCAAGGATCATTAAACAATTAGTGTTAGTAAGAAATCAATGAAGGTCAGGGAAGATTCTCTGGAAGGAGTAATGAAACCCAAAAAAAGGTTAATAAAAAGCATACAAAGAATTTAAAAAAATATTTGGAAATGTGGACCCAGTAGGAAAATTAGCATAGTTATGGGAAAAATGTGAGAGAGTGCATCTGGAGAAAATAATCCAATCTAAAGATCTCATTGGCACAAGAAACTTGAGGATGCAGAGGGCATGAAAGGAGAGATTTGAGACAAGACAAAATATTGTAGCTACAAATTCCCCTTTTACCAATACTGGACATTTTTTCCCAAGAGGGCTACACAGTTATTTTATTAGGGTCTCCTCTTTCAGGATTTTAGCAAACAAAAATATGTTCTGCTTTGTGGTTTAGTAGACACTATTAAAACTTCAGAAGAGGAGTCTGCTGCTATAATTTGCAAGGTGGAAGACAAAGTGAAACCATCAAATTGATCAGATCAAAATGAATTTTGAAACCGTAGTAGAGAAGATAAAGTTAAACCAAGATCAAGCCAGATGAGAATGGAATGTATCTGTAAACATATTCAATGTCACCAAGTCAGCTTGCTTTTTAATTTTGTTCAATTCTCTTTTACTCAATCTACCTTCTTTATTAATTTGTCTTAACTCAGCAGTAATCCACAGTGACCTCAAAGACTTCCCTTAAGGGTTCAATAATTATAAGGGTTTTTTTAATTCTTTAAATAGCAAAAGGAAGAATCAGACTTTGGGAATTAGTTTGCAAAAAACCAAAAATAGTTGGCAAACACCTTATGGAGCACAGGATTTTAACTTGAAATTAAACGTTCCTAAGGAAGACAGACATCTAAGTTCCTCCCTGTTATAATGAAACAGTATAACAGCTTGACTATTTGAACAATACCAAGACTAATGAGTGGTCTCGGCATTTCACTCAATGCAGACTCTCTGTCCATTTGACTTCCAATTCCTTGCCCAAATTCTAAAATTTCATATTTTATAATTGCATTTCTGTTTCAGTTTGCACAGGATCATTGGCAAAAGGAGGGAAAATCTCTTCCACCCAAAAAAATGAAAGCAGGAGCATCCTGGAAACACAATTTCTAAAGATTCATGGGAAAGCAAGAGTTTCTACCGCCCACATCATTAATTGGAGTCCCTCTGTAATTCTTCACCAAGGAGAAGAGGGTATGGATTCTCCCACCCCTCCTTCTGGTTTATTGATGGCCATATTCCTTATTACCCACCCTGAACTAGAATCAAACGCACAACCTCTTTGATTGGGTTACACAGTCACACATCTATGGCAAGGAAGATTAAGTGGAGGAATTTCAGGAAGAATTTCTTCACTGGAAATGTTGTTGAGCACTAGAATGGGCTGCCCATTCTAGGAAGGTGTGGGGTCACCGTCCCTGGAGGTGTCCAGGGAATGTCTGAACATGGCACTCAGTGCTCTGGTCTAGGTGACAAGGTGAGGCTTGGCCAAAGGTTGGACTCAATGACCTCCGTGTGTGTTTATGCGCAGTGCTCCCAAGGCTTTGTCTGTTCTCATGGTTCTGGTCTGAGTTTGTTTCTTTCCTTTCCCTCTCCCATTTATTTATCAGTTGCTCTATTGCTTTTCAACACAATTATCTCTTTTCTAGTTACCACCTAATGCTTCCCATTCTTTTTTGTGGATTTCAGGTGTCCAAACACAAATTCTCTAAGTCTGTACAGCTGCCAGCTGCAAAGATGCATGGAAGCCTTAGGGAGTCTGCCTTCCCAGAGTGCCGCTGCCAAGATACTTACAATAAATGGACTACATTAATCTCTCGTGTGACTCTTTTGAAGCAAAAGATTTGGCCCAGTGTGGTTAAAGAAAGCAATTTACTGAAAAGTTTATAGTCAATGTCCAGAAAAATTACGCTGAAGGTATTTATTTCAATATAATTCTCACAAAGTACTTCTCAGCTCTTCAAATTTATGGTTGTTTTTCTCCCTGCTTTGGTTCTGTAACTTCCCTTCCTAAAGAAATTGATAATCAATAGCTTAACCCCATCTAGTCTTAAAACTGTTAAACATCCTGAGCTTCTTCCTTGTCCCTTTCTTGCTCTTTTAAGTGATCCCACTTTTGGTTTCTTCTGGCCTAACCTGATTAGACACAATTCTCCCTTTTCCAAGATAATTTTCAACACTTGGAAAGACTTCACCACCACTGAGACCTGATGCCACTAACTTTCTACAGATAGACTTATCCCATCTTTATGAATCTTATGCATAAAAGGTGAACAAAACCTGATCTAACTTCTGGGTTTTTGTTGAAGTACCAAGAATTGACAGGAGATGACACAGTGCACGATTTTCTGCTTAAGATGTCATGTCAAGAGACATCTCCATTTTTCTTCAAAAAAGACCTGGATCAACCAGAAAATGGCCAGAAAGGAACAAGAATAAAAAAATACATTAAAAATCCTTCCAATACCTGAAGGGAGCCCACAGGAAAGATGGAGAGAGACTCCTGACAAGGGCTTGGAGTGACAGGACAAGGGGCAATGGCGTCACACTGACAGAGAGCAGGTTTGGATTGGGTATGAGAAATTGTTCCCTGTGAGGGTGCTGAGGCCCTGGCACAGGTTGCCCAGAGAAGCTGTGGCTGCCCCATCCCTGGCAGTGTCCAAGGCCAGGCTGGATGGGGCTCTGAGCAACCTGGGATAGTGGAAGGTGTCCCTGCCCACAGCAAGAGGGTGGAACGAGATGATCTTTAAAGTCCCTTCCAACCCAAGGCATTCTGTGGTTCTATGATTCTCTGAAAATATTTAGGAACTAAGACTGAAAGAGCAGAGGCTTGTTCATCTTAAACACACAAGGGTGACAGAGATATGATACTGGGTTGAATTATGCTGAAAAGAGGACAGAAGTAATCCCTCTCTTGATCTTTGAAAGATAAAGTAAGGAAAAATAAAGAGAAAAAAATTAACATGTAGCAAGGAGATTCAAAAACCACTAGGAAAAGCTTGTTAGCAGTACAGATAGAGAAGCATTAGAGTAGATTACCTAGGGAGGAATTGAAATCTCCACTGCTGGATTTATTTAAGAACAAATTAGACAAATATCTCTTCATAATGATTTAAGTAGAGTTGATCCTACGACGCACAGGGGATGGCCTCTCAAGGTCCATTGCAGTCTTATTTTATCATTCTAAGTTCCTAATTTTTCAGCTTGTGCTGAGATTTGTCTGGCACTCCTTCACTTGTCATAAACAAAGGATTCTTGCTGATCCCACAGTTCCTGTCCACAGTCTTTTACCACTTCAGGCCTCTTCATCACAGGGCCTCTCAAACCTATAGATTCTTTCACAGCATTTTGCAAAGCTAAACCAATTAAGTTTAATTATTAAGCTAAACCTGAGGATTTTTTACTGTGAGTGATGAACTTGAAATTCAGAAAAATCTGGTGGGTTCATCAAATATGCCACAGAGCCCAGAGTTTGCTCTCCAGCCTCTCAGTTTGCCCTGTAGTTGGTACAGGATCACTGTTCTGGCAGGGAGCAGCTTGACATTCCATGTGGGACAAGCAGTAATTTCCGATGTGCTGGTGCACTGGGTTTGCTTCACAACTCACAGACTGGGAGTACTGGGTTGTACTGTAAGCATCATCCACATCATAACAGGGGAAAGAGTCACGAAAAAGCTGAGAAACAGAGACAGAAGAGAGGAGGTATGTCCGGGGAGACACAATAAAGACGCTCTTACACCTGCCAGGTTCAGCAGAAAGGAGGAAATGACATCGATTTATTGACATTATCTTATTCTTATATGCATCCCAACTCCACAAGGGATTGGGGAGCATGTCACTTCCTTCTCCATCTCACTGGAGAAGAAAGGTGCTCATCAAAGTGGTCATATCACAAAAGGAATGAAAAACAGAAAATACCGTTAAGTAAACATTGGCTACTATTTACATAAAACTGTGTGAAAAGAATCTGACTCCAAGGTTAAAACAGAAGGCTTAACAAAAACCAGGGCAACAAGGAGGTTGTAGCCAAGTCACCAGTGAAGCAATATTTCTGCATTACAGGACAGTGATGGAAGAAGAAGAATACTGGAGCATGCTGTCTGTTCTCAGGGTCATCTTTTTGTTTGATTCAAATATTTTGATCTGGGAAGTAGGAAATAGGGGAATAGGGGAATAGGGGAATAGCATCACCACCATGCTATTTCATGAAGTCTAGTTTGCTTTTTTTGCTTTTTCCCTATGG
>VYXC01005275.1:142383-204673 GCA_013397175.1 Platysteira castanea | reverse complement strand
GCCAAGTCACCAGTGAAGCAATATTTCTGCATTACAGGACAGTGATGGAAGAAGAAGAATACTGGAGCATGCTGTCTGTTCTCAGGGTCATCTTTTTGTTTGATTCAAATATTTTGATCTGGGAAATAGGAAATAGGGGAATAGGGGAATAGCATCACCACCATGCTATTTCATGAAGTCTGTGATGTCAGTTTGCTTTTTCCCTACGGTATTTGTACTCTCCTGTTTGAGCGGAGCTCAGCTAGCTGAGCTCAGTCAGGGCTGAAGACTTGTAGGTGGCCTGTTGTTTAACAAACTATGCTGGAACATGAAGAGAAGAAATGGACTCAAATCCTCCCAGAAAACCAAGACAGTTCTGAATTACTGAACATGACCCTGTTCTAGAGACAGCTCAGCATCTATTGCCAGGGGAAGGTTCAAAGCCTACCTGTTCTTAGTATGATATTTATTTATGACTTTAGTAACTGCACTCTCTTTATTCAGGGTTAGGAATTAATCCTTGAATAAGCGACAGTCATTAGAGCAAACCAAAGGACAGAACTAAAAACAAAATTAGGGACATTGCGAACAGCAATTAACAAGTGTGTCTCATTTTCAGTCAGTTCAGCTATGGCTGGAGACCCCATGGCTCATTGAAAAGCTCCTTCTGAAGAAACCCACACCATTTATTGTTTTGAAACAGCATTGATGGTGAGCATCTAGAGCTCAGGATGATGTACTTAATGCATCAGAGATGTCACCCAGACCTGGATGCAAAAATTGCTGATGGTGCTGTGACCTGTGGCTGTCATCATCACAAAGAATTCCTGTTACACATAATGAAGTAACATGACAAAGTATTTATTCAGTGTCACTGTGTTATTGCACACTGTACAATGCCATATGGGCATTCTCAGCAAAACACAATCTGCTCTTACCTCATAATCCTTTACAACATTCATTATTGACTTCAGAGGGCTGACCAGTAGCATATAGGTGAGGATTTCCTAAATAAACACTGATACTCAAAACTGTATCAGTTGCAGTCCTTTATCTAAACATAGCTAGTAACTGCATTAGGCTGAGAATACTCATGAGAAATCTATGTATCAATGCTTATATAATATGCTTCTATAGAATAATTAACACAGTAAATTAGCCCAGGGAGAGGAGACTTACTTCTTCTTCTTCCAGTCCAGTTAGATCCCAGAAATAACTCAATCTCATCTGCAAGCGCTTCCATTGTTCAAGGAACATGGTAGCTTTAAAAGAAATTAAACAATTTTTTAAATGATAAATCCACAGCCTTGTGGTAAACATTTGTGTTACTTATAAGCTTCAACTGATGTTTGAATCCCAATATGCTAGACCCTTTAAAATTAAGCACTGAGAAACAGCCTCAGGCCTAATTTTAAAGAAAGAACTCAAGCAAAGCATGGGAACAATAATTACTGTCTTTTAAAAATAAAAACCAGAAAGATGGAAATGAATTGTCCAAAGCCACTGGTAAATTCTTGTCAGGGAATGGTACTGAGCCCATATCTGCTGATACCCACTGAAAACATCAACTCTCTTAACTCACCATGAGGCATTCTGAAGTAGGTTTAGCCTACTACTGAAATAACTAGGATCCCCAAAAATACATAGAAAAAGATACTTTGAAATATATTGCAGTGATGTAGTTGAGTGCTTTTGTCCTTCACAGACCTGGTGATTTTGCTCTAAAGGACTGGCCCCTGGTTCAGCCTCTTGCTTCTGCTTTTTCTACTAATAAGAAGGAACAGATGTTTTACTGTTGTCTCATATTTACAGTCTCTTGGCTGTCCTCTCATAATGGCTGTTTCCTCTATATAGCCCTTTTCCTAATTGCTCATGATTTATCGACTTACAGATTGATTAGAAATAGCACTTATAAATCTTGGCTTGTGGACACCTATTTTCAGATAATGATAACAATATCAATACTAAACCAGTACATGCCAACTAAAAACACCAAAACTCTACGAATAAAAGCTATACCTATAAACAACTGGGGGCACTATTTTCCATTTTCTTTTGCTTCACCTCACATTTTCAATGAGTGAAAAGGGTATTGTAAAAACACTGTTAGATCACTGCAGTGTTTCCATCACTTTGAACATCTTGTAGATAGCCCCACGAGACAGATAACGGAGGAGAATTAGATCAGCTTCCCTTGACTGCATCTCCACTGTCAGATAACACTGTGAAAAGTGGGAACTCTGTGAAAACGACCTGGCTCTTACAAGTCATAATCTAGCCCAACAGCTAGCTGCAAATATTTTCTTCACAGGTATCATCCCATCATATAAGAAATAAATATCATTTAGAGACTGGACTGGCAGCACACTGAAAGCAGACCCAGATCTTAAGCAACTAAGTTGCTATCAGTGCTCCTCCCTTACAGAAGAGAGAACCCATAAAAGCTATATTTAGCATGGTTTGAAAACTCAAGGGTTTTTAGATATCCTAAATACAAAAACATTTGGTTATTTTATAGGGTGCTATTACTCATTCCATTCTTTCCTGTTGTACAAAAACTCAGTTCCACATTTAGCTCTCTAAGAAGGTACTTGGCTTGATGCAGCAGCTGCTCTGAAATCAACACGTCTGCACTAACTTAACACCAGCAGAAAAGCTAAACTGACAGAGAGCAGGTTTGGATTGGATATCAGGAAGAAATTGTTCCCTGTGAGGGTGGGGAGGCCCTGGCACAGGTTGCCCAGAGAAGCTGTGGCTTCCCCATCCCTGGAAGTGTCCAAGGCCAGGCTGGATGGGGCTCTGAGCAACCTGGTCTGTTGACAGGTGTCCCTGCCCATGGCAGAGGGCTGGAACTGGATGAGCTTTAAGGTCCTTTCCAACCCAAACCATTCTGTGATTGTGTAAAACTTCTAATAAAGGCGTCTGACACTGAAATTCAGCACCAGGACACCAGTGACATCAAACCCAGTCAGTCAGGCATCCTTGTGAATATGGACACTTGCAGCTGGACTGCTGGAATCACAAAGACACTTCACGAGCAATCAGGATCAGCTACTCAAGAATGATTCCTTTTGAGATATTAACCATAGGAAGCCTTCTGCTTTCTAAAGAATGGGAGAAGGCAAGCAGGATGAAAGAATTCCTGTGCCCAGCACCCTCGTGAAATGAAGCCAGCCCGGATAACCATAGTTTGCTCTTTTAAATACACAGCTGGAATAAGTGTTTAAGTGAGCTCTGCCATCCAACAGATTGAGCTTTAGATATAACCAGCACAGCCTCTAATAGTAGGGCATCAAAATTAGGTGTAATCTAATACTTAATAGGCAAGCAGGGCAGAGTTAGTAAAGGCTCCATTATTTCGTTTTGCTGCTCCTTGTGTGTGCCGGCTGCATTTTCTTGAAATGACAAACTCAGTTATCATGGTCCCAAGAACAGACTTTTCCAGTCTGTGGGAAATATTTTTTGGAGGAGGGCTACATCTCTGAAAGAATTTTGTTATTCTTAACATGCCTTTTTTTAAAAGCAGTGCATATGGGACTTTTTGTCCTGTTCTGTTCCATAACAGATTCTACTAATTTGTCTTAGTGCAAGGATCTATCAGCATTTTCTTTTGCACGTTGCATTGCTGATACTAAAATACAATTGTTCTGGATGAGGTTCAGTGCAATTGTCATTTGCATGGGATGAAAGTTTAAAGTACAGTTTCTCTGTCAGGAAAATATTTTATTTACTTTAAGCTTCACAGCGTCAGGTGACACTTAATCTGCCAGTCTACCCTGTAATCTGAAGTAGTAAAAGAAATTATTCTGAGTCTATAAATTCACCCTCTTTTTTCTAATTCTCAGTCATAATTCTCACATATTCTCTAACGTTTGCTCTAGGGCTTCCAGGAACTGGTAAATAAATGCTTCTTGCACCCATGATGTGTTCTGTCTGCAAGTTCCTTAAAAACCCTCTGCTGTCCTCACCCAGTGCCAAGCCACCAATCAGTCCTCCCTAAAACAAGCTGTAAAATCTTAATAAGGTTGCAAAGAATAACACACTGGTTGCTGAGGGATGGCTATAACAAAATAACATATTTGCTCAAAGGATATTCATATTAAGGATGATAATTTCACTTGGGGAACAATGAATAGGGAAATAAAAAATCAGTTTACAGTAGCAATAACACATTTAACTTTCACAATAAACAAGCTCTAGAGTAAAGGAGAGCATAACACCAGCAATAATTCATGCAAACACAGCACATACACTTTTCAGGGCAGAGGTAAGGCCAGAAACAATAAGAGTATATTACAATGCATTCATTCATGTTTATGAAGTGTTTTGTTATCCTCATGGAGACAGGGATATTTGCCATTAAAGAAAAGCAAGCTTGTTTAAATGGAATACTCTAAAATATATTATAATTAAAATGATTATAGTCCCATTGCTCTTGGAATCCCATAAAGTTTTGATAAAATTACGTGACTGAGCTGTCCCACAAGGAAGTGGGACTGTGCTTAAATTAGACCCTTTCAGCTGTCTGTACCATACCAATCCTCAAACACATTCTGGCCCCAAATGCAGAAGGTGTTAAAAGGACATGACACGCCAATAGAAAATAAAGAAAAATTAGCAAATACAAGGCAAAGAGTAGAAGTTCCATTAAAGGCACAATTTCCTCCGTGGAGAAAATGGTCTCAAGTTGTGCCAGGGGAGGTTCAGGTTGGACATCAGGAAGAATTTCTTCCCATTGGCATTGGAAGGGGCTGCCCAGGAAGGTGGTGGAGTCACCATCCCTGGAGATGTTTAATAAACAACTGAACATGGCACTCAGTGCTCTGGTTTCGTTGACAAGGTGGGGATCAGTCAAAGGCTGGACTTAATGATCTTGCAGATCTTTTCCAGGCTTAATGACTCTGTGATTCTCAACATGGCAGTGCAGGAAGAAAGGACATATTTTTCTTCCCTGAACTACACAACTCCTCTCCGTTTATTCCAGAGGCTGCTGTTGACAGCAATACTGCTTTCCCCAGTCTCAACACAGACAGCTCTCCCTGGCCTTCTGAGGATCACCAGCTTCCCAAAGCCACAGGGATCACATTCAATCAAACAGCACGTTATTATCCCGTGAAGAGCCCAACCATCATAAGGCACTGTTAACTTGCAAAGCAATACTCACCCCAGAGAGCCATAAAGATGGAGAAGAAAACCGTGGCAGGGTTGTCAAACAAGTGGCTCGCTCGGGCGGTGGTACAGGCAGAGCTGAGGTTCCAGTAGTCACAGAACTTGTCACACAGGGGGCACATGGTGAAGGCATTGCGTTGGTCACACATCTCTTTGCTGTGACAGACAAGGGCACAGGTTCCTCTGAGTATCCCAGCTCAGAAACTGTGGATGTGCAGTAGTGATATCAAGCAGCACATCACAGATATTACAAGCTGTCTGCAATATACATGGCCTGCACTTGCGGAGAACGGGAGCTGTGTGTTTCTTTGAGGCTTATTGCCATGGGTAGGAATTTTTTAAATATTTCTAGGCATCTTACCAACAGGAAAACGATGCAACATTTAACCAGACTGATCTCTGCACTGTGTTAGTGAATTAAGGAAGACAGCATCACTGAAGACTGAGGTTAACCAAACTAAAAAAACAAAATTCCAACACAAAAGTGGAGCTTGCCATCTCTGCAGTCAGTTACACGATTTTATACAGATCGGATTTAAATTAATGAAAAGAAAGACTGAAGTGGTCACAAAAGAAATTCAGTGCCCTTGTCAAAATACATATTTTTTAATATAGTGGCACAAAAATATGAGAGAAAAGATTTTTTACAGATTTTAAGAACTTTACTGTAAGGTTGTTATTTTAATTCTTTGAATCCATACATGGCAAGTAAGACAATCTCTAAAAATCTTTTAAGGAACCTGTTATCAGTATCACTTTAACAGGTCAAACACTACTTGCAAGTGCTGAGTATGCTTTCAGGTTTTTCCGTAAAGTTTGGATGTGAAAGCCTTTCACACCTGCACAGTCTCACTTAGGTGAACTGAGCAGTGCAAAGCTCAAATCTCCTCGCCAGGGTCATGAGTTGAGACTTGTCACACTGCTTCAATGATAGCTGGCATATTATGATTATGATTGTTCCTATATGGACCATGCTAAAACAGCTTTTTCCTTATGACTTCAAATGTAAAAAAGAACTATTAAAGCTCTAGTATGAATGTGTTTATATTATATGTTTTGAAAAGCATGCAGCTGTTTCCAGCTCTCATGCTGTTACAGTAATTCTCTGTTTCAAAAGGCAGCAGAGGGTGCTGCAGATACATCTTAGCCATAAATCTCACTGGAGTTTAAATGTTAGCACAAGCTTTCACCCTGACAAGCACAGCCCACCAAGATTTACTCAGATCAAGCTAAAAAAACAGACCCTGCCTTAGATGTGGTGCTGTTCATCATTTACCTATCAGTAACCTTGTCCTACTGTGGTGATTTTAAAAGTTTTCAGTTCAGGGACTGTCGCGAGTTTGATCAGCATACAAGTACTGCAGTATCCTATCTCCAGCAGAAGTCAGACACAGATAAAACAGAACGTAATTTTTTTTCACTAGGAAGCAGACATTAGCATCACAGTGTCACTTTGGCAGTTTTTGTGTAGTATATCCCCCACAGCATACACAAAATTCCACATTATTTTGTGTCTAGAAGGAGAATACTGTGGAGACCAAATACAGAATCATAGAATGAGCTGAGTTGGAAGGGACCTTAAAGATCATCCAGTCCCACCCCCTGCCACGGGCAGGGACACCTTCCACCAGACCAGCTGGCTCAGAGCTCCATCCAACCTGGCCTGGGACACTGCCAGGGATGGAGCAGCCACAGCTTCTCTGGGCAGCCTGTGCCAGGGCCTCAGCACCCTCACAGGGAACAATTTCTTCCTAATATCACACTTAAACCTGCTCTCTGTCAGTGTGAAGTCATTGCCCCTTGTCCTGTCACCCCAGGCCCTTGTCAAGAGTCTCTCTCCATCTTTCCTGTGGGCTCCCTTCAGGCACTGCAAGGCCACAGTGAGGTCACCCCAAAGCCTTCAAATATCTGTTTAATTCCTCTGTGTTTGCAATGCTGACAGGGTTGGTATGCAAGGCCACAGTCTCTTCAGACAAGTTAAAATCAGTTATTCTCGCTAAGGATTAATAAGAAAAAGCACAGTCTTGTAATTTCCAAGTAACAAACCATGGTTCACAGATAAACTTACCTAGGAATGTCACTTTCAATGGTTATACATCCATATAGAAATACAATAATCCCAACTACTGAGGATGGAATGAGGAATTCTGTGTATAAACCCAGCCATGCAAAATAAAGTCCTATCTTTTCTCCAAAATACTTCCTGAAAAAAAAAAAAAAAAAAAAAAAAAAAAAAAAAAAAAAAAAAAAAAAAAAAAAGAAAGAGAGAAGAAAAAGCATGTGTCAAGGGTATAATTTTCAAATGTGTTTTACAGCTACTAAACAGTCCCAGAAAGTTAAAATATGAATTGTGAAAGACATGAATGAAAACCCTGAGTATCTTGAAGACAATAGGAACAAATGAAGGGGTGATTTCGGCATTTGGCACTTTGGACTTCTGTATTGTGAGAAGTTAAAGACAGTCCTGGATCATTCTCCAGAGCTGAAATTAGGCAGGCATCATTGCAATACATTATGCCTGTTCAGGGAAGACTTTGGTCTTTGTATCTCTTAAAAGAAGTCAGTGAAACAGGAGAAAACATTAGAAAATTCTTGGTTCCTCAGAGGGGTATGTTAAATTTTGCCTCTGTAGTACTGCTGGATTCAGTCAGTGAGAGTCCTAGAAATGACATCTATGGGACCATACTGACAACATCCTCTAATATCTAAAAGATGACTAATCTGGAATTACTGCTAAAGGAGGAAAGTTTACTTGCACACCTAAGCACTGGCTTTTCAGAAAGAATATTTTGTCAACTTAACAGCCCCTGGACAGCTGGTTAGAAAAAACAGTGTCTGCTCTGAGGAACAACCCACTGCAGATGTTGATAAATAAGTGGTAGAACTCAGCCCAGCATCTTCATGAATCACACTGCAAGAAGTAAACTAAGCATGGATGAACCTTGCTGATCATTCCAAAGTGCAGTTAGAAGTGATTACATATATTGCAAAACCCAAAGAGCTCCATAGAACTCAAGAACTCACCAAAATTTAGATAAAAACCAACAAGGTTAAAACGTTTCACAAGCCAGCGACGAAGATGGAGCAGTGTTGGACAGAAAGCAGCTACACAGAGAGCACTCAGGGCATGACATGGAATGTGAGTCAGTGAGGCATTTACACTTTGACAGCAGCAAAAATTACAATTCATGATATCATATCTAATAAAAGAAAGACTTGCTCCTCATAACGGTTGAGGTTTATTCTGATCCCACTTACCTTAGGAAAGTTATCCAAGTTTAGCACCCCAGATTTAAATCACTCCTACTGAAAATGCTTAAATGAGATTTTTGGAGGCCCAAACCAAAATTTTCTGCTCCAGAAGTTGGGTCTAAGGACCAGGCTCCTCCTGCCACAGGAGAGACAGGGCAGGAGTGCAACCGTGGCAGAGAGCCACGGGACAACAACACAAGCCTCCACAGTCACTTCCAGCTCAGATGCAATGGATAAGGGAAGACACACTGAGGGATTTTTATTACTACAGATTCTGCTGTTGTTCTCACACCATCACAGCTGCAGCTAACTCTGCACTTCCAGGCTCTCCCATGGAAAACTGGCAGTGCAATCCTGCCTATCTCAGTGTTGCCTTTTATGAGTGCCTGTATTTTCTCATGTCTAACCACACTTGCTTATCCTTTAGAAAGGACACATGCAATCCTAAAGGGGAAAACCAAACTAAAGCATTTTAAGGTGATACACAGCCAAAATTATCTTCAGTATGAGGCGATGCCATCCAGAAGCTGGGAAATTTCAGGAATCTTCTATGAAAAGAGTACAGCCCCTGCAACTGACATTGCAAGGTACCCAAAGCTACAAACTACGTGAAGTATCAACAGCACAAGTGAAATCATCCCAGCGTGGCTTGGATGGCAATAACTTAAGGTTTTAAGCACCTTGGGACAATGGGTTTGCAGAGAATACCAGGCAATATGGCATTATATGATATAGCATATTTTATGAAATTATAAATATAAATATTTGTGTTGCAAACACAAGCATATACTGGGGGACTGTCCTCTAACCTGGCACATGCCAGGTAATTTTGAAGGTAATTATAAGAAGAAGCTTTCCTTTATTTTCACTTTTGAAAATAAATATATATTTTTAATATACTTGTTTGTTAATAGAATATGTTGTTCATATAATTTGTTTAATACACACATTTTAATACCCTTTTTTTTAATACGAAGTGAAGAAAGAAATACTTGATTGAAATATAGAACTAACCGGAAGGCCTAGAGCTTTTATTCAAGCCTCCTGTGTGAGTCAACAAACAGCACCAATGGCCTTGGAACAGCACAGGATAGAGGGAAACTCCATTTGCTCTTGAGTTTCCTTCTGACTGGGGAGGGACAACCTTAAACTTGACACTAAAGAGGGAAAAGGAGAACCAGAGGGAGATTAGAGAGATTATTCTGATTATGTCTTCTTACCGCTTCCTTGCTTGTAGAGATGGGCAAGGGGCACAACAGGCAAAGTTCTTCAAATAGGTCGAAGCAGACACCAAAAATAGTCTACAATCTAAGCTGTTCAAAACTGTCTGAGCTCTTGACAAAGGGCCACAAATTAGCACAGATAGAGTTCAAATGCCACCAGCACTAAAGAGTAGCTGATCAGGGTCAGGGAAGTTGAAGTTTATGGCTCACAAGGCTTCCCCTTGGATTTTTAAGCCTTCCAGTGATAAATGTGATCTGCAACCTATAAAGCAAAGTGTTGCTATTTGTATCCGTGCCAAAAGAAAGGGAGAACTCAACAATGCCCGGGCAGTTTGGAAAAAAAGCAGTTGCCAAGAAGAAAACTGCGCTGTCTTGGCTTAACTGTTTTGAGAAAGAAAAATAATTAAGATGCCGTGCCCAAGATCAGTCCACCAATGTGCCAGAAAGGGAAATAATCTAAGGAGAAACAATGACAGTGCTTGGAAACATAATTATCAATTTAAATATGAGTCTATCAAGTCAGAAGAACACAGGACATAGACACGTCCTTTCTTTGACACATCCCAAGAACTCTTCTCTAGTTCCTCTGAATAGGAGTCAAGGCTCTGCAAACACCTGTGACCGCCTGTACCGACATCTACTGCAGCTGCTGCTGGATTTGGTAGTGAGTGAACAGAAGGTGAAAAATAATGTGTTCCTCAAGGCTAGAGGAAGATGTTAAGTCAAGAAAAAGTATTTTTACAAGTTTTATATATTTACACCCAGAACTTGGCATGTTCTCTCATTTACATTGGGATAAAACCAGTCTTACTTTATTATCCTGCAGGAATTATCCATGATTTATAATGGCATGGCAAAAGAGGAGAATTGAGACCAGAGTCTTGCCCTACCTCAGTAGCTAATTCACATCTGCCTCACATATATCCAGACAAAGCTAAGGACTAATCCTTTCCAAAGCGTGCTCATGGATACTGCAGAATGTCACAAAAAAGTGTGCCCCTGGCATTGTGTGAGCTTTATTTCCACATTAGGGAAATGCCCCTTTGTATACACATATTCCATGGAGACGGGGGTTGTTCCCAAAGCAAAAGGCAAATGGCTTTGATAAAGAATGTGTACTGCTCCTATCAGGAGCAGCACCCAAGGCTTTTGTTCTGTGTGTTGATATAGCATAAAGTGAAATTTTGTATCTTTCATTTTGGGAGACTTTCAAAAGGCTGGTTAAATGGCCTCCTACCAAATACTGAGTTCTCTTGAACAAGAGTCATGCCTTTAAGGAAAGATTTGGCCAAATCACTCATAACTCTTTCAGAAGCTGGACAAGAGCTGCTCTTCCAGCAGATTATCAGAAACAGCATTAGAAAACTACAGCAGCAACAACAACCACCTGTAGAAAGTGTATTCTCTGGCAGAATTAGAAGTGTTGAGAAGGCCACAGCAAAAATGTTTACTCGGTTCCCTCCGCTTCGCTCATACAACACTTAGACGAGACATCTGCAATGCAATTTGGTCTGTCTGGTTGTAAAACCAACATCAAAAAGAATAACTGATTATTAAACCCTCTGCTTGCACGTTGGTCACAGTGCTCCCGTGCCAAGTTGTGCAATTTATAAATAGACTAAGGTTTGGGGAAGGAGGGAGAAAGAGAGAAGGAAAAAACCCTTCAGTTTTCACTCTGTGAAAACAAGTGTGGGTACCTGGAATGTGAATAAAACATGTGGTGCGTGACACACGCTGGAAAGAACTCTGGAGACGTTCAGGAACAAAGCTAAAAAAGTGAGGATAAGGCGCTGTGGACACTGAGTCACCTAACCGGGAAATCTGTGCAGAACTCTTCAGTTTTTAAGTTTCCATACGCCACTCTAGGCCAGCTGTCACTTCATGATTCCCAATTCATTCCACCACCCCTTTGGTGGAGTCGTTCAGATGCAATAGTTTCTATGCAAAATGAAACTGATTTACAGCTGCCTCTTGGGTAGGTTTCCCCTGTGCAAAAGGTCAAACAAGTCACATGAATTACTAATGCCTTCAAAATAAACTTATTTGCACAGTTTGGGGGTGAAATTCAGGTGTTTGTGGTGCTGTTGAGAAGAACGAGCAGTTTAGTTTCATGTCAGAGCACCTCTACTGCCAAGGCCAGTTTAGAACTTTTTTTCCCCTATCCAGGTGCATATTTCCTCTCTGACCCACAGCAACAGTTCCCAGGAACACAATTTATTCTTTCAGGACTTTTGCAACCAGAAGGAAATCCACCACTGAACTAAAGGTAGAACAGTGACTACTCTTAGAAAGTGAGAGGCAATTTCTAGCACACGGTAAGTTCAGAACACAGGTATTTCCCTTGGTTCTGAGATAATAGTTCCCAACATTAGAAGTCTCCATCTCAAAACTGCAGACCTCTTTCAGAAAGACTGCTAGAGTATAGGGAAAGCCCCAGTCACTACAAGACAATCAGGAACACTGCTGAACACCCCAAGATTTCACTCCAGGTAGAGCTGCCTATGTCCAAACTTTTCTGGATTTGCCATTCTTTCTTCACTTGAAAATTTTCTCAGGGCAGGATTCAAGCATTTATTACAACCATCTGGGACACCTGGGTGGAATTACTGCTCAGCAGCAGCTCTGAGGCTGCTGTGCAGCCAGAGATCTTGGAGATTTCCACCATGGTGTGCCTGACAGCACATATTCCATCCAGGCAGTCCCAAGAAGGAACATATCAGTGCTAAATCCAGATACACAGAGAGTGCACCAAATGGAGCAATATGGAAGCCAAGAAAAGATCCTGGCAGAAGACAATCCCCTTGGAACAACGTGCCAAGAGACTGAAAAATTCTTTTTATTAAAATTTTAAGAGGGGGGGAAATAACAACTACAGAACCTCAGATAAACTGCAATGTATCTGAGTTTGAGGTAGGAAAGAAAATGTCCTTTAGAAAGGCCAACTGGTTCTGCATACAGAAAACAAAGAAAGGAGCCTCTGTCCAAGGTAAAAGTACTTTTTTTCCCCTATACTGAATGTAAAACTCAAGAATGTCCAGTAGAGAGTGAGTAAAAGTGTGTTTTTGGTTACAGTTGAGAACCTGACCCTTTTCCCCTGAAGACAGAATGAAGAAATGTGCCACCAGAGCCATTTAATTGAGCCCTTTTCGTTAAAGCTCCGGTTTGAAAACATCACTTAAAAAAATATTTGCTGTGTCCTCAAATGATACTTAAGTTTGGAGCCAAACTTACCTAAATTACAAATATATTTATCTTTCAAGGCACTGTGGAATTTTTTGATTCCTTATAGGACTAAAAAAAACCCCACTGTCAAAATATTGCAATTCCATAGAGAACAGAAATTCTGAATTTCATTTAGAGGTAAAACTATGGGTTTCCCTAGTTTTTTTGGCTCTTAAGAAGAAGTACTATTCAGCACAGTAATAGGGAGAAGCTGATATGTGTGAAGGAAGGGAATATTCAAGTTCTCAAATTCTAGCAGATTCAAAAACCCAGAGGAAATATTATTATTATTAATAATAATAATAATAATTTGTGCATAAACTGCAATTTAAAAAATCGAAAGGTCAAATTTATCCTGCAAAGAAATAAAACTAGGACAAGCCACTCCCTGAGCCTCACATATTCATGAACCTTATGCTTCCATTCCAAGAAATTGTCAGAATACAGCTGAAAGCACATAGTTTGTGGTGATGGATTATAAACTGAAAAAAGCCTTTGTTTACTGACTGTAGGAGACAGAACAATAGAAGCATAATAAGTAGACATGTAATGTGACTGAGACAGAAATTAAGGCTGACAACTGCCAAATGGATAAGCAAACAACAGGCTGCTGGGTAGTCAGAAGTACTGTAATTGCATTCTCCTCTCTGTTCTGGGACAATACAAAATTTCAGAATGGGTTTGAAAGGATTAAGTGCCTGATTACATTATGCTGTTGATGTTGCCTGTCGTGTTCTTAGCATAAAAAAAGTTCTAAATGTCCCTGAGACTGCAGAAGGCACAGCACACCTTGCTCAGGGGAGGTATTTCCAGCAGGAATAACTCGGTGCTTGGCCTGTCACACCCAAGAGTTTGTGCATGAGACAACCCATGGACACTCTTCCTTTCCTCACCTTTCTTTAAGTTATTCTCTCTTTATTTAGCATTTTTTAAAAATGTCAGTAACCTTCCAAACCTGGAAAATTAAAAATCCATGGCTATGTGAGACTAATTCAAAGATAAGGGAAGTTAGTCAGAGCTCACCTGTGAGGAAATTTCATTTTATAAACAACTCAGGGCACCAAGTGACACTCTATGTAAGAAGCAATTCATTCAGTTATACAGATAATATTGGCTCTATAATAAACACATAAAAATAAGGAGTAACCTATTTAATCTGAATCAGCCTTTCTCTTAGACTGGAAAGGAGGTTACTTAGTCTTTTTCTTTCTATTTTTTTTTTAAACCTATCACAACTTGCTTTTCTGCCTTTTTGTACTTGAACAAATGTGAGGTCATTGACATCTCATTACTTCCCTAACCTCCAGTTTTCACAAGGTAATTTGCCTGATTCTTTTTCATCTAGTTTAACAAGAGTTTGAACCTCAAATACTGGCTTCTTTCCCTAAATACCTTTCATTTATAATAACTAATATTTCATGAGAGCTCTCTTGCTTTTCAAGTTAATATAGCTAAGCCTTACTGCAGAGCCTGAATTCATTTCATGTATTTATTTTAGTAAGTAGGTCCTTGTTAGTGCTTGCACCATGTTACTGCTGTCAGATAGACACCATCTGGTGGCTAATAAACAGATGTATCATTTCCAATTAAAACAAGTATAAAAAATTATCTTTTCATCACCTTGGTGGAAGGGGCTCAGGGAATATTGACGCAAACTGGATATCCGTAAGTCCACAGGCCCTGATGGGATGCACCCACGAGTGCTGAGGGAGCTGGCAGATGTCATTGCAAGGCAGTTCTTGATAATCTTTGATTGACGGTGGCAACTGGGAGAAGTGCCCAAAAGCTGGAGTACAACAAATGTCACCCCCGTTTTCAAGAAGGCCAAGAAGAAGGACCTGTGGAACTACAGGATAATCTACCTCACCCTCATTTGTGCCCATCACCTCTTGTCCTCACAAGGCACAGCCAAAAGAGCCTGGCTCCATCCTTTTCTTACTCCCTGCTCAACATTGCATCAAAATGTTAATTATTCTGCTCTCTGTACTGACTTCAGAAGTTCAAACATTTCCCATATTGAAAGCTTTCCTTAAGCTTGTGTTTTCTGGGGATGATTTTTATGTGGTGCCCAGTTTTTGATCTCTTCCCTTGCCATCCTGGTTTTGTCCCCTGTTAGAGACAAGTTACTGGATCAGACAAAGCCGTGGCCTGTCCTAATATGAGTTGTGTACAGAGAGGAACCTCATACAAAGCATCTTAGTATGGGGGAATACCTTTAAAACAGAAATGGGTTGGTCTTGACCCCTGGTCGCATTCAGGAGCCAGAAAAGAACCTCCTCTCAGCCCAGCAAGCCACAGCCAGAACCTTCTGCAGTGATTAAGACATCAAGAGCAGTTCTACAAGAAAGATAAGCAGAACTGTAAGCACCCAAATGCAGCAGCTGTTTCCTACTCCCTGCAGTTCCCAGCCATGCACATCTCTAGATGTCTACAAATATTCACATGCACGTAAATATTTAAACGTGCACAACTTCTGTTTCCAAATGTGGCCTCTCACCTCGGTCTTTTGTTCCTTCAGTCTGAAAGAACAAACTTCCATTTCCTAACAAAATACACTGATATCACCTCCAAAGGCATCTTTTGGATGAGACCTATCAGTCATGTCCATTCAAAATATAAGTTTCTGGCTGTGAAATTTAGGCACCATACAGGCACTGTTGAACTTAGCCTGAGACAGCTCTTAACACAAAGAAAACTGAATTCTAGCTGCCTACAAAACTACACAGCCCAAGGGGGAGACCCCAGGAAGTTGTGTAGCAACCTCAGTCTTCAGTGCTTTGACTTTGAGAAGTCCTGATGTAGATATGCATACCCTTTGCCAGATCCAGCTTTTGAAACTCCCAATGCAGGAGGGAGGAATCTGGGTGGTAATGAGGATCCTAGTGCTCAGACAGTGATCTGAAGCCTGGGAATTATGTTTATCAGAAAGCAGGGATCTGTTTTTCCTCACCACTACAATCCAAGCCTACTGGTTTAAAATTCCATCTCTCATACAAGCAACAATAAATAAGACCAAGCTCTTGCCAAAAGAGACAGAGAGAGAGGCACTTCCTACAGGACTGGCAAAGCCTGTGAAATGCAGAGCTGTAAGTAAATCATCTCACTCCAGTCACAGGCCTGCATCCAGCAGAATAATTCAACACAAATTCCTCAGTGATTTATGTACCACGAGCAAAACCCCTCTGCTTTGCAATAAACAATGGTTGGAGCACTTGGGTAAGCCCTGTGATGAGAAGTTCCAGTGAGGGGAGGGAAAACTCCCTAAAACTCAGCTGAAAAGTGCTGCTCTAGCATCAAACTCCTAAAATGCAGACCATTTTCATGGATGTACAACATAATAATAAAGGCCATTCATAAATAAACTGGGGTTGTGGGGGGTAATGAGATCATGGAAAGGGAAAAGAATCATATTGATGGGGAAATTGTTCCTTTTTCACCAGCTCAGACTTTGCTCTAGGGTCCCACCTGATTCTGGTCCCCTCCAGGAAGCTCTCTGCTGTAAGACCTGGCACGAAGGACATCAAGGATGAGTGGATGCTGGCACAGCACCTCCCACAGCACCGAGACAGCTTTAATGATGATGAACTGCAAGCTGGACGTACAGTGTGTTGGGAAGAAATCTTCATGTAGAGATTCTTGGAACTCTAAAAAGATGTTGGCCTCAAAGTGCAATAGGGTTATAGGAGAAGATATGCTCAGATTATTGCCTCAGGCGTGTGTTTGGCAGAGCTTTGGAAAAGAGCTGGATGGACAAGTGCCAAAGACACTGGTAGAGCTCATGGGCATTTTTCTACTTAGTGCTATGTTTGCTCGATTACTGCACTTTCCCAGGCTTGAAGCTGTTTTCTCTTTTTCCTAGAACACAATTCCTTGGAGACAGCCTCAGAATCTCTGTGAACGTTGAAGATTTGCCTGCTAAAGACAGTCAGGGAAGAACTGCAGGCACACATGCACAGGGAGGGTTGTTCAGTCCCTGTGAGATAACCAGATGCTACAGGGTTGTTTCTGCCAAAGTGGTCGCATTCCACATACACACACACACAAAAAAAAAAAAGATATCTGGTGAGATGAATTCACAAAAATAACAGAGGAGGGACAGGGAAGCTGAGGAATTAAAACATGCAGGACAATCTCCACTTTGAAGATCAATAACCCCAAAGTTAGGATAAGCAGTGACTGAACAACATTTCCTCTGGGACTAGGCATCACAGACCTTATTTTCAAGTCCTGAGAATTCTGGACAGTGTGTGGAGCAAAAAAAGAGATGAAGATGTGATTACAAATCATGGTGGTGAAAGAAAGAGTAATTTGCTCAGGCATTAGGCAGGATAGAAGGGCTTAGTTAGGGGCAAGCTGTACCACAAATTGATTTTAACTACATTTTTGCAAAGGAAGAAACACCTATCTCTAAAGACAATAAAAACACCATTTCAGGAGAATTCTCCTGTTCTTATTTTACCTCTCTTTTAAAACTGCCCTAAGTAGGGTAAGCAGATACATCCAGGTTTGGGTTTTTTCTGGTGAAGATTGATGAAAGAAGCAGAAGGTCAAAAGGCAAACCAGTACTGACAATTTGGGGGCCTGATTGCTTACACTGAGCACTGTCCTACACAGGCCCCAAGACATTCAAAGAGAAGGCAACAATATCCAGAGCTGAGACAGTCAAACTATGGATCACAGGTCTGTCACTGCTTTAAAAACTGCCAGGAGAAGCAAGCTCCAGCTTTTAGGAACACAGCACTGATGGCAGGAACAGGGGGGGACTGGGGATGCTCAGTCAAGAGGAGGTTCAACATGGGTACACCACAATGAAAGGCCAGAATTCATCACACACTGAGGTGAAACAATTTTCCATACCCATGGAAAACACAGTTAAAGATAGGAAGGAAGGAGTATATACTAGCTAGACAGTTTGACTAACAGAAACTCCCAAGTTTTGATTTATGTTCTATTCACTATAAGTAATATTTTAGTTAACATGCTTTCCTACCTGCTCCTGCAAAAAGAGTTATTGTACACATAGTCTCAATCTTTACGTGTCTTCCTAGTTTCAGGCTTTACAGCAAGAGGCATTTGGAGCTTTGAAAGTACTCACACTATAGATAATGTAGCCTGTTAGCTACTAAGAGGTTTGGTGAAGTTCTAGAAAATTTGAAAAACCATTAGAAGATGAGCTGGGACCTTACAGAAGCAGTAATATTAAAATAAGCTCCACCACAATTAGAAATGAGTCAATTCTGCTTGATTTTCCTAGGATGAGGTAATCCTATATTAATAGATCAAGAGATAAAAAGATGACCTCCATTCTACAAGGATGGTCCACTCCTGGAATTTCAGTTCCTACATGGGTTCCCAGCTGCAGGTGCTTCAAGACATCCAGTAAGAGGTAAACACGCCAGTTTTCCAGGAGTTGAAGTTTCGTCTCAGAAAGAAAACCACCTTTTTGTGACATCAGTTACCTTAGATTACTCTTTTCATCTGCCATTTAGCGCTCCTAAGTGATAAATTTTGCCTTACAACCAGAAATAGAATTTATTATAAATTTCTACTGTACTTCTTACACTTGCTGTGTATTTTCTTCACTTCCTACAAGTCATCAGACGTGCACTGCTGAAAGACAAAAAACAATGACTGCAAGTCAGTCCAAGGAATATTTGGTCCAAAGAGGAGGAAATATTTCTTGAGAGTGGTGCAGTATTGGAAGAGGTGAAGCTGTGTGATCTTCATCCCAGGAGATTTCAAAATTCATGAGCATTTTGATCTGGCTTTCAAGCCAGCTCTGCTTCGAGAAGAGGGAAGGTCTAAGGACAACCTATTAATTCTAAAATCATGTTGTTAAAACTTTGATTAACATTCAGTAATATATATAAAAATATAAAACCTGCTTTCTTTATGCAGGGTCATAGACCTCCTAGGGAGCATCCTCCCTGTCTCTGGTTCAACAGTAGCATCACTGCAGAACTTGCTAAAAACTGAATTTGAACTCATCTTCATCTGAGAATAGAAAATCATCAAAAATAGAAGAAAATCATCAAACCACAAACGTTTTCACAGAACTTTTTATATTACAGTGCAAGGATTGAGAGGAACTACTATTGATAAGTGCATTCATACAAAAAAGTCACACTAGAGAAACGCCTCTCTAGTGAAAATCAATACTTAAATTAGGATGACAAAAAAGATGTGGCACAACAGACAGACCTCCAGAGCTCTGCACATTCTAACACTGCAGCTTTCATCCTCTACTTTATAATATATCCCTCACGCCATCCTGAGATGCCTGAGATGAGGGAAACCATATTCAGTACTTTTAGCCTAACATATCTGTTAGCAAATATTTCATGATTTCCCTCTCAAATACATGTATATCATCCTCTTCTTGTGAGTTACAAAGAAACAAAACCCCTGAAATTCATATTTGGACATTCATATGTTTTTGAAAATAAAGTACTGCATTAGGCAGACTGTGTTTCAAGCAATGTGTTTTTATATCTGGATGTGCACCGAGAGATGAGGTGTTATAACATCTTACAAATCAAACCTCAATTCACACTGTACTATTTGCACAATCTGCACAATATATTTCCTTTAAGTCTTTAACTGAAATTGCTCCGCTGTAGAATAGAAATATGTAACACCCACTGTGTTCTTATTTGGTGAAACCTGCCTTACTCACAGCTGCATTTCTTTTAACAAAAAAATTTGCTTTTTCTTATAGCCCAAAAGAGGTCCACAAAGCCAGAGAAGGATATTTTTACAGATTAAGAGACAGGAGTGAATGGAATTGTTGGTGAATATTATAATGGTCCTTTATTTCCATTTGTTATTAAGAACTTAAGTTAAATTCCCTGAGGATTACACATCTTAGAAGAGAAGCCCCAGTCTGTACCAACAGTGGGCATATCAAATATGTGGTTCCTGTCTTTGGTGTACAATCAGTTGGGAATTGGAAACAACTGTGTGGTCAGAAGGAAGTTCCTGAGGCACCAGGAACAATCTATAATAATTCTACAATGCCACATCTAATCTTCCAGCATAGGCACTTGAGTTAAAGAATGACTTTCAGTTTGCATTCCTACTGAATGAGTGAAACAGGAATAGTTCAAAATATTTTAACTATAAAAATTTTAATACTTGCAAGCTGTATTAAAAATTTAGCAGCGTACTTCAACAGAGTTAATGTGTTTGAAAACAGCAGGCAGGAGAGGCTTTGAGTATAAAGAAAGATAAATGCTGCTTCATCTGTCCATCAAAGCCTGAATTTAAACTTAAGTTACATCAGAAAAGCCAAGAAACAAAGTTGAGTATAATCTAATCAATCTACGAAAGGAGGGTCACAGTAAATGATCAAAAAGCACGAAGTGTGACTGATGTCTGCCAAGGGAATAAGTATCCACACCAAGGCTGAGCTCAGCCTTGTACCCCACAGTACAAAAGTGAATAAACCTACTTCACTGGCAGAAAGAGAGGGGTGGCCACTCTCCAGGTATAGCTACACTAAAGCTCTAACATTACCCAGGAAATAAAAACCACATTTATTTTAGTGGTAACAGTCAAACTTGCAGTCAAGCAAAATATGGAAGATAAAAGCAAGAAAAGTCATCTCTGAGAACAGACAATCAATTGCACATGTCTGGTCTTCTTTTTTTTTCTCACAGAAGTTTAAACCGCAGGATTTCTATGAAATCATATCAGCACAGTGAAACATTATAATGGAGACAGCAAAATACAAATGAAGATGGAGTGTAAGCAGATGTACCTCTATTTTTAACTCAGCTGAGCTGTCAGGTCTGCGAAAACTTCAGAATCCCTCTAGCCAGTCACAGTTTAATTTAACACTTGTAATATTTACTAACAACACAGCAGGTGGTGTAATCTCATTCTGCGTTTACCTGTTCCATACAGGAGCTTGGCCTAGAGTAACTGCCACACAAAAAGTGCGTAAATTTTGCCTCAAAACCTTTGAGGCGAAAAAGGAGGAAATTTCAAAGCCTTGCAGAACCTCAGTAGGGTTTGATGGTCTCACTTCCACTTCCCAGTTTGAAGTATCTTGCTCCCAATAAGGAACAATTCCTCTCGCATTAAAAGTTAGCGCTTAACTCTTTGAAAAACCACGTGCAGCACTTCAGCTTTAACTCAAAATATAACAAAAATATTGTACAAAGCTTATTGACTGTCCATATTACCAACAGCAGCTTTCGCAGGTAATCACATAGGGGTGGATCATATAACCAAAATTAGCTGAAGTTTGATTATTCAAAAGATAAATGATTATTCGAAAGATTAAATGCCATCTTTCTTATATATACAAATTATCCAGAAACAGGTATTTGTTGAGGTTTTTTCTATTTCTTAATATCCCAGTTCATTTCTTCCTAGATAGACATCTTACATAACAATATTTCTACTCAGCAGTATTCTCAAATATTTCTTTTCTTTTCTCAGTATTCGTAGTACAAACGAAATACAATACAACAAAAATTGTTTTGTTTTGACTTTCTTTTAGATATTGTGGGAAATCCTTAAAAATCGTGGCTGGTTTGTTTTGTCTTATTTTAAAGCCAGCTTCTTCTATGTTTGTAAAGAAAAAAACCATAAATATACAAAAAAAAACCCCACCGGGAACACATATGGATGTATTCAGATGAACAAAACTTGTAAAACCAGGAGTAAAAATATCAAATCAATTTCAAAACTGTCAAATACTTTCACACTGATTCATGATGTGAACACCAGCTTCTGATTATTCACCAGATTTTGTGACCATACCCTCCAATAAAAATTCACCAATGTAAATGGCAATTCCTCTCCTTTGAATAAATCTATACTTAAAAAACCCCAAGAACTGAAGTATGACATTCTTCCAGGAATAAGCACTATACAAAACCATACTCACTAATCGTTGGGTGTATTTTTGTTATTGTAAACTATCATCAGAGCCACAAAAAGAGCGGTGAGGGCATTATTTTTAATGTTCTGATCAATCCAAGACTTCATTTGCCAAAGTGGAAATAAACTAATCTGCATCACCTCAGAACCCGGTCCCTTGGTGTTTTATACGAGTCCACATTACCTTATGAGATCAATAGGCTGAAACTTGTAAAACACTCCATATCTTGCCCATTCTTGATACAGCAACTAAAGAAAGAAAAAAAAACAAAAACAAAAAACCGAACTGAAAATTAACTTGAAACAAGTTATCCCTTCTGTTTTCACAAACATCTTCTAAGAGTTAAAAATATTTGCTCTACTCCTGGGGCTGCTATACCCAGTGGAGCCCATAGAAAAACTGCTTTTGTCCCCGTCTTGGGGACATCACAGAAGGCCACGTCTGCTGTTGGATATGCAAATTCACCCACAGCTTACAGAGAGCTCAAAGGAAAGCCCAGATCCTACAGAAGCTTTTTGCAGTGCAAGGAATCCAGCTGAAACAGGGTCAGGGATTAAAGGAAACCTTGCAGGACCTGTGGTAGATTGACCACAAAACACTCAACTGCAACAGGCAAAGAATTTGGGATAGTCTTCCTTATTCCCCCTTTCATTCCCGTGATTTATGTAACACAACTTCAGTGAACAGAGTTGTCCTGGCTGCCATATTGATATTTTTATATGAATACTTGTTGTTGCCTATTCAAAATCCCCCCCTGTTGTTACCCCACAGCATTACCTGCAAAATGTTATTGACTTCCATAAATAATCACACTAAGAAATCCATTCATTCAAATATACAAAAGAAGAAAGTTAAAACTATTACATTCTTAAAACTACCCAAAGGCTGCTTTGAACACAGCTACAGAATGGAATTTGAAGAGCAAATAGAAAGTCTAAAATAGTATTCCATGTAGGAACAGGTACTTTTTGTAAATTTATGAGAATTTTCTAATCTGCTTCTAATAACAGGGATGCTGCTGTAGTATGTGACAACGGTGGATTTCCCAGGTAGGATACGAAGCCCTCATGGATTTTTAAGGCAAACACAGGGACAGCAATGAAGGGTTACACGCTGCCAGCGGGCCAGCAGCTTAAAGAAGGCTAAAACAGTGCTTACACCCATGGTGAGTTGTTACCATTCTGCTGCTCAATACCTTTCTTAAAAAGATATTATTTTTTAAAGCAGAAATGGCACTGAAACTGGGAAATTCCTTTACTCTTAGGAAGGACTGAAACCCCTCAGTCTGAGGGTTTCATTGACTGAAGATTTCTAATTCTCATAGGATGGGACAAGGGTGTGGTGTCACTGTGTATTTTCTCCAAGGAAATCCTGAAAAAGGTAGATAAGGATTAACTTTTTATGTTATAAACTGGTACAAAAACCTTGATTTCTTAACCCATAAGGGTACTTATGCAAATAGTACTCATTTTTGTGCTCAAATAGTACTCATTTTTGGGGCTTATACAAGAGAAAATTGAATTGGAAGATACAGATAAGTTAAAATGGGCAAAACAAAAAGGGGCAGAAGGAAACAAAAGCTCAAAAATGCCCTCCTTTCTTTTAAACCTGATCAGGGTTCTTCAGGAAATTAAACACTGGGACTATTAGATTCAGATAGAAAACAGATGATGTTATGCATAGGAATACTACAGAAGATTCAAGGCCTAGGCAGCAGGGACATATGTGAATAATCAATGAAGTATTTCTGGAAAGAAGCTTTTATGTTTTTAATACTTAACACTTCATAACTGAGCCTAATAGGCAGAATAAAGAGAGGGCAGGAAAAAATACAACTAGTAGAGGGAATATTTTTCCAGACACTGGTCCTTCTAGGCCCTCTTCCCCCCCCATTCCACAGTACCCAGTCTTCCTCCATTGACCAATGTTTATTTGGTTTTTTCTCTAAAATTTTTGCTTTCCAAGTCAGTAATCTGTGGAGCTGCCACTTAGAGAAAATTCTGCAAGTTCAGAGCAGACAAATCCTTCATGAACAAAAAGTTTGAAGTAACAGACACAAATAAAAAAGCTTCTTTTGTAGTTTGTTTTCTAACTTTGTTTTGCTTACCAAGGTTTGTACTCTAAATTAAATTGTATGTGGCACATGAAGACATCTAGTGGCTGAATGGTAACATTATTTACCAAAAACTACAAAAGATTATGTTTTCAAATTTTACTAATTCAGCATTGGAGAAATCAGATTTATTTGTATGACCTCAGTTTGCATGAATTCAGTCTTTAAAGTAAGTAAATATTGGAGGTATCAAAGCATTCCCTTTTTCTTCAGTCTTCCCTGCTCCCCTTTCTCTCCCTACTATTTTCCCTCTGCATTTCCTATCCTGTTGTTTGCATATCAAGGAAAATAAAATGAGCAAACATTAGAGCACAATATGGAAATTATCTTACTAGATTACTTAGTAGGTTAGAAATTAAACGGTTTTTTCCCCATTTCTAAAAGTAAGCATATATATATATTAAACACAGTTTGAATTCACACTCTTTCTCAAGAGGATTGGTCTATTTTTGAATGTCTTTTGATAGCTAGAAACTTTATTTGCAAAATAACTGGAAGCAGATTTTTAGAAATTGCATGCAATTTAATTGAATGCACAATCAAATGAAAAGTACAACTATGTTTGATTTTAGTAACCACTGCTCTCTAGTAGCATTTGGTTACAAAAATAAAATTACTATATGAGTTATTTAACAATTTCTGCTTCCTGACAGGTTGAAAATCTTGTCTATGTATGCAGAGGAGAACTGGAAGCATTTCAAGATGTAAATATCACATTAAATTTACTGACATGCTTCAGAAGAAAACGTTATAAAAATCTTGCAAAAACATTTTTATGAGAAATAGAGAAAATATGTAATGCAAAAAATGTATGCATTTGTAAAAACATCTACTTGTTTGTACAATGGCTAATGCTTTATAATGACATTTAAAACATCATTCATCACATTAAATCTAATATGAAATAAATTTTGCGATGTGTTTTACCTTTCTTTCATTCATGTCATCATTTTGGCCTTCATATTCACCCTGGAGAAAGAAAACAATTTAATAACTGATGTAAAGGCAGACAAAACTAAATAAAAATCTGGTCAGCTGTTCCTACATTGTTGATTTTACTTTTAGGTCACGACTTGAAATGTACTTATAGAAGAGTTTTCAAACTGGAATTACACTTAGAAGAGATTTTCACTGTCACAGACAGCAAATATTAATGCCTATGAACTGATGTGTCCTGAGTGACACCAGCAGAGAAGTGGATATTTAAGAGTGCTTACGTACATCATGAAGTGGGTAGGCTGCATCATAAACATTGTTTGCTATTAATGTGCCAATGCCTAAAAGAAAAAGAAAAATTCCGGTGGTGAACAGGCACAACTGAACAGAAAATATTATTACAAATTTCATTCATGACATTCCAAGGGGACAGAGCTGTATAACTGACAATATTCAGAGTGAGAATAGAGCAAGATAGGAGTTCCCGGCTGTGGAAAATGTTTTCAGAGAAGCTTATTTCCATGAAGTGCTTTTTCTTCAGTGGACAGCACCGTATAAAGACTCTTTTGACCACTTTTTCACTGTGATAGCAAAGAGCCACGTGACTGAGGAGCAAAGCATCCCGAAGTCCTTGAATCTTTACAATGGTCAGAACCATACCGGCCAACAATTAAAAACAACGCCCCCAAAAACTTCCACTGAAGTTTGTGGTTATGAAATCACAGAATGATTTGGGTTGGAAGGGAACTTAAAGATCAGTCAGTTCCTACTCCCGCTGCCATGGGCAGGGACACTTTCCACTACCCCAGGTTGCTCAGAGCCCCATCCAGCCTGGCCTCGGGCACTTCCAGGGGGTTTAGCAAAGGAATCCCCAGCAGTGGCTGCAGCCCCTATAGACAGACACGAGATCTCAAATGGCTCTCAAGACCTGCAACTCTTACAGCAATTCCACCCTCAGCCTCTGCAGGTGAAAATAACTGTTCCATAGGCAATCAAAGATGAGTAATTTATAATAATTAGTAATTTTTATACAAATTTATTCCAGACCTCTTTGCTTTCAATGCCCAGAAAAAAAGTAACCAGCTATCATGTCTTTAGCAATGAAAAATATTCCATAGTCAAATTACACATTGTTCTGAAATATCTGGGAAAAACCCTCTGGTCAGAGATGCTAGGCAGGCAGTACCAATAAATGTCTCCCTTGATACAAAGACAAGTACAACTACATGCATTGACAGAACCAGGAAATCATGTTTGGATAGTGTCAAGCCTTCTCCTGAAACATTCAGTGTTTGGAAGTTTACAGTGGTTCAGAGCTATGCTAGAAGAAAATAAGTTTTCCTTGTATAATATCACAGGAGTGGAATCAGATTCAGCCTTACAGAGATGTAAAAAAATCCATAAGCAAATAAGTCTGAAGTGTTATTTTCATCCTATTATATTATAAAACATGTTTATGAAAACCAAAGACTGCTATAACCACTTCCAACATCACTGTCCTGTCTCTTGTGCAAACAATGAACTCTTAAAAAAAAAAAATAACAAAATGATGTTTAGAAGAACCTTTTAAACCTCTCCTGATGAGTGGTTTTAAGCTGAGATGGGAAAGCCTTAGTGACATATGAAACAGAGGTCTTTTGGAGGAGGATCTCAGAAGACCAAAGGGATAAGTGAATTTAGGTCAAAGGTGATGCACAATTGTGTTCTGGCTATGGACCAAAAAGATGGAAAGGATGGGAATGTTAAAATAGCTCCTTCATGTCAAATGAGTTCTTGAGCTGATCTGAGCTTGAAGTGCACCTGGCTGCATTTTCACCCTCGAGTTAAAAAAATTCCTGAAATATTATTACCCGTTCTTGATCTCTAATGATAGCTTTTATTCCACTATAAACCAGAACAAGCTATTAAATTAAAGAAAACCCTAAGTAAGAGGCAGATATCTCCATTGGCAGAGTGCTCTTTCCCTTCCTACTCTGTCCTTGAGCTTCTCTCAAGTTTTCTCCCCAACAAATTCCAAAGTCTCCAGGAGGGTTCCCAGCAATCCAGAAAAATAAGGCAGCATTCCCCTCTATTGCCCCACTGGAGACTTTTGAGCAGATCAAAAAAGAGAACAACATAAACAGCTCAAAAAGCAGACACCTACCAAATGATGTTTTAGAAACTGAGAATGCCTGACATTTTTAAAACCACAGTTTCATTTTTTTAAAAGGAAACAGTGTGGCAGTCTTGAATTTAAAAGTTTGTACCGGGAAAAGGTAAGTGGTTTTGGTTGAAAAAGAGCATTTTTTGTGGCTTTCATTATGTGACATTTTTCATGTAATTTTAAAAAATATCTCCTCTTTGGGGAAATCAAAATGTATCTATTTTCCTGTACCAAACACATGTTTTATTGCATCATCCCTGCACAAAATCACACCAGGACTGTACAGAATCTTGCTGCAGCACATTATTCGCCAGAAATGCTACCCTTGGACATTGTGATCTGTCCATAGGTGGTCAAGCTTACAGAAAGATTTCCATAAAATATGCCAGACAGGCAGCACCATCACTTCTTTTCCACTAGCGAAATGTATGCCATGATCTCACAACAGGTGAGAGAAAAGAGTAAAGAAAAGAGAGTAAGTACACCTGTGTAAATTCTGAACCGCAAAAAAAATAAATTCTGAACCGCAAGCTCCAAAGATTTCAGCGTTATCCCAAAAGTATCTTCAAAACAGTCATATTTAAGTCACATATTTCACTAAGCAGCTCAGAGAGGTAATTTTTAAAGCTGAAGTAATAAAAATAACCTGGAAACATGCATTATTCAATTGAAATGGTAAGAAAAATATGCTCCTGCAAGAAATAATACAATATATTGCAATTGACATCTGAATTTTCCAAAGCAGATCATACAGTAATCAAATCCAGTTTTATAACAATTCATGAAATGTGAGTTATGTGCCAGATGCTGCACCTGTAGAAATGAAAAGCCAGCTCCCATTATGATCCAAACCATGGACCAGAAATTCTGATCTCATGCCTCAGAAAAAACATTTATTTCAATCTCTTTTTTTTTTTTTTTTTGTGAAAATGTGCCAGCATATTTTGTGTCCTGCTAGAAAAATCGATATTCTGTGAGGTACCTAAACAATTCCTTTCAAAAGAACACCTCTAATTCTTTTCCCTCCAACTTACCCATGCTGTTTCTGGCCTTTGTAGATGTGCGTTTCAAAATTTCCCTCACCTGCAAAACAAGAACAGTGGGATGACACACAAATCCTCTTTTAGCATGGATTTCATAGTGGAATTAGCAATAAAACAATGCTTTAAAATAGGTGGCTTCTGCACTGTTGGTTTGCTCGAATGTTTTAATCATTTAGCAGATTTTATTAGTGGATTATCTGCCCTAACATTTGTAGGCTAAACCCTGCTGTGTCACATCCGTATAGAAATATTGGAAATATAAGGAGTATGTGGAAGGAAATCTAGTTAAAGCTTAGGAACAGGGCTGAAAACAGCCTGGAACAATGGAGAGGAGTCAGTAGTTTCCCTGCAGAGCATTTCCCACTCCTGAACTGTCCTGCAGCTCCAGAAAGGAATTCCTTATGTACATATACGTCAGGAATTAGTGTTCTGCAAGAACACACCAATGCACAGATTGATGAAATTAGCAAAGTTGAAACAAAATACTCCCTACAAATCCCATTCTAAATCCCATTAGCAAATCCCATTCAGCACAAGAAGACAAGGACATATTATTTTTATTAACTTACTATTCGGCTGCGGGTTGCATTGTCAAAAAAGGTGTCTTTGTCTTTGATATTATACCTAAAACATTGAGGAAAAAGAAAATCAGCTCTGTTTCAAGGCATGGAAGCAACAGGTAAGACAAGATATAAGATTCTAATTTAGAATTCACTTAGAAACCACAGCTAATCAGAAAAACAGATGTCTAAATGAAATATAGATGACCAAGTACAGTGTAATAAAATGTGCTGTTTAAGACCCAGTCTTTCAGAGGTCTATCAGGATTGCACTGATGGTGGGCATAAAAATGCAAAATTATTAGCTAATATAAAATGCCTTTTGGGCAAGAAGAACCTCTCCATTGTTTACAGAAGATGACCTTTTAATGTTTTTCTTATAACATCCCCTCAACATTATAACATGCAGAGGTTATGTTATTAGGTTTCAAGCAGCCTGATGCAGATGTTCATTATTCTTTTCCTGGCCACTAAATAGTCAGCATTTCACTTGCTTTCAAATAACCATTACACTGGAATTATGCCTTCCCTTAAACCTCAAAATCATCATATGTGAAATTAGCTTCCCGGTTTATTCTCCTCCATCACTTTGACTTGTATTCAGAATTAATTAAAATTGTCAGAGGGCAATAAATGATATGGTGGGTCACTGTATTTATTACTGGATTTTATTTATCGGACATAAATACAGGGAGACACCCAGGAGGAAAAGAAAGAGTGTTTAATGTCAAACTGGGCCCGGAAATATTATTCTGAGTGAAAGGGCAGGTGTCAAAAATTCCTTATCTGCATATTATTAGCTGAGTTTTAATTGCTGCAATAAATCTATCAAGATGAAAAATACTGCTGTATTTCTACTAGCTCTTGTTTTTTTCAAATCAGGCAGTAATATCCTTAACCAAATAATCAGGAATTTGGTGGGACGATTTCTACTTTTCAAGCTGAACACACAGGCACTGCTTCCAGTGCCTTATCCAGCAGAAGTGAGCAGAACACTGGCAGAAAGTCTCTGCAACTTAGATTTCTGCTGGTCCCCTGAAAATCTGACAGCTTTGGATATTTCCTCAGGATTTTCACATGCTTGATGAATTTCTGGATTTTCACTGAAATATGGGTAAAAGAAATGACAACATTAAAATGATACATTCCAGCTTTCTTTGTTGTCCATCCCACTTAAAAGTACTCACAAATATATTTTCTCTCTGGAAAATGGGTAGGACAAGTTTTTCATCTTGGTATTTTCTTGTTGTGGCACCTGGGGTTGCAGAGGTTCAGTGAATTTGCACCATATTTCATTCAGTGTTTTGAGTATTCCCTTTTCTTCTGTGATTTCATACATCTGAGGAAATAAAACTGTACATTAGCATGTCCCTTCCAAAATTACACTAAAAAGAAGAAAGGAAAAAAGAAAGAATTTGCTGTACACATACGTTTAAACTTGTAATTAAATGTCTTCTCTGAAGACATATTCCCATATAACTGTAAGCACCTGAATCCATATGGGTTGCAGTTCCAAAAAGTTCCTGTCCTTGTCAAGCTGCTTCCAGAAAAAAACCCCTCAGTCCAGAATTGTTAATCCAAGAAAAACATCCAGTTCTTCACCCAGAGCTCCAGATATCTGCTCATCTCACAGTTAAACCACCCGTCCAGAAGGATGCCATGAGGGATAATATTAAAAACTTTACTAAAATCCAGGGGGGAAAGTTACATCTACTGCATTCCTCTCATCCATTAGGCAGGGAACCTCACAGTAGAAGGATATATAATCAATTAGGCAGGACATTCCCTTTGTGAAACCCTATTGTCTGTGCCTGAGGAATGCTTTGTCCTTCAAATGCCTTTCAGTTGCAGCTGGTATGACCTTCTCCATAATTATTCCAAGTCCTGAGGTTAGAATAACAGGGATGTCATTTCCTGGCTCTTCCCTCTTGTAAATTGTAGTAATCCTGAGTAGTTCCCAGTCAGTGAGTACCAAGCTCTTTGGTAGTGGATTGAAAGGGGTGCTGCTAATTCCGTCAGTACTCTGGGATCAATTCACAAGGCCCCATGGACTTCTGAACATTCAGGGGATACTGATGGTCCCTTAAAAATTTGGTGGCCACAAATGGAAAGCCACAAATTGTTCCCACAGCTGCAGTCTTCTGCCTCAGGACCAGGTAGTGAAGATTATTAATATTGAAGACTGAGGCAAAAAAAGGACTGAAGACCTCCATTTGCTCTTCCAGTGACCATCTCCAACAAGTATTGGTCCAATTCCTCACACCTCCTCTTGCTATCATCATACTTTAAAAAGTCTTTTAGTTGTGTGGCAGAACACTGGCCATTTTCGACTCTAGATGAATTTAGGCCTTTTGTGTTTTCTCCCCGAATATGTGAACTACAGCTTTGTAAACTTCCTGTGAGGCCTGGCCTTGTTTCTAGAGATGGAAAATTTCTTCTTCTTCTCAAGCTCTGCAAGGAATTCCCTGTTCAACCAAGCCCTCATGGAGCCCTCAAAAGCAGGTTCCCAGGGACCAGTGCTGAGTAGCTCCCTGAGTGGCTTTGAGTTTGCTCTCTTAAAAACCTAGACCAACAACTCTGCTGACCTTTTCTTTCTTATTAGACTGAATATTTTAAACTCAACCATTTTGTGGTTGCTGTAGCCAAGGCAGCCTCCTACCGTCACATATCCCACATGTCCTTCTCTATTCACAAGTGTCCAGTCTGGGAGGGCATCCTTCCTAGCTGGCTCACTGAATCCTTGTGACAAAGCATTACCTTCAACACCCTCCAGGAATTTCTCAGGCTTGCTTGTCACAGCAGTGTGGTATTCTCAGTTAATGTTCGGGAAGTGGACATTTCCCCTAAGGACAAGAAATTTCTCCTGGTTGCCTATGGAATAATCCATCAGTCCTATACAGCACTCAATGACATCTGCCTTGTTTTCCATCCCCCTAATCCTCACCCAGAAGCTGTCAACCTTATAATGCCTTAACTGCAGCTTTCCCCTTCCGTACAGGACAACTCCTCCACCTCTCCATCTCTGCCTACCCCTCCTGAACAGCCTTTAGTTCCCTATCCCAGCACTTCAGTCACAGGATTCACTCCCCCAAGACTCACTAAAGCCAGAGGCATCACAGCTCTGGGCACAGAGCAACGCTCCCAGTTGTTCCTATTTGTTTCCCGTACTCATATTTGAGTCTGCCACGGTCTCATTCACTAAAATAACTCTATTATCATATTCAGAAGTTTATACATAGTTAAAAGGGCTCAGAGGGTACTTTTCCCAGCACGTCATGTGTTCTGAAAGATGATTTAAAACTGAACATTTGGGAAAAAAAATATTTGTAACCAACGCATGTTTAGAGGTGGATAAACACTTTCCCCTGAAAATGCCCTTTTTTTTAATGGTTTAATAGGATCCCTGAATAAATAAAAATAGCATCACAGAAAATAACTCACGTGCCTTGAGAGCAATATTTTGTATCTTTGTACAAAAACAGAACTTTCCTTTTAGTGGTTGCTGGTTGAATTTTTTATTTTATATTGCCAAATCCCCAAAATACAAGATTTGAGTTTTTTCAAAGATGATTTTTGTTTCCTTCAAAGGAAATTCCTCTTTCAACTATCTTTAATTTCAAAAAAACATCCAAACTCTAGGACATGAATATAGCTTTCCTATCAAGCTTGTTTCTGGTAGTGCTGCTGTTTCTGTAGCTAGAAATAACAGAGGATTTTTATATTTTTAGAGATAACTGAGAATTTTTTCTTCCAGTCAGAGAGAAGGGGATGCAGAACTGTTGTGAATGAGGAGGATGCCATCAGAGATTATCAGCTCCTGGACAGACCACAACCCAGGCCAAAATGATGGCAATATTCATCAGTTAAAATAGTGTAAAATTTACTTTGGTGCATCTGCAAAAAACTTGGAGGGGAAAATTCCCATGAGGACAGAAGGAGGGAGAAATGAGCAGGCACTAAAACTGCATAAAAGGAATTAATTTGGGAAGGGATCAAAGAGAGGAGTTGAATATGAAAAAGTTTCTAGGGGTATTGTAGCTGTCTAAAACCTATTCATTTTCAAAGATTGATTGGAAATATCCATTTTTCTTTTCCCTGGGATGCAAACATATTAAGAGTATGTAAGATTGATTTGGCCAGTCTTCTGATAATGACAGGTTGTAACAGCATGGAATGTGAACCACAATGAAGCTTTTGGTGGGTGAAAACAAGATATAAAAACTCAAACAAACAAACACCAAACAACGCAGTGGGAGAAAACGAAATCAATTTGCCCTTTATTTCTAATGACAATGCAAAGACATCAGTGCTCGTTAGTGTAGCTGATGAGTATCACTAAACAAAAGCACAAGGCAGTTCCCCTGACTCCAGTGGAGCTGTTAACCAATGGGCTAAATAATTTCAGGAACACAGACTGGGGCATCTGCTGCTCAGAACTTACAAGGTTTGCTAGCAACTCTGCTGAAAACAGACAGAAAAGAAGAGGGTGAGCTGAAGTTTTAGTGACAACAGGCAGGTCTGAATTCACTGCGTCACTGATAAAACCAAAACAGGCTCTCTGGGGAGAGTCTCTCTCTCTTTGGAGAAGTCTTAAGGCAGTGACCAGTTTCACACTATCTACACCTCACCTTTGAGGGAATTTTCTTGACAAAAATCCAAACAGCTCCTGCCTTCTCAGCTTTCAAAGCCCTCCTTAACACCCACCTCTGTCATCACCCGCCTGAATGCAGTCCATCAGCCAGCTGCCTCTGTGGCCTTTAAAAACCCCTTTGGAAATCCCATCTTAAATATAGCTCTGAACAGTAAATCATCTCAAAAGACTTGGAAATGTGAAAAATAAGCCTGACAGTTTATTTTCTCTGATTTTTGAAATAAAGTAACTCTATGGGCTTCTATACATTTAATGATGATTCTGATCCCTGCTGCTTCAGTCAGACAACTTGATAGAAAAGGGGAGATATTTACCTTTTTAGTGGGCATTTTTATTTTAAGGAATTCTGCTTCTCGACTGAGCACTTGCCAAGGCGCGTGTATACGGACAAAACTCAATCCCTGGCTCTTGTTCTGAAACATAAAAAAAGGGAAAACAATGTATTTAAATATTTTTGAACAGAATATAGTGCTAATGTTTCAAGTTGTCAGCTCCAACTAAATCATTCAACAGTAGGCAATCACAGGGAATAACCAACTTCTGCTACAGCTGGGCTGCAAAGTGACATTTCCCTTAAAAGCTGAATCTTATATGCTCTAAAATCCATTAATCTACTGCCTACAGTGTAGATCTGCGTGCACCAGGATGACAGAAAGATACAGGTCCAGACTTTGGAATTATATGAATGAGAAACCCTCAAGCTACGAATTTTTTTGTATATTGATATTTTATAAATGACCTGATTTCTTTAGTGAGCTTTTGTGTCTATCTGAACCAACAAGATAAAAAACATTTCTCCTGCTCTGGGTGGGCTTCGCTTTAGTTCTCATTTTCAGTTTTGCCCAACTGTTTTCTGGACACTTCATCAGATTAGTGGTTCCTTACAGGGAAATCAGGCTCAACACTTAACGCCCTAAATATCTGCAGTTGGAGTAGCAAACCTAGAGAAAACATAAAAATTTGATTTCTGAATAGAGATATGAGCCTCGTGTTTATGTAAATAATTGGTTATGCTTGTCAGAAGCATAAGACTGCACAAAAGGGCTTTGGCACAGCCAGATTTCTGCAAGCTGTGCAAAAGATGTCCTGGTAGCACATCTGAGCCACAGAAGGGCACCCTGAGAGCAGAAAGCAGCAACCCTGAGAAAAGCACAAAAATTAAATGAAGGAAGGTTGAGAGAGAGTTTTCCTCAAGGCACACAAATAAATTGTATCAGTAAATCATAGGGATGAAAGCTTACTCTGGAAATGTAGGGAAGAAAAGTTGGGAGGGAGATTAGAAAAGGAATATCAGAGAAGTCTTAAGGCAATGACCAGTTTCACACTATCTCCCATACTGCACCTCCCCTTTGAGGGAATTTCCTTGACAAAAATCCAAACAGCTCCTGCCTTCTCCAACTTCAAAGCCCTCCTGAAAACTCTCCTCTGTCATCATCCTCCTGAACACAGACTGTCAGACCACATCCTTTAGGGAAGGACATGGAAGTGGACAGAAGACTTTCAGGAGGAATTTCTTCACTGAAAGGGCTGTCGGGCATTGGAAGGGGCTGCCCAGGGAGGTGGTGAATCCCTGTCCCTGCAGGTGTCCAAGGAATGACCGGATGTGGCACTCAGTGCTCTGGGCTGGATGACAAAGCAGTGAGTGGTCAAAGGTTGGACTTGAAGATCTTGGGAGGTCTTTTCCAACCTCAGTGATCCTGTGATTCAAAGGCCTGATTAATACTAAGATTAATGATCTTTGTGGGGATGCTTCCATCTTCATGTAAATCCCAAACATGCATTTGCTGAATGTGTCTTTATGCTTCCTGATTAAAAAACAAAAAAAGTTAGATGGAAATCCTACTAACACTGCAATCATTTTGCTCTTATTTCCCCTATAAGCGCAATGTGGATTACAAAAGTCACTCCCCTCACCTTCAGCTAACATTTCTTCAGTGGACCAATGCTATTTTTGAGAGAAGAATGAGCTGCAGAATCTCTCTTTCATCAGTCCACTGGGGAAGTCAGCTTTAAGAGAAGGAAGGAAAAATTTACTGGGCATGAGCAGATGTTCTGGTAATCATTTGCTGAAAATAGATTAATAACAGATGAGAGGTTAAATTTCAGTGGGTGAAGATCAGGAGGCTTCTTGTGAGCTTTTGGCTAAAATCAAGCACGTGTCCCTGTCTGGGGGATTATATTCCATGCTGGCAAGGGGAGGGACAGTGTGACCGAATTGGTTGCTCCCAGTTCAGGCTCAGATGACTACACAAATTGCAAATAAAATTAGGCAAATAATTTGAGAGAAAAGACCAGATGAAGAATATGACCTTTGTATATTTGAACAAAAATATGTTGGAAAATTGTGCTGTTCGTGAAGTGATATTAGCTGCTGAAGAATCAGACCATTAAAAATCTTTAAAGGGCCTAAAAATCACCCCATGATGGGAAATTGAGATAATTTTAATAAACAGTAATGCAAAGTAAATAAAGTATGGAAAACATGACTAGGTGACTCCTGCTGCATGGTAAACAAAAGATGCAGAACAGTGGGCTGCTGGATATTCACCTTGGGATTACTAGAACCATATCTCCCACATATTCCTAACATTCAAATTAATCAAAGAATTTAAAAATAAATTTGAAACCACCAATTTCATATCGTAGCTCAAAAGATAAGCCATCTAGCTTGTTTTCTATGGGCTCACCAAAACAAAAACCTATTGGGCTACTCGTCTGGTAAGGTTCCTTTCCCCATTTTTCTAGGCTTCACCTGCAGCAGTTCCAAGTGTCTTTAAATGCCCTGTTTTCCTTATGATGTCTTGCAAGGATCTGCTCAATTGAGTTATTCCCAGAGGGCTTCTTGTATTGCAAACATCTTCAAAAGTTAGAACTTACTTTTCTCCTTGCCAGAGTGGATTTATAACTGTTTACTGGAGACAGCCGCTAACTGCTGTCCTCTGGTTAACCACCTGAAATGAAAATTGTGCACGTGCTCATCACTTTGTTCTAATGAAATGCTGTCCGTCTTCTATTTTGAATGCTCAAAATCACTCCTGCTGTTTCATTGTACTCTGGATGTGTCACTAAAGCCAACATGTGGCGCTGCCAAGTATTATTTTTGTGAGACCACTCACTTGTTATTTACTACAGCCATCCTTAATCGAGTCCTTTTTCACTTGCAGCTGATGTCCCACAGGACTTTATCCTTGGCCCTGCATTGTTCCATGTCTCTATCACTGCACTCCCTGATTATATTATTTAAATTACTAAGTATTCCTAGCCTGATGACAAACAGATTTGTTGCTCTCATGATCCCATTTTTTTCCCCTGTCAAATCTGTATTCCATATTACAGATTTCTTCCAACAAGTTTCAAGAGTGGAAGTTTTTCAATAAATTCATTCAGAATTATTCAAGATATATTTATACCTTGGCTGCTTCTCAGTTTTCTGAAGCTGAATTCGGTTTTCCCATTTCAATAGGAAAGCTCAGCATTAAAGTCAAATGGAAGAAACTCTGGAAGGTCTGCTTTGCTTTTCAATCAGCACATGAAGAAAAATATATTGGTTATTTCTTCCAGTTTATCATGACTCTTAGCAGTCTAAAGCTGGGCTTTAACAGCAGCCTATATTGCATATTTTCTGTCTTGGACTGGAAATATAGAGGCTGACTAAAATTCAAATTTCTCCAAAGGAGACTTTTTCTATCTTTCCTGCTTTAACAGTAAAACACATTAGGACCTGCATCAGCTGCAAGTCTAAGATTTATTGCAAACTTATCACCATCAAGGTCATAGCAGAAAAAAATGTATGATAACTACAAAAGCTCTCATATAGGTATACATAAAGTGATTATCCTTTTTACTGAAAGCTGAACATTCTGAAACATGGCTAGACAAGCATAACTAAGCAAAACTAAATTCATTTAGACACCTCTAACATGAGCTAAATCACACAGTACTAAAGGCATCAGGTTTGTCAGTCACTATCAAGCCAAGAAAGGGCAAAACCAACGATTTTATTTTGGAAGAGCACCAGGCTTTTTTTTTATGGTGAGCATATTTTTCCTAGGAACTCTGCAAATACAGAATTCATTGCTGAATGCTACAGCTTAGTACGTATTTCTTATCATTTCATCATCATGAAATCACTAATCACTCCATATTTAAGGAATACAGTTTATAAATAACTTATATATTAAAGAAATAGTTATTTTTAAATACTCGTCCAAAGAAATAAATTTCTGCTGTGTATCTTAACAGGACGAAAAAGTAACACCAAAGGGTAGAAAGAGGCTGAAGAGAAGTGATTAATTAATGTCTAAGGGAGTTTGGGGAACTGCCAATCTTTCTAATGATTTTTTTTTAAATGTGCATAGGAAATGGAAAAGGCATAAACCATAAAACCTGAAGCATGTAAACGTCCTTCTCTTAAAAAAAAAAAAAAAAAAAANTCTATAAAAAAAAAAAAAAAAAAAAAAAAAAAAAAAAAAAAAAGCTGAACTTTAAACATTTTATCCTTCAGTGATAATTAAATAGACAGAAAAATACCAGGCAGCAACTTTTTAATGGCTCCAGTTAATGTAATGTGACATCTTTCAGTAATGCAGCCACACTGGGAAAGCGACAGTGAAACAGTTTGTAGTGAGGAAGAGAAAATAAAGGTCCTATTAGCTCCGTAAAAGTAATCATCTTCCCATTAATTCCATCACCAAATGGATCCGTCACGTCTGCAAATGCAATTGTTCAAGATTAATGTCTGCTCTCCTGACACCCGTCCTGGAAATCGAGGCGAATACCAAAGTGATGTGATAGTGCAAATAAAAAGCAATTTCTTGTTATTATCACAGAACTGTGGTCACCTTCATTTTACAAGAGCAGAGCCAAGTGCTGAGCTGTTGGCCCCCAGCACAGGTAGCACCAGATTGCATGACACAGCACTGCCAGATTCAGGCAGAGACTGCAAAAGTGGCTCTGTTTTCTGCCAAATATATTGAATTTCTATCTGTGAAACGGTGTGTTTCTGTTCCTAAAGTTTTGTATCCAAGGTACAAAAGCAGTCCATCACCTCTGACTGTGTGAGCCAGTTCCATTAGAAAAAGGAAGTGCAGGGCACTGGTCCAGGTGAGACAACAAGACCCAGAATGTCCTGACATGCACATGTCAGTCCAGAGCAGCTCCCTGCTTATGTTATCTTAGAGGATAGGCTGTATCCTGTAATTGTAGGCTGGTAATTTAATTCTGCCTCTGATTCTATGAAGATGATGGAACTGCCCTCTATCAAAAGGCTTTTGTGAAGGTAAGTATGTTCCAGACTGAGAAGGGCTCAAATATTGCAATAAACTAAGACAGTACGGCTACATAATATGCATCTCATAATTTTCATATTTTCCTTCACAAAACTGTAGCCCTTTTACCTTTGGCAAACTTTACCTTTTCTATTCTCATTACTTCTCCAGAGTGTAGATTTACATCACTGCATGGGTACACAGACATGCTCAAGAACTTAAGCAAAGCTGCAACAATTTACAAATTTTGACAGTTTGCCTTTCTCCTTCTTAATTTCTAACAACAGTGATGGTGTAAATGTCCTGTTTATTTTGTTCTCTTACTCCCACATGTGGACATAAACAGCTAAAGAATTTATTAGTGTGCATCTAAGCACAGAACAGAACACCTGGTCATGAAAGATCTGGCCGAAACACCTAAAAAAACCCCTATATAACCTCAGTTTCTTAGATAAAGCACTGTGGAATGAAACAGTTGGCTTTGCTCATCCTTTGCAATGTTTCTCCATGGCAGTGCAACCTCTCCAACCAAAATTTTCCCACTCATGTACAGGCAGGAAGTGTCTCTGAATGGAAGATGATACAGGAAGCCTAAAAACACAGGCGTGCTTCCCCTGAACAAGATAGAAATTTTTAACGGCACAGAACGGAATGAAAATGAGCAGTTAGAAACTCAAGCACAAATGTAGAATAGATCGATAAATCTGCCAAATAAAACAAAAAAAACCCAAAGCACAGACCTGTGCATTATTGCAGCGCTCAGTGCAGGACCTGTATGCTGCTGAGTAACAAATATGCTAGCACTGTCATTCACTTTAATTCTTTCCAAATATGCATTTCGGATGAAAAAATTAGTGCACTTTCATCAGTATTTTCCAAATGTTTATCTCTGTCTACTAATCACTACAGCATGAAAAGTATGACTTTCAAACATAAAGCAAAATCATCCATAACTATTTAGAATAACTTTATCAGCAAATTTCTCCTATGTCAATGACACAAATTTCTTGCTACAAAAGACAATTTCAGTACATCTTCTGAGACTGAATACCTTAAATAATAATAATAAAATGTAAAATTGAAAGACTCCCCACGCAAATCAAGCTGCCTCAAAGAGGAAGCGAGGACTGAGTCTACTCTACCACCTCCTGTATTCTGGCAGTGTCAATGGAAGATCACGTAATCAGCTGGCCTGGCTACATTCAGTGCTCAATTAACTACAAAATAAGCCAATATTCTGTAGAATACATCATATCAAACTTTATTATCAATAATAAAATCAACAAACTTCTTGAGGCCAAAGAGTTAACATTAAAAAGGGCAAAATGTAATTCCTCTTGAGGGAATGAGACTCACTAATCTGCACAGAGATTTATGGCCTAAACAATTTCCCAGACGAAGCAGCAAGATCATGGAAGTCAATCTTTAGACCAGATAACAGGCATGTTACCAGTGGGGGGATTAATGAAACAGAGACTGAACACTCACTCTAGTAAACTCAATTTCAAGGAAAGAAAGGATTTGGAGAAAAAAGAAAAAAATTTAAATTTGTTCTTAGTAAAAACATTTTAGGGGGCTTTACGTAATTTGAAAGTGTTAACAGATGGTACAAAAGAATTTAGTTTAATAAGAGTGTTCTCCTAATCAGATGCTACAAGCCTTTCCAGGATAGTGTGGCCCTTTGAGGTCTCTCTCCAAAGATCAGCAGCAGTAGAAGGAAGGATGGCTGTGTTTGCAGGGCCTTGATTGTGATGCCTGAGGTGCCCACCTATAAAACAGAGACTAGACAGGAACAAGGGAATAAAGGAGGTATTTATTTGAAGGGCCTTCAAAGATACACCCTGGGGAGTGCAGAGACTACTCCCAAGATGGACCCCGAGTCACAAGTTCTTCACACTTTTATAAGGTTGGTTTATTTGCATATCAGGGTTAATTCTCCAACTAGAGCTTTGGTTAGTGATGTAATTTCCCCAAGCTTACCTGCCGTCTAAGATTTTGGTTTACACATTTTGGGCCTAGGACAGTTGGAAGTTAAAACCAAGGCATCACTTGGGAGGGGATTAAGAGGAAGATAATCAAAGTGTCTGGGCTGGCTTGTTTGCTGGCAGGGAATCCAAAACCTCCCTGGATAGCTACAGCCTCACTGCAAACAGGGAGAGATGGGGAAAAGGCAGTGGCAGTCCCACAGTAGCATCACGTGACTCATTTTGGATAAGGCAACAGGTCCAGGGGTGGAGAAATAATCAGCTGAACAACAAGAAACTGGGTAGGAGGAGAATCTGCACTGCTGGAAAAAAATAAAGTCACTAAGGGGATTTTGCAGTGTTAGCAGTATCCAGTATCAGCTTAAGTGGCCTGGAGAAAGATAAAGCAGATGAAGTTTTTCAGGGTAGCAAGGATAAGGACAGACTGTGAAAAACTGTAGAAAAGCGTTGTAAGGGTAAGAGCCTGAACAACGGCAAACAGCTCTCCATGTAAAGAAATATAAAGCAATATCTGGGTTAAATCCAGATTCACATATAAGATGTTGGGCTCTGATTTCACCTGTACTGGTCAGTAATGACACCTCAAGGTTGAAACAGAAAATCTTTGAAAAATAGCAGCTCAGTAATTTATAAAAGCCAAGAAGTAAAGCAAACCTCACATTTTATTAGGAAAGGTACAAAGACTAAAGAAAAAAAAAATACTTTCAAAGGTAGCTGTATCCATATCTTGATCTCAATATGCACTCTCTGCCTCCTCACCTCCAAAGAGGTAAGTTAGACCAAAAATGGGTTCAGAGGACCCATAAAAGCCTTGCTATGGCATCTGTATAGGAATCACTGCTGGTTGCTTGGAGGCTCTGCAGATGATTGAAGGCAGCAAGAGCAGCAGCAGCAGCCCTTAGATCTGAGCAAATCATCAAGCAGAGAAAAATAGCTGCTTGAAATGCTGCAGCTGAGACCAACATGAGAAGCTTGGCAAAGTCTGGGACTCAGTGTCCAAGAAATACCTTGCTCATAGATGGGAATTGCAGTATTAGAATGTTTCCGGAGCTCTAGGGGACCCAGCACCCTCAGCTACTGTGGTACTAGGGCTCAAAACAGTATCTTCCCACAGGAGCATGGAAATCACTGAAATCAGTAAATGGACAATATTGGACTTTCAGGAATGTTAATCAATCAGCACGTTCTAGTGATCTCTGCAGAATGCGCTGAATTATCAACAGCTTTGAAACCCAGGCCTCAAGACACTGTGTGCCCCCAAAAATATGGTCCAAAGGGAATCACTCAGTAGGTATCAGTACAATAACTATTACAACACATACATTTTTCATCCATCCTGGCAGTACTGCTCTCTACATGCCCTAAACTCTGCTGGCCAGATTTAGCTCTCATCTCCACCACCATGAATTCAGAGTCACTTTGCAGATACAAAAAGGAGACACCAGCCAGTCAGAATATACAAACACCAGTTTGCTCCTTTGTCACACTACAATTGAGGAGGTTTATTAAAAAAAAACAGTTGTCAAATCATTATAAATGAAATGTGAATTTCATTTTCTGTTACGATTCTAAGAATAAAATGTCAGCAAACACCAAAATACCAATGTTTGCTTAAGCTTAACACATAATAAAGTTGTAGGGTCTCCAATATATTTCACAACAGCATGCAACAAAAACATATTTTAGTGAGACTTTACTTTTAGCTTGGCACTGAACTATGATGATTTATGTGGAAAGCTGAACAAATCACTTCTAGAGATGTAAGGGTCAAGTGGGCCATTAATTTTCAATTATTAAAAAGATAATTAGCAGATAGAATGCAGAATATTAATATTAACCTGATACACTGCCAAAGTGTATTATGCCATGGGGGAAATGAATTAGCAAAGGAAAAAAATGTAAGATTTGTTATTCCAATCCTGGTGGTATCACACAAATTGAAATTTACAGGAAATCACTACCAGGTTTTTGTAATAAATGTGGTGCTATACAGTGATAGCAGTAAGTACCTTCCATCTTCCACATCTTAAAATCCATTTTATGTCCCATTAGAAGTACTCTGCATTTTGTCATTTTCATAAATCTTTTTGCCTGTTTCACATCAGCTCACTCAAAGAAAATCACACAGTAATGCTGCCCAGACCCATGCCTTTAAAAAAAATAGACATTAGATTGCAGTGAACATTTTTGAGCTTTTGTTTTGGTATGGTTCTGTCATTATTTTTCCTCTATTTCTACCATAATGATTTTCTGCTAAATATTATAAGTTTACAAAAGGGAGAGAAAGCAATGAAGCCACACGATGCTAGGCTGTGACTTACTAACAGGAAGATATGTTCAGCAACAGAACACCTAAATCACAGAATCATAAAATGGTTTGTGTTGGAAGGGACCTTAAAGATCATCTTGTTCCAGCCCCCTGCCATGGGCAGGGACACCTTCCACTATCCCAGGTTGCTCAGAGCCCCATCCAGCCTGGCCTTGGACACTTCCAGGGATGGGGCAGCCACAGCTTCTCTGGGAAACCTGTGCCAGGGCCTCAGCACCCTCACAGGGAACAATTTCTTCCTCATATCCAATCTAAACCTGCTCTCTGCCAGTGTGAGGCCATTGCCCCTTGTCCTGTCACTCCAGGCCCTTGTCAAGAGTCTCTCTCCATCTTTCCTGTGGGCTCCCTTCAAGCACTGCAAAACCACAGTGAGGTCACCCAAAGCCTTCTCTTGGTGGCCCATAACACATTTAGTCTCCAGTGTGTTTCCTTTGATACACCATGATCATGACTCGTGGGTGCCAAGTCAAAGCTTTCAGAAACCAGTGGGGAAAACAGAAATCTCTTTATACTACTGTTATTAAGGCCTGCAGAACACAGCCTTCAGTTTAGAAGCCCCGATGGAGTCACACACTTAAACTCACAGATTAAGAGGGTACTTTGAGAGCATTCACAAACAGAACATACAGGAAGTGATTTTTTGAGTCAAAACTCTTATGCCAAGTTTTGAGTGTCTTGGGAGGGTGTTCTCCTGAGGACTTAAGAGACCCCTTGCTTGAGAAAGAACCTCAGGACACATTCTTATAACAACCTGCTACAGCATTCACTGTTCTCTGGTCTGGCATCACCTGAGAAGTGCTGCATACTTGAACAGTTCCATCTGCTCACACTTCAAGTGGCATCATTAGGTTTATAACAAAGGACATATCAGACTGAGATCAAAAGGAAAAAGTGGGAGGGGTTGTTTTGCCTTTTTATTTCCCCCCCACTTTTTTTGGCAGTCTTCAGTAAACAAAGATGTCTTAAGCAAAACTTGGGTCCATTTGCAAGGGGCATGACCAACACCATCTGTTTAATACTGACCACAAGATTGTTTTGGTTCTTGGCATGCAGTAAGGAGAGTATTCAGAGATGAGAGATTTAATCTGCAAAACTGGGAGCAAGAAAAACAAACAAGGAAAAAAATTAGCAGATTTAAGCAGTAACAGGCAAGTAAAAAGAGATGAGGAGACTAAGGCAAGAAAAATTAGATGCATATTTTAGCTTGTTAAAGAAACAATACAGAAAATTATGCCTTTGCCTTTCATTACTACATATCCACACACTGGCACTTCTACTGCACAAGTACTGCACTTGTGGTCAAGGATAATTTAAATGCATTGTGATATCCTAACCATAAAGTTCTTAGGTCAGATCAAAGTCTCATTTGCACAAGTTTGAGAGGACAGCACATATCACCTTATACTCCAATTTATCTTGGCTACTCTGTTCTATTTTCTTACACACAAATTATAATCTTGGTAATACAGAATCCATCTCTTCTTCTGTGTTTGTTCAGAACTGAAAAATTGGATCACTGAATAACTGAGCTGGATCCTCATCTGTTGTACACCCCAACAGTAGTATAAATAGCAATAACCACAGAGATCCAGATCTGGTTATGTAACTTGTGCACATGATGGGAAAACATTAAAAATATAACTTTAAGTTTAGCATTCACTATTAAAAATATTGAGTGGGGCTTTTGCCAAGAAATTCACACATCAATCACAGATAACTGAACAGATGTTCTGGCTGAAGCAGGCTTCAACTGTGACGTTCACACATACACAAAATGACTTCTAATACTGGTAAGATACTATGATTTTAGAGCTTTCTCAAATTTTGCTTTAACAAAGACTGTTAACTAAATATTTGCAACATGTGTTAGCTCTTTTCAAATATTTATAGAGATGGTTTACAAAAAAAATGCAGCTATTTGCAATGCTCCTTTTGGACTAAAAGCACAAACACACACACAAGTTTACATAACTCTGAAAGTCTAAAAAATGCCTTAATTCCCTTTAAGTCCACATGTTAGTATAGATATATATGTATAGATATAGATATATATACACAGTTATATATAACCAATTTAGAAACCCCTGCTTGAACATTGCCCTTCCAGAGAAACTGCTCTGGTGTTCAAGGCTTCTCCTCCTGCCCGCACCAAAGGAACAAACACCATTTGGGCTTTTCACATTTCCATTTCCATTCTGGCACATTTTGTTTGCCTATAATTAATATATCAATATATCAAAGTCTAATCATGATGCTTTTGTCCAACCCAGACTTCTGGAGAAAAATAATAGCAAACTGATGGCAGTAGTGCACCTCTTGCCACCAACTGAACAAAACAGGTTGTTAAGTAATATTTAATAACTATAAAATTCTGCATAATTTAATTGGTATCTATATACGATTAGTAACTAAAGTTTTATACTTTATAAAAAGTGGTCTATAATAAATACAGCTGTCAGTGTTTTGGTTTTTTTGGGAGGAACAGGAGCTGAAGATGTACATAAGGTGTGTGCAAGTAAGAGAAAAACCTTTTAAGAACAGAAGCTGCGGGAAGCAGATTTTCAGTTGTGTGAAATAAATGTAAAGATGGATACAGACATGCCGCCAAGGGAAAACTTCCCATTTTTCATTCTCATTGCCCTTCACACAAGTGCTCTCACACATTTTTTCCCCAGGGAAGCTGTGGTTGCCCCATCCCTGGCAGTGTTCCAGGCCAGGTTGGACGTGGCTCTGAACAACCTGGGATAGTGGAAGTTGTCCCTGCCTATGACAGGGAGGTGGAATGAGGTGGTCCTTAAGGTCCCTTCCAACCCAAACCATTCTGGGATTGTAGGATTTGAAAACCCTTTTTCCAGTGAAACAACTTAGCCTTCACTTGGTTTTCACCTCCACTTTTCAGCTCCAACCCAAACAGCAATAAAGTAGATGAAAACAGGAAACCGGAACTGGAAACCAGAACTGTAAGGAACCCAGCTAGGATGCCAGGGAATACAGGAACAGGAGGTCCTATGCCCAAAAATACCTTCGGTCCCATGATAGTTTTTGGCTAGTTAGGTTTGATTATTGTCTTTCCTCTCATGTATTTAACAATATTTTAAATTTAACAACAGTCACTCCTTCTAAAAGTCATTTCACAGCAGTTTTGACATTGACACACAGAAAGACACAGGTTTGAGTCCTGCCAGACTTCCAGTCTTCACTTCAGGAGCTGCAGGAGGTAACAGCAGCTCCTCAAGCTCCTGTCATTCCTCTGAGCAGGCACCTGAGAGTCAAGGTGAAATTTGCTCTCCAAAGGCACCTACCCCTTTATACTGATTGTAGAAAAACGTGTCTGAATACAGGCACTTGGATATGGAGAGTATCAGGCAACAGGAGTTTCCCTTGTCCTGTTAGTACTTGAAAGAGCCCTTAGGTTTGTACTAAGGAAATGCCAGCAGCTCAGGGAGTGATCCTGCCCCTCTGCCCAGCCCTGGGAGGCACATCTGCAGTGCTGTGTCCAGCTCTGGGCTCCTCAGGACAGGAGGGACATGGAGCTCCTGCAGCAGGGCCAGTGGAGGCTGTAGAGATGATTCAGGGCCTGGAGCATCTCTGACAGGGAAAGGCTGAGGGAGCTGGGGCTGTTGAGCCTCGAGAGGAGCCCCAGCTGAGAGGGGCCCTGAGCCCTGGGTGTCCCTGTCTGCAGGGAGGGCTCCGAGCAGGGCCCAGGCTCTGCTCCGGGGGCCCAGCAATGGCACCAGAGGAACGGGCAGGGACTGAGCCCAGGAAGCTCCCCCTGGACATGAGGCAGAACTTCTGTCCTGTTCAGTAACTGAGCACTGAACAGAGACCAGAGAGGGTGTGGAGTCTCCTCATTGGGGATGTTCCAGACTCCTCTGGACACACTCCTCTGCCGTGTGCTCTGGGATGGCCCTGCTGGAGCAGGAAGGTGGCACCAGATGAGCCACTGTGGTCCCTTCCAGCCTGACCTATCCCAGGATTCTGATTCTGGCTCTTTCATTTCTTCCACTTTCCCACCTGTTTTCAAGGGTCTAGGTAGCAGGAGGATGCCCACTGCCTCAGTTCCTGGATTCAGCTTACAGCTTTTGATGTATGATTCCTTGGCTACACTTTTTATTGTGCTTTTAATTACACTGGAGTGCTCTGTAATTATATGCCAATTATATTCTTTGATAATTACCACTGACATGTACAAGTGAAGGAATATATTTTACAGCTACCTATTAGTCTTTCGTGGTACTTAAAGTTCTACAACATTAACAAAATTGGTTTTACATTGTAATAGCATTTGCATCTTTTTATGAAATAACGGAAGTGGAAATTGCTAGGAGCACAGTACATGACTATAGAATTGCTACACTGATATCAGGAGGGTTACCAATCACTATAGTATAAAACCACACCTACTTTTAAATACTAAAATGAGCTGTCTTTAATAACATCATCTAGCAAGTCACCTGATATGTGCGTTTTGTCTTCCAGAGAGTCTGAGCACTACGAAGATATGGAAATTAACAACAATTTACAGCTGGATCTTGGTAAAAGCTTTCTTTGTCCTGACTTTTCTGTGAAGAGACTTTCCAGTTGGTGGCCAGATGTGACAAAACATCCCTAAACCAACAAATACTTTCCAGGAGAGTCACTTGTGAACTGTGGCTCACAGGTGAAAAACAGCCCAGGGTCCCTTGTGGTGCAAGCTGTGTCTTAGGTCGTCACTGTGGTGCTCTCAAGTGCCTCCTGCAACACATCAGTTGAAAAGTAAAGCAAGTCCTTTAATGAGCAAACTTTGGTGCCTCACTGAAGCTGAACTTGGCCAGCTTTGTACGAGCGGTTTCTTAAGGACAGCTTTGAAATAGGAAAGAATAAGGGAGGAGGGAAATTTTGCACAGAAGTTGTTGAGAGAGAAGCAGTTGTGAAGTGTGAACTATGAACTCTGTGTGTCCAGCTGTCCCAGCTGTGGATTTTCTGAAGGGAGAGGATCACAGATTAAGGAACATTCTGTGCTGAAAGGGATCATCAAGATATCTTGGGTGTTATGACTTCACACAGGCCTGTGACTGATGGCAGCTGACGGGCAGCAGGGAAGGGCGAAGGGCTGACTTCACACCAACCAAAGAAAGACAGTGACACTGAGGAGTGGCAGGATTGCTGTGGATACAGGATACGGAGAAAGAGCGTCGTGGACAGAAACAGAGCACCCTGTGGTGGACAGGCGAGCAGCCCTGCAGGAGACTGGTGTGGAGGGACAGAGGGGAATATGCAGAGGCCAGAGGCAGGTGAGCAGGTCAAGCACTGGTGAGGTGAAGCAGGTACCACTCATTGACCTGTGAAACCTGAGCAGTGCCATTGCAGGCAGAGAGTAAACATTATCCAGTGAACTCACAGGGACCTGTGACAAGCAGGGAGGCTTGCCAGGGCTACAGGGCACCACAGTGGATTGACTGCACTGCAAAAGCCTGAAAGTATCCCTAACTTAACAAAAAACATGGAATGGAATTTCCTAGGTCCCACTAACAGGAGTGTGCATGGTGAAATTGTGGAAGAGCCTTCTGGCGAGCTTCCTTAGGGACACAGTCCTTAGGACATTACTTTGTCTTGATGACCTAACAGGGTTCAGTGGCAGATGAACATCTGCCAGTCTTCAGAGGCAAGCAAAGAATGATCACTCAAAGCCTGCAAAATGAAGTATGAAATATGAGAGATGGAAAAAGAGCAAGAACACCAGAGGTTTCCAAGACAGGCAAACCTACAAATGAGTGAGGATAATGGGAGTGAGGCAAGCAAGGGATAGAAACAATGACACATAAATCCAGAAAAACTAAAACTTGGGAACCCTGTGACTTACAGAACATGCATGGAGTTGAAACTTTCAAAGCATTAGGAAACTGAAGTCATCCCTCACACTCTGTAACCAGTTTAAATGGGAGCAGACTTAGGACTTCAAGTGACTTGAGGAAATGACCCAAGTATGGGCAGTGTCCATCCTTGCCCATTTTGACAGGATTAAGGGAAAATTACAGTAGTTTGAACCAGCACTTTGGAGGTGTCAGCTTAGAGTTTTACTTAAGTATTTGCAAGATCTTGAATATAAATATTCTGTATCTCTGAAATGTTATTTTTTCTTTGTATTAGTAAGTTTCTCCAGGTAAACCACAACTGAGCTTAGTGAACACATAGACAAAGACTGGAGAGAAATTCCTCGTGTCTCAACTGGGACATGACTAAGGGAAGTGCAACTGGGCTCCTCTGGAAGAGAAGGATGTTGGTATTCTTCCAGAGTATTGTGTTGGCTCCAACCTATGGAAAGCAATGGCCACCTCTACATTTTCAGGAAAATGCTCCTATTGGTGTCTTTATGTTCCCCCTAAAAAAGGCTGCTGTTCCCAAAAGAAACAAGGAATATTAGTCCATGGAGCTGTTCAGTCATTTTCCCACCCTAGCTCCCCAAATATGTTTTGTTCATTTATTTTACCAGGAGACATCTTACAAAACTCCCAAGATCATCCACCTGACTCCACCTCCAGGATTTCCTTAAAAGTACAATGCATAGGTGTCAATCCTTTTAGTGATTCTATAATGCTACAAAATCGTTACAGAATCCAGGAACTGAAGGGAGGAGCCAGCAGAGAATTAACTGATTAGTTGATTCCCAGATGGCAGAGCTTAAAGCAAATGTATCCACTATCAATATAGACAAACAAACAAAAACAAAACTGCCAACAACAACAAAGAGAAGCCTCACATAAACAACAAATAAAAATCCATGCACCTGTTCAAAATAAATAATTTTGTCCAACTATTTGGTTTCAGGCGATGAAATCATTGTTATATTACTGCTGACCTGGAATAACTGCACAGAAATTACAGAATATTATAGAAGGCAGCACAATATTACACAAATCAAGCTCTAACATGACTTTTTCTTTGGCCTGTTACTGTCTCCACATACCTGTGCACAATGGAGAGGTTCAATAGAGGGCACACATTTATCAACATTGTGTACCAAGGCGAGAACCCACCCAGAAGGGCAAAATTTCCATGCTGTGCATGGGGAGTTAGCCACCAAACTCTCATTAATGCTAATGAGAACTGTGCAGCCCAACGCCACTCTGCTCATTTTTTTTTCCTTGTTGTTCTATTCAGAAAAAAATACCTGCTGACCTGGAACCACTGGAATGACAGAAGCAACTCTGTGATACAGTTCCGACTATTTGCCTTGTCCTATGACTTAACAGACCTTGCAATGACCACAAAAGACATTTGAATACAATCGGATTACAACTTGTTCCCTTTTTTTCCGGATATAAGGGTGTGGGACAGTTAATGAATCTTTCCCTCTGCGACAGCTTCCCCCACTAAACCTGTGCGCATCCACAGGAACTACCACTGAATTGTTGGAACTCTGCCCCTACCTAGAACTTAGGTCTGCAAAGGATTTAAGAAACAGTTTGAGCTGAAGAGGGTGTTCCAATTACTAAGGGGAAATTACTTTGTTTTTTCTTGAAAAGATCCCTCCACTGTTCATGTAGAAAATCTTGAATCCAGTTTCCAGTCCAAAACACCTCCCTCTCCAATACAATATAACATTTGAAAGTGTACACAATGTAAAATGTCTTGTGCACCTGGGATGGGATCATTCCTTCCCTACAGTGTCTCACTTCCTGGAAGAACATTGCTTGCCTGTCTAAGCATAATGTCATGATCAACATGACATTATAGTAACTCAAATTTGGGCAGAATGACACACACAGCCATTAGAGTAATCAGTAAAGCAAGAAGAGTTCAAAACATACAAGAATCCCACAACCCTGAGTCATTATTTACATTACCTTTCCCTGGATCTGCTAAAAGATAGCAAATTCAACCCCCTCACTCCCCACACACAAAAACAGTTGTGGTTTTTTCCTGTAAGACAGTCCTATCCCTCAAGGACTAATTTCCACTCTCAGATACCCCCCAGCCTTTTCCCTGCTGGAACATATTCCTGAATCTGAGAAGGCAAAATGACACCTCATGGCTCATGGAATGCCTTTTGTTTTTTTTAAAAAAAGGAGAGAAAAGAAGAGAGAGAAGCACCATCTTACCTCAGATCTTTTATACCTACAACATAAACCAGTACATAAATTAATGTACATATCTAAAACAGCAACATATTGAAAATAGGGAGCACTTATCTACAGTGTTGCATCTGCTCCCAAGCAGAACTCTCAGTAGCTCTGATTTAGGCAAAGGACTTTTCATGAGGTGTGAAATCATGGCTAATCAGCAATTCCTCTAAAAACAGTGAAATCATAGAACAATTACCTATCCAGCAGAAATTTAGTAGTGAGCACTTTGTCACCAGAGATACCTGCAGGGCTGTTTGCTGCTAGAGACAAAGTAGGCAGTGGCCGGGGGACAGGAAAGCAAAGAAAGTCCCATTTCCTCTGGAAAAGGAACTCTGAAATTCAGGGTTTTTCTACTGCGACAAAGAATAGGCCAAGGTGCATCAGGCAGCAGGTTCTGCAGTTGGGGCAGCCCTCACACAGCACCTCACCCCAATAACAGCAGCGTGACCTCTGTCACTTAATAGCTCAGAAAAGCAACAAACCCCAGAACCAAATTCCCCAAACTATCTCATCTTTTACTACCTTATTTTCATGAAGCTGCTATTCAAGCTGCACTGGCCTAAATGCCTTAGAGAAATGATGACTATTCAGCCTCCAAGCCTCCTCTGCAGGCACTGTCACAGCATCACATCCCTCAGGGCTTCAAGTGTCGCCCTTCAAACCCTCCCCAGGGATTTAATTTGCACATTAAAACTTCTGCTGCAAACGAGAGCACTGATAATTAAAATATGTTTTCAGGGAATAATCTGTGAACAAGCCAAGCAGCTGATTTTGTTACTGTGCATGCCCCATCCTGCAAGTGTCCAGTTCTCGCCCTGCCATGCCCCAGCAGAGATGAACAAGCCATTCCCTGTGGGCTTCTCATCTGCCAAGCAGTTTGTAGGAATTGAAGTAGTTCTCCCGGCAGGTGACAGAACTCAGCACAGGACACAGAGAAATGAAAACACAAATTCAGGAGGCTACTGGCCATTTCTACCAGGAAAGTCTGGTAGAAACAGCATTATGTAAAAATATACATAAAATTAGGATGCCTCTGGCGCAAATCCCAATGTAAATATCACCAGAATGAACAGCCCTATTCTACCGTCATCTGAAATTCAAGATATGGATGACTTCATTTCCCAGTCTGCAGACAATTGATGATGTTTACCACAGCTTGCCCAAGAGCTTTATAAATGTTATTTGCAAAACATAGATGATTTTTGTACATCTTTTCAATTTTCTCTACATCTCTCGGAAGCCATTTTGACTAAGGTACCTCATAGCTGAGCACCAAGAGTCTGGATGGTAATTAAAATACACAGAGCAAGTCTATCTGCCCATTCATCTATTCCAGTCACAACACAATCATTAAAAAACAGGATTCATAATATGGATTTTGAGCTTTGACAGCACAGTCATTCTACTTAGCCAGCTTTTATTATGGATCATTATTTTAATGCTGATTTAATCACACCTAAATCCCATGGGGCTACTTCAAAATCCTGTCTAAAATGGAGACATAATTTCCTCTTAAATAGTTAATCAACTTGCCAATATTTTCATCACATTCACTTCACTACCGCTGACAACCTTGCCTTGCCTCTTCAACTTTAATTTTATAAGAGCTGTGTATTACATTTCAGGCCCATATAAGTAACATACAGGAGCAGAACGTGTTTTAGCTAATTAATGCTTCTGTAACCAGAGTCACTGAAAAATATGCATCAAATATTTATATAATTGGCTCCCCAAAGAAGCATTGCCTTGTTCTGAGTGCTGAGAGACTGAAATACAAAGTCCAAAGACCTAGAACACAAAAGACCCCAGTCTGCTTCCAATGCTACATTACCCTGTTTGCATTCTTGCTGGCTTCAGGAGGCACTCATTAACAACAGGGGTAAAGGTCTGGGACTCATATTAAATTTCCATGTCCTTTTAAAATTAATGTTATCTACTATTAAGCTTTCCTCTGCACTTTGGATGAATGAATATTTCGAGGCAACTCCAACGTCCACATTGAGTGCCTGCAAGGTGTCTCTCATGTACTAAGGGCATGAGATGTTTTCCTGGGATTGTCCACAGAGCACATTGATAGATTTTGGAAAAAAACATCTCCTTGTTTTCTTTTTTCAGGCTTTTAATTACTGCTAAATTAAGCAATATACGTGATATCATTTTGGCTACTCTTTGTCCTTAACAGCTGACAGGAGACAAAGACTTCTCCCACTGACAAATAGGGAGCACCTTAGTGCAAAAAACCAGTGCCTTTTAACCCCATAAGTCAAAGCTATAGCAGCACTGTAAGATTTTGTTTGGCTCAGGTTGGGGGGGTGCTGGGAAACTTGTTTGGCTGCTTGGGTTTTTAAGTTTACGTGGGTTTTTTTCCTCAAAAATGCAAAAACATGCCTTGGAATATCAAGCAGAAAAATACAACCACGATCTCCAGCATCAGTAATATTACTATCAACACTGAGGACCTTAAGGACTTCCTTCTCCTCAAGTGCAGTGTAATCAAGGGGGTTTAATGAGACATTTTTGAAATAATACTAGCTCAAAATTTGAGGTTAGATGAGCTTCTTGGAGGGTAATTTACACTTTGTTTTAGAATTGTCATCATCTTCCCCTTGAAATAATATTTCCTCTCCCAACTGCTATTTAGCAAAGTACATTTCACTTCCAGTGTGTTCAAAAATGATCCAGCTTTGTCAAAATGCCAAGGCATATCTCCAGTGTCTTCTTATTCCATACCTATTATGCCTTGCCATACGTAATATTAATTGAATAGGGTGTGTGTTGCATTTGCAGTCATTAAAGCAGCAGCAAAATTCAAATTTAAGGGAACTACTGGTTTCAGATAAGGTGAAATACAACTATCAGTTTCCCCAGGAACAAATAACAAACAAACAAACAAAAAATCAAAACAAAGAAAAACAAAGCAACAACAAAGGAAAAGGAAATTTAAAAAAAAAAAGAAAAAAACAAAAACAACAACAAGAACTGCAACATCCATTGTATTTATTCCTTCCTGGGAAACTTCATGCCCAAGACTGTCACTGTGCACATTGTCTTGGACATGCAAAATATTACCTCAGTTTAAAAACAGGAAAACAAACAAACAAACAAAAAATCAAAACAGGAAGTTTGTATTAAGAGAAATGAAAGTTTCTCTGGAGGACAGCAATAACAAAGGATAGAACGTTATTAGGTAGTTGAAAATGTAGTCAAAAATTCCTTAATTCACAAATAATAACTGGGAGGTTATGGAGACAGTCCATAGTTTTGCCTATTTTCCACAAATTCAAAAAGAACAATATGCCTCTCTCCACATACAAATTATACATCACCTTTTTTTTTTTCTTGTCTCTCTTCTTTTACACAACGAACTGACAATACAGGTGAGAAAGGTGTTCATCCCTAGTTTTCAAGCACATAACAATCATAATAAAGCCACGTGTTAACAAACATATTAGCATCATGGAAATTCCCACTTTTCAAAAAAAAAAAAGGCAGCTGCAGAAATAAAGGTTTTTAAATTGTTGTAACTCCATCCTGTGCTCCTAGAGATGAACTTCCTGATGTCTAAAAGGTTTCAGCCTACAAAAGCAGCTTCTAGAAGAACTCCCGTGTCCTGTGAGGTTGGTAGACCCAAATCTTTCCATGATTCTGTGATTCAGGACATCATATCATTCTTAAATTAGTGGATTTTCTTGCAAAATCATGAAGATGACGTAAGGCAGAGAAACCATGGCCTGCTCTAAACCAAGGGTCAAAAAGTGGAATACCTCTTACATTTACCTTTGCAGCCAGATCAGACTTATCTTAAAACCTGGTCCAGAGTATATATTAGAGAATATGTCTCAACTTCCAATAGTATTCTATGAAAAAAATCCATTTCTTATATTAGCACTGAAAGGAACAACAAGAAACAAAAAGAACCCCACCAATCAAACATTCAGTTCAGCAAATCTACTGGAAATGTAGTAGTTGAAAGTCCACTGTATTGTACAAAAATACAAATGCTGCTTTAAGGCTGCTCTCAGTTTAATGAATTTATAGACACATATCTTTTCCCAGGACTAAAAGCAGAAGTTGTTCTCATATCAACTCAACATATATTTTTTTTTAATTCACATATAAGGACAGCTGTGCCTTTCACATATGCCTAATCAGCATTTTCTACAAAATTCACAGCAAGAAAACAAGCGGAACCTTCAGCATGTTCCAACAGGAGTTAACTAACAGAAGAAAAAATCAGTGAGGTAAGAAAAAGAAGCCACAGGTCATGGGTAGGGAGGGAAAAGGATAAGGCATAGTCCTTCCAGTCCCTTCCAGTTTCTCAGGGGATTCTGGAAGGAAAAACACTTTCCCTTTTTGATTGGACAGCTTATCTGTTGGGGAAGGATGGGAGGAGGGATGGGGGACAGGAGTGACTCCATACATACACAGATATAGTAGTGATGGAATAGCATTTTTTGTAATTTTCAAAATCAATTCATTTTTCCCATGAAAGAACTGATCAACAATTTCCTGTGAACTTCCCAGTTCATTTACAAAAAAGCCTTTTCCTCTTCATAGTGAAGACTGTGGCAAAAAGGGTTTTTTTGATCAACACTTTATGACATCATTTATCACTCTGTATATTATTTAAGAGCATGTGTCATCACTTGGAAGGAGGCCAAAACAGAGTTTATATCCAGCTGGACTTAGAGTAAGTAATGAGTCAAATAATCAAATCCAAATCTCCTGCTAGACCTTTTGGGTTCTGATGAAATTCAGAACTGAAAGGGGTCTCCAAAAACGGCTGTTCTCCTGGGTTTTATGCAATTTGGTTATAAAAATCATAGCAGTAAGATGGTCGTGTACTGAACCATAACCCCCGTGCGCAGCATAAAAGAATCAGGATCTGAGATCACTTTTTTCTGCTCAGTGCAAGGATGGCTCAGCCTGCTCAGCCAGGCTGTGCAGTGAAATACAACCCACAGCCACCTGCAACTCAGCAAATTAAGCAAGGAAAATGTTAAGAGTCAAAAGATTTTTCTCTTTCTTCCTACCCCTGCCAGTGATTTAACATGCATACACTATGCCAAGCCAGTCAGACTCAAATTTTCAGATTCAATCTGTGATTTGCTCCACCTTTTGGAAGTGTTGACTGGTTGCACTGGAAGCAAGACGAGGTGTAAGTTCTCAGCACGTATCCAAAGAAGCTCTAAATCTCTCAAATTTGGTGTCAAGAACAACAGAGCACCTAAAACCAGAACCCAGCAGGGGCTTCCCTTCACTGGACACAAATATCCGTGGCTTTCAAGGAGGCATAGTGGGATAGCACAGAGTTCAGTGCAACAACGTGGGATTCGGAAGAGCTGCGTTCAGCTGATGGACTGGCAACAGCCAAGTGAGATAACCACAGCTCCCAGCTGACGTGAGCATAGCGCCCTTCCAGCATCGCACACGTGGGAGAAGAAAAACATCACAGGCTGGGAGCTGCTCCTGTCACAGCACAGGAGCTGTTCGTTCCGTGGGTGGAATGAAGAAAGGGCACGAAACTTACATATGGCTGAGAAGAAAGCTGAGAGTCACACTGAAAATGTTGTGAGGAAACATGAAATGTCTCAGTGGTGTTCCAGCAAATTACTTAAGAGATACTTTCTTCATTTTAGCAATATTTAAGGGGTTTTTTTGGTAAGAAAAGTGTGTTTGCTGCATGCTATAAGAACACTTAGAAGTATGTTTTCACCTGAAGTAAAACTGAAATTGCTACTCAACACTACATTAAACAACAATAACAACCAGGTCTTTCTCAGGCAGAAAGGAGAGAAAGCAAGCCACACAAACACACCCTGGCCACCTTCTTAGCTTCACACCCCATTTTGGGCATCCAAAGTGGCCATTATCCAAGGGGACACCTGATGCCATGCATGCGGTGCAAGTCTCCCCCTCTTACCTCGGGGTCTTTCTCGATCTCCAGCCCCGCTTCCAGCAGGTTGCGCTCGTACTCCTCCCGCTGCAGCCGCCGCTCCTCCTCCAGGGCATCCAGCGGGCTGAGCTGCACCACCTCCAGGCCCGGCAGCCCCGGCCACTCCCACAGGGCACGCTGGCCATCATCCTGCTCCTGCTGCTGCTGCCGGGGCCCAGCATGGCCCTGCCCGGTGCCTCCATTGGAAACCAGGGCCACAGAGGCAGATCCGCGCGTCGGCTCCGGGGAGGCCGCGCCGGGCGCGGGCCGGGCCAGGCGCCTGCGGTAGTGGTAGGCCAAGACGTAGTCGACCTTCCTCTTGCTGTCCCTGAAGTGCAGGCCACTCGGGGAGGCCTCGTCCCTCGCCCCTCCCTGGGCCCCGTCCACGTAGTTGTTGATAATCTGGGAGAGAAACAGAGGAGTCTCAAAAAAGCCCACGTAGGTGGGGGGAGTTTGTCTCCACATGAGCACATGAAGCCATGAAGAATCCAGGTACGACCTACAAACATTCATTTTGCAAACCAGTTTCACTTCACTCCTTCTCTGACCATAAACTAAAGATAATGGCCTTATCCCAACACGTGGGATCCCTACAGAAGAGCAGGTACTGAGGCACACGCCAACCCTGTTGCCCTGCTCTGCACGTGCACAGACCAAAGAGAGAAGACACCCACATTTTGGAAGTGGACAGAGAAGTGAGAATAAGGATCATATTACAGGCCATGTGCTGTGGAGCAAAGCAGGCAGGGAAGGGAAGCAAAAACTGTGTCAGAAGGGAAGAAATTGATCTTAGCCAGAACAAGAGAAATATCTTCAATGTAGTTCAAGGTCCAGAGAGTCAGGGCTGGACAAAAACACTTCGGGCAATACCTGGGATTAGAAAGGATATATCCCATGAATGGCTAACAGTGCTAGCTTGTATTTTAACAGATCATGAAAAGACTGCATGACGACCAATAACACAGCAAAAGGGCTAAAATCCTTCAAACCACCCATGTTGCACTCAGTCAGCCCCTCAGACCAGCCCTTCTTCATCATCTCCCTCTCAGAACCCTTGGGGGATGCAGCTCCAACAGTAATCCCACCATCACTCCCCAGCCGGGATGGGAATTCTGCAGCATCCGTGTGGAACTCAGGCACTGGGGCGTTCACTTGCACTTCCCACTCACTAAGGCAGCCCATGAGCTTTCCAAACTGTTTCCAACCACCATTTCCAGCACGAGGCTGCTGTGTAAAGCCCTTCACAGAGCTCTCTAGAGTGTTATTCGCTGGAGTGACACCAGCCCTCCAGTGGTGGGGAAACAAGATAAAAGCAAGGGTCAACCTGATCCAAAGCAATCATCCCATAACCTAATTCCAGACATTTACCGTTCCTATAGGTGACTGTACAAGCAAAATCTTGACAGGTACCAGTTACAGGTTTCTTTCTCTCTTTTTCTTCCCTTCCTTACATGTGTTGGCAGTGCTGAATGCAAGGTTAACCACTTGCTGTATGGTAGTTGTCTTGTTTGTTAGCACAACACAAATTTTTGAAGGCATCATATGAATGTGCATATTATTATATACATCAAAATCTCCCAGATTCTTGTTTTTCATTGTTTTGCTTCCTTTAGTTTCCCACGAAGTAGCTTTCAGTCATCACATCACTAAATAAATCTTGGGTTTACATGCATGCTACATCCTTCATCCTTTCACAAAATTACCACCGAATAATCTGTTCTGCACATCACACTGATCAGACCCTTCATGTGTAAAGTATATATACAGTCCCTTTAGGCACATCCAAAATTACACTCAGCACTACATCCTGACAGAATATAAAACCGCTTGTGAGACAGCATTTTATTGCAATTTCCCATTTCCTAATTAGATACATTTTCATGTAGTACTCACAGGCAGTCCATGCAAACCTCCCGGATCCATCTCTGCCTCAGCGAGGGAAAACCCGTGGCAGATTTCTAGTGTCCCTCCCAGAGACTTTCAGGCTATACAGTGCAGAAGGAGTGATGTCACCACTACCACCAGGTCACTGGCACAAGGCAGTGCATTAGCTGGCTCTAGAGAAGAGGAGCTCTGAGCATCCTCTCCTCCCTTATTGGAGAGTGTGAGCACAAACAAGAAGCACAAACAAGACGCGGGAGAGGGTACAAGGAGGTTGGAGAACATGAAAATCACCCGGAGGTTTTCCTTTTTCTTACTGTGTGGAGCCAGCTGGCACATCCCAGCCACCTCCCCAGAGGGCACCATGGCAACACTTGGTGTTGCTGGAGTTACACAGGGGATGAGGAGAGTCAACAGTGACTCTCTCTCCCTCTCCGTGGACTCTTTTCCTCAATCTTGGAAGCAAGGTGCCGTCCCCACAATTATGGGTGTCTAATTCACAGAAAACCAATCAAAATTCCCACAGATTTCACTAAAGACATTTCCTGCCCCTAAATTTGCACTGCTTGCCTTACCATGTGACATTCTGGCACAAGAAGACTTTTTAGGGAGGAACACAAAAAGTTACAATTTCAAAAATGTCTCTGAAGGAACTATCAAGATCTTTCTCTCCTCCCCTCTCACAGCCACTGTAAAAGCCAGAAACAGTGATTTAAATTACCAGCTTAGGTCCTGCTTTCACTGCTTCTTGATATTTCCAAGACAAGAAGCCATCACACCAAGGAATAAGAAAATGGGAAGGTAGGATCAGCATTTCATTTTGATTTTATTCGAGCGGTCTGATAGCATGTATCACCACAAATACATCCCAAAAGGTGCCTCCTCTAACGGCGACTCTCCTCTGAACACCACGGCCCCACCACACTTCCACTGGGAATCAATCCAGTCCAGCCCCCACTAACACCTGGGCACAGCTGGCTCAGGGTTGGCACAAGCACACCCGATTTAGTGATCAACTTGCAGACCTTTTCTGCCACTGGAGGTAATAGCAACCCCTCCATTCCTGCTCTGAAGGATTTTGGCTAAAGTAAACAATTAAGAAAAGTTTGGTGAGATTACTACTGCAGAAATCAATTTTTCCTCTGCACGGAGAGACAACTGAACCACCTGAGGCTGTGATATCAATTTCCTCATAAAGATACCTCTCCCAGTTCTGATTGAACCAACACACAGGAGAAGTGCATCCTGCTTTTCTCATCCTGCTTCAAGCCTCTTCCTCATCCCAAAGGCACCTGAGGTAGGTCAATGAAGATGCAATCCTACTTACAGAACTTCTGTAGGACACCACTGATGCTTCAAGAGCTCCATTGGTCCCACTTCTGTGCCAGGAAGTCCTGTTCTGAGAAACAGTGAGGTATTTGCTGTTGTAGGCTGAAAAAGATTCCCTTGCTGATTTTGCTGTCTTCTGTCCATTCAGAGTTGGGTGTGAGGAGGGTGGAGCAAAGGCTGAGAAGGAGAGATAAGTCTCATTACATAAAGCAGGTTTTGTGCAGGTGGTTCCCTAACAGAATGGGAAATGCTGCAGTCAGTAGACATTATTCATTTCTAGTGATGTGAGCAGATCCAGTGGCATCAGGTATGGGTACAAACTTATGGATCATGGACATTCTCCATGAAGAACTCTTTACACATGTGGAATGCTCATGAAGTACGTCAGTTTATACCTACATGTTCTGGTCTCAGGGACTAATGTCTGGAATTTCTAGACCTTCCCCGTTTCTCATGTTTGACAAATTACATGGTCACAGTGCAGAATAATGGAGGGTCTGGAAATCACCACAGAATCACGAAATGTCCTGGGTTGGAAGAGACCTTAAAGATCATCTCATTTCTAACCCTTGCCGTGGGCAGGGACACCTTCCACTATCCCAGCTTGCTCAGAGCCCCATCCAGCTTGGCCCAGAACACTGCCAGGGATGAGGCAGCCACAGCTTCTCTGGGAAACCTGTGCCAGGGCCTCAGCACCCGCACAGGGAACAATTTCTTCCTGATTTCCAATCTAACTCTCCCCTCTGTCAGTGTGAAGCCATTGCCCCTTGTCCTGTCACACCAGGCCTTTGTCAAGAGTCTCTCTCCATCTTTCCTGTGGGCTCCCTTCAGGTACTGGAAGGCCACAAAACCCTTCTTTTTTCCAGGCTGAACAATCCCAATTTTCTCTGCCTTTCCTTATAGCAGAGCTGCTCCATCTCTCTGATCCTCTTGGAGCCCTCCTCTGGACTCACTCCAACAGGTCAATTCTATACAGGCAGTAGCACAATGAAAAATGCTGATAAAATACAATGAGTACAGAAAGTATTTTGATATACAAATGTTTCATACTCTTTCCCCCTCTAGTGGTGTCTCAGCTGAAACGGGGTTGACTGATCCATACTCCCATTCTCTTGGAGAAGCTCTTGCTGTGAGAGAAAAACTATGTCTTGGTCCTTCCAGCATTAGTGTTTTACAACCAGGAGAAGACATCCTGTACTCATCAGCCCACGTGGTCAGCACCATCACCACTACAGAGACAAAGCACCACTGCCTCTGTCCAGTCAGGACTTTCCTCCAGGAAGAAGAAATAGCTCCCATCTATTCAGGGAGGCACCACATCCACCGTGTACTGCGAAAGACTGGAGGTTGTATGTCCCACTCATTTAGCTGAGCCCCTTCTATCCCCTGTACTCAGACTGAAACTTCTTCCCCACCACCACGTTCTGAGAGGGGAGATAGTGGAATGTTAGAGAAGGAAATGCTTGGAGGAGGTGGGCTGACCCCTAAATGTTATGATTATTCTTATGTTTCATATCAATAACAGATTAGGGTCCAGCAGATTGACTCACCAGTCTTCCCTGTCAGATCTCCCGAGCAGACTCGTGCTTGGTTTACTTTAATGAAGCACATAATGATGCCACAAGGGAAACTCCAAGGAAAATAATTAATAAGTGAAAGTTTCATTCCCAAAGGCCACACACAGTGTTTCTCCAGTATTTTCAGACTGAGTCTGGGATATCTCACAAGACCTTTACACACTCAATTAAAGACTTCTTTTCTTTCCAGTCCTTTTAACTAGGCCTAGGAAAAAAGCTGCAGTTCATTTATAATAACATGATTTCATTTCCATTATGCTTCCCAACTTCCAGAAACTGTGTCACGAACCTGAGATTAACACTGGTAAATTGGTGAGGCAGTCAGGGACTCCCAGTCAGACTAAGTTTTTTGATGGAAATGCAATTGCCATGTCTGTATTTGGAAGACTCCTGTTCTCCCAAAAGCTTTACATCATCCCAAATTAGACCAATTGAACCAAAATGTTTTGTTTTGAATGCATTCCACATTTGACAGTTCTTGCCTGTGGTGCAGCAGCATCTCAGGGGCTTCAGCTTCAGATGCAGCCTGACCTCATTCCACCCTGTAAGCCTTTATGACATCTGGCCTTACGTGTTCTCATTCTGTAAATATTCTGGAGGAATTAGTATCGATAGAAAGAAGCTCTCTGTGTGTATGTATGTGAATATATAAAAAAACTTTATATATGCACACATGCATGGCTTTGGTGTACATATATATA